>CM029646.1:11404931-11942388 GCA_017311315.1 Dendrocalamus latiflorus
TTGAAATATTCTGCTAGCTTTTGATTTTGTTGATTGCTAAGATATATGCTTCTATTTTGTTATAGTTTACTATTGTCCTGATTATTGTTGAATTCAATTGGTACCGCAGTAGCATATATCTGTTATATCCTTCTGGTAATTGCTGAAACTCTGTTAGCACTGCAGCAGTTCTCTATTTCTATTTGTGCATATAGCATGCAATTGACTTTGTCTCTTATCTGAGGTAGTTTGTACATTGTCAAACTAGTAGAATAGTAAAGAGATAGTCACTTTGATTATTGATATACTGATAAGAGTGGACGAAGGCCAAGATTTAATCTTGTGCAACTCCTCAACTAAGAGAAAATTCACAACTTTAATCTGTGCAATATGCAGTTCATAAATGCCTATTTTCCTATACAGTTCAGCATATTATCATGTGCCAATGATCTAAATGTTTTATCTATTTTGAGTGAGAATAGGTTTATCTTCATGTCATTTACATATTCCTGGATATATGCTTTACTATTAATACTTGGATTTAGAATTAACCTGAAATTATTCCTAAAACTATCTAATTTCAAACAATCCAAACCATCGAGAAGGCAGTAGGGGCAAGGCTCGAATTGATTCTTATTGTCATTTGTCACTGGCAGCCAGTTCACTAGTACTCTTTGTTTCTTCGTCAGTTCTATTATCTTGTGAAGATGGCATCCGCTCATTCTTCATCATCGTCGCCTCATGCATGCGATGCACCGTCCTCCGAAAAATCCAAGTGCCATGGAAGAGGACTGTCGAAAAGGCCCGAGGGCTGATTTACCATCACGGATGTCAATGCGTCTAGGACCCCTCTCAATCCTCATCGAGCAGTGTTTGCATTCTAGAGAATGGTCGCAATAGTTGCACGGGAACAGGTTGAGATCATGTACGATTCGTCAAAGGACTTGAGCAAAGATCAGAAAAATTAGCTGGTGATGGAAATTTTTCAATCATTCGAGATCTTAGAAGAATCCAAGTGCCATGGAAGGGGACTGTCGAAAGGCCCGAGGGCTGATTTACCATCACGGATGTCGATGCGTCTAGGACCCCTCTCAATCCTCATCGAGCAGTGTTTGCATTCTAGAGAATGGTCGCAATAGTTGCACGGGAACAGGTTGAGATCATGTACGATTCGTCAAAGGACTTGAGCAAAGATCAGAAAAATTAGCTGGTGATGGAAATTTTTCAATCATTCGAGATCTTAGAAGAACACCAGGCCTCCGTGCGATGACATGCGTTGCTAGTGGCATGAAAAGCGTGGAAGAACATCAAGAGCATGCTTATCAATTAATACGTGGAGAAGGATCTGATGCCCTTCTAGAAGTATCCGTTCCTAGAACTGTGCTGGCAAGAGTTTGTGGCAAAGAAGACGACAGATAATTTTAGGAGTGATAGTGTGGCGCATAGGGCCCTCTAAGCAAAAAATGCACCCTCACAGACTTGGCACCACTGGGTATGCGGGTAAAATCCTGCAATGGAGAAAGGAAGACGAGTAGGAAATCCCGTGGAAGGCGGCACCACTGGGTATGCGGGTAAAATCCTGCAATGGAGGAAGGAAGACGAGTAGGAAATCCTGTGGGAGGCCTCCCCACCATTTGCCGCGATCCCGAATGAGCGCGTCCGAAATTGGATAAGAGCGAGGTCATCTATCGTGTCGTCGGGGGCCATATCCTTTCGAAACCCCACAACTGAGGAAGTGTCCCACTGCCTGATAAGATATCTAACTACCTAGTTTGTAGTTACTCCATAACTTCATAGGCAGTGAAATAACATGTCGGGCTCTTGTAGGAAGCGCTAAGTGTAGAACCTTTCCAAAGCTCATTCCAGCCAGTTAGGGAGAGAGATATACTCTCCGTACGATGAGGACATCCTTTCCATAGATACAACTGTGCCAACTCCACAACAAACTCAACAAACTGAAACTATGATACAAGGACCAATAACTCGAGCGCGAGCACGTCAACTTAACCATCAGGTGAATGCGTTCCTAAGTTTGCATACAAACGATTCAAAGAATAGCATACTACTTAATTCTTGTGATGATTTAATTGTCCTTAGGAACCATAGGGAAGAACCACGCGAGCTCAAGTGTAGAAGTGGAACCATCAAGCGCAATCCAAGTCCTGTTCGTGAGTTCGACTCAGATTCGGCCTTTGTAACAGTGTCTAATTCAAATGGCCATACCTTTTGATCTAGAAGGTTTCTCAGGGCCCGTGAGTACTCGTTGGAAAGCTCTTGGAGTCTACTTTCAGATGGATCTAGTCTCACCTCCAAACTCCATCTGAGCAGATCAAAAACTACGAAACAAGTCACGTCACTTTTTCAGTCAAAGTGGGCCGAGGGCCTTGTATCACCACTTAAGCTATTTGGGCTGGTACTGTTCATGCCGTACTGTTCATGTGAACAGTAACTATGAATAGTACCACACCCCTTTTCATTAGATAAGTGCGGCTTCCCCCTTCCCTATTTAAGGAGATCGCACCCCTTTAGTATTCCTCGGGTTTTTCTTAAGAGATTATTCTGCTTAGCAGTTTCACCACTGATGAACCATGTGGAGCTGACCACATGTGTATGATGAGTAATTGACATTGGTTATGTTTAGTCGAGTTTGGTTTGAGTGGTTCGGAGTCGAGTCATTGCGTGGCGCAATTGGACTCGGTCGGACTTGGTCAAACTTGGTCGTATGGGATTAGGATGCATATTCTGATAATTTCGACAGGTTTGGACTTCGGCATGGTAAGTAATGGTATTTACGCTTTCATGTATCGAGCGGTGCTATTTGATGTGTTTCTTGTCTATGTGGCTGCAGGACGTCGAGGCGGAGTCGTGGCAAGACACGGTGGACCGGACTAGGCGCAAGTGGTGCGGAGGTCAGAACAGTCGAGATGTGTCGAAGATGACGCGGACTCGAGGTGGTTGCGAGGCGTGCGAGGCAAGGAGCGCGGAAGCTTCCCGGAAGGTGCAGGAGGGGCGAAACGGGAATTTCGCAAGGCAGCACAAGCGGGAGCGGGCTCCGTTGGATTTGGCGGGCGTAACGGGGCGGAGACCCGTTAGCCAAGGCTATAAATGGGATTGAGGGGCTGCATGCCCACTTGAGCACTCTAAGGGTTTGATTGAGTCAAAATAGGCTTTAGTGGTGGTTTTAGCTTTGGCTCTTTAGTGGTTGGAAGAGACAGAGTTGTGTTCCCTCTGTTGTCTTCTACGATGTCTTCTAGGTGGTAGAACAGTGAGTTCATCCCCTCCTCTAAGCATCCATGGTTGAGTGATTGAGAGGGAGAGGTTGGAGAGGGTGGATTGAGAGTTTGTAATCATTCCTCTTCATGTAATCGTGTCATCGGGACGTCTTTGTTTTCCTCCTGTTTCAATGAATGAAATCTGAAGTTTCTCTGTTCGTGCTCCTGTTCTGTTCTTCGTTGTTTTCTATGTGGATTTCTTGACTTTTTGTTTTTCGAGTTCTTGCTTGCTGTGGAGGTGCAAAATGGGTTGCTTAGTGATGGGAGAGTGATCTTAGACCATTTGGTCAGCTAGAATCCTAGAGACAAGCGTTTAATCCCAGTTTTGCATTTTTGAGTTCCTCTGCTCATGTGTAGCCTTTTAGGGTTTTTGTTGCAGAATATGATTCCCTTTGCGAGATCATTTGAAATTTGGCATGGAGACTCTATGGACTATTAGTTAGCTATCTTCAAAATCTCGTGGCCAAAGGTTCAAGGGTTTGATGGGAATTTAAGTTTTTGTGCTCTCTCTGAAGTTTCATTTCCATTTCTAGGGTTTGAGTTAAATCTTGATCCCCTTCTTGTCTTGAGCCGATATCTGGTCTGGGAGGTCCCCTTGCTATTGCTAATATACCCCAGAAGTTTCATGGGCAAATGATTGGAGATGGAGTGACAATTGGAATTTTTGGGCAGCTCTCTGTATTTTGTCAATTTCTGGCTAAAATCTGAATTCCTTGAGCTATTTGTGATTTCTCTTGAGCCTTGGGCTCCCTCTGCTATTTAGTTCCTTTCCTTGTTCTCTTGAGCATTTCATTGCAGCTGAATTTCATCTGTTCTCTCAGTTTGGTGGTAATCTGAATTTTTACTGTGTGCTGAAAACAGCAGATATGTCTTGCTGAAATCTGCAGTGCATTGTGCTGAAAACAGCAGCTAATTCTTGCTGAAAACTGCAGTCCATTGTGCTGAAAAACAGCAGCTGTGTCTTGCTGAAATCTGCAGTGAATTGTGCTGAAAATAGCAGCTATTTCTTGCTGAAAACTGCAGTCCATTGTGCTGAAAACAGCAGCTGTGTCTTGCTGAAATCTGCAGTACATTGTGCTGAAAACAGCAGCTATCTCTTGCTGAAAACAGCAGCTGTGTCTTGCTGAAATCTGCAGTACATTGTGCTGAAAACAGCAGCTATCTCTTGCTGAAAATTGCATGCTGTTTTGTCCTGCTTTCCCAAGTTCTTTTCAGATTTTCAGCTCCCTTTTGCTGCAGTGTATGTGCTATTTTAACCTGCTGATTTCAGATTGTTTTTCTTTCAATTCTTAGCTGGAAGCCTTACTGTTTTTAGCTCCTTCTTTGCAGCAGTTAAGCACTCTCAAGTACTACCTTTCTCAAGTATTTTTATTGCAGATCAGGAGATCTTTTAGGACAACACTTAAATAGAATTTTTTGATCTCCTGTTAAACGTTGTTGAGATTTTTGCGGATACTTGTGTGGGGATGAATTTTTAAGAAGGCGACATTCACCCCCCCCCCCTCTGTCGCTATTCCGGTCCTACAACCACATATTCGGTTGAGGAACCCCAACTTGTGTACTTAATGAGAGACCATGTGGAGGTCATCCCATGTGTGTGATGAGTAATTGACATCGGTTTAGGAAAGTCGAGTTTGATTTGGATGGTTCGAACCTTGACGATGCGTGGAGCAATCGGGCTCGGTCGGACTTGGTCAAACCTGGTCAAAGTGGTTAGAATGCATATTATGTTGGCTTGTCAAGTTTGGGCTATCTCATGCTTAATGTGGTTTCATTAATGCATTTATGCTTATATGTGTTGAGCGGTGCTATTTGATGTGTTTCTAGTCTGTGATGGCTACAGGACGTCGAGATGGAGTCGTGGTGAGGCACGGAGGACCGGACTAGGCGTAGGTGGTGCCGAGGTCAGAACGGTCGAGGTGTGCCGAAGACGGCGATGGCTCGAGGTAGCTGCGTGTCGGACCTCGGGTTAGCAAACCCAGATCCTCTGTGATTCCACCGCACTATTCCCTGGATCAGTAGATAGAGCTCACAGATACATTACTGTATATCAAAAACATATCATGCGGAAAATAATACAGTAATACTTACTCATGGGCCGGTTAGGCCGAAAACGATAAAATGCAGCAGCGGAAACTTCACGCATGTGGGACCCGCAGGACTTGCCCACAGGCAGCCAACTGGGGTTCGCGACCTAGTCCATGGCCTCTTCGTCTTCCAACTCTGTCGACCCTTTTTAGGCGTCGCAGGGCTTGACTTTATCTCCTTTCTGACTAAATGATGGCAGTTAAGCCAGAATGAGTACGATGATACTCTGCAAGCCACCACACAGGATGCAGTAATAATTAGATGCAAAGCTGTCAAAGGAGGCTTGAGTTTCTTTTATTTGCTAAAGGCATGGTTTTGGAATTACAATACGTAAGAAAAATCTCCTGAGACGTAGTAATTTTAACTGAAACATGTTTTATGAAAGTGATTGCGAGAATGCGATAATAATTGTAGTGTAGGTTACATCCACCTTTTTACAGTGCATGGTTACCTCCACCAATGCTAGTTTTCGCCGCTGGAGTACATCTCTCCAGGAAAAGTTCATGGTCAGAGTACATCTCTCTGATAGGTTTTATCCCACCCACAAATGTTTTCGAAAACAGAACTAACTCGAGTAGGTTCCCATGTCCGCCCTTAACCGTGGGCACGACTATTCGAATAGTTTACACTCTGCAGAGGTTGTACACTTTCACCACAAGAGATAAGTCATCTTAATAGCCAACATGCTTCCTTAGGCATGAGACTCAGATGGTTTATCACAAAGCCTTTACCTTACTCCGTTTTAGCTAGATACCACCCCGCTGAGGTTTCACCGCTGAAGGGCTACATCCACCACAGTCAGAAGCCCCCTCTTGCGCCGTATGAGTAAACCAGTGCTCTGGCACCCATCTTCCGTGATGATATCTAAACTAAACCTTCGCAAGTTAATCAGCTAGGTCGTACCCATATAGACTTGTGGCTGTACTGTTTTACACCAGGAGGTCAGTACAAGATTCAGTCCTTAATTTGTCCAGGCGGTTCTTACCACAAACCACGGGTTCTCGTGCGACATCAGCACCATCCACTCTCACTAACCGCCCAGACAGGTAAAGCAAATTTTTAGGGTTTTGAGAAGCATAAAACAGTTGTAGCAAAATACTCAGCCACGTACATCCCATGACTGTCCCAAAATAAATTCTTATGTTTTAAAGATTGATGATCAGGGCAACTAGTGCCCTGGACTTTGACAAGACTAGCATGGCATTTTAATTCGACTTATAGCTAGTAAAGTTATCATTAAAATCTATGGTGACAAGGATAATGTGATTCAAGTATCAAGGGGTGGCATAATAAATTAATACAACATCAAGTGGGCATGTAGCTACCTTAAGCTTTGACATATATTTGTATAGTAAATTAGGCATGCAAGTTGATAGTTTAAAAGAACATAATTTTGCATAAAATGTAGGATCAATATGATCAAAGTGATGACTTGCCTTGCTTGTTTTATCACGGCCTTGATTGCTCTAATTCAAAGCCTTCTCAGTCATTGATCTTAATTTTACTAGTCCTCGCTTTTACCAGAGTCTTGGTCTTGTTCGAATCCGTCGTCCGGTTGAGTCTTCAGATTCTAATACGCGGCAAAGAAAAGAAAGACCAAATAAATCCAAACACTTTAAATGCCCAAGTTAATTTAAATTATACATTTATTACGATTTGAGAATAGAAGGATGATTCGGGTTAGTGTGCCGTAAGCACAGCGGTAGATGAATTGGGAGAAGGAATGAGGTGGCAGAATAGCTTTACCGTGAGGGAAAATTTAGAATAAGGAGGGACCAAAATGAAGAGGTATCTACAGGAATATACCCCCTTTTGGAGAGGTAGAGGTCAAAACATAGCTGATCGGGGCAATGCGAGGTTCGACCTTTTATTTGGTGACTCTCTTTATTAATCTATATTTATCAAAAAAGTCCCGTGAGTCAGGCAGGACTTACGGACAGATAAAAGGGGTTAGCGAAGATAGCAGGGAGGGACAGAACTTGTGATTTTAGGATGCGGGAGCTTTACATGAGATTTTTAAGTACTCAGTGTAATCTTTGATATTTTATGTGGCAATACTTATCTGAGATTGTACTAGCCAACTTAATAAATCATTAGGTTAGCGACTTAAGTAAATGATGGGGTTGGCCATTTTAATCCAGTCGTTATTATGAGTGAAGTTAATATTTCTGCTTGATCACCCAAATTGTTAGAAATGGCCAACGGTTTTGTTTTACTAAACGAGATGCTATGACATTATAGGGATCTTCTTAATAAAGCTATTTCTTTTATTATTTATTCTTGATCATTAAATTTAAGTCCGGAGATAATGATTGGGGATTTGGGTGCGAGACAAAGACGAAGGATTGCTCTTCCTTGATTAGGACTTTCTTAATCGTATTTTATTTATCATCTTAATCTCAGTATTTTAAGATAATGTTTAAGTCTCTACTTCAAGTATTTTAAGCATTTTTGGAAGGAGAGTTTCCAGAGTAAAGTTTGAAAAGATTGAAATTATCTTTATAAGGCTTCCAACATGCGTCTTTAATCATGTTGGATTAACTACTAGCACCTTTGATTTGTAGAAGATGACTTTTTAATTAGTTTCACATATTAACTTTAATATTAACATTGAGTCCAAGATAATTACTTGCCATATGGGAAATAATTCATGGCATGGATTTAGCTTGATTAATCTCGTACCTGAGGAATAACTTATTAATCACGATTGACATAAGATTTACAAATGTGAAGTTGTTAATTTAATTGCATAAATCCTTTTATTATGAACTCATAAATAATTCCTTATTCTTATTCTCATACACAAGGTGTCTTTACCTGCAATTAATCAAACTTAAATTTTTAATTTCATTTCATAATCCTTTTGTTAAATCTCATAATTAAATTTTATTCCCATTTTTTTACAACTCATATTAAAAGACTGCTTCAAGAAATGAATTGAGAGGAGATGCCAGTGATATACTCTTACTAGGTGCTACCTCTTAGTGGGGCCCACATGTCAGAAGAAGGGAGGCAGACAGAGAGAAAGAGTACAGAGGGAGCTGCCGGCTTCACTAACAGAGCAGGCAGAGAGGAGGAAACAGGGGAGGCAGGCATCAGTGGGGTCGTGCGGCGTCGCCGGCGAGGAGCGGCCGGGGAGGCGACGGCGACCACCAAAATGGGCTGCCCGGGTCACAAGGAACCTCAGGGAGGCGCTGGCTTCGGCAGGGGAGGTACCAAGGCAAGCCAACGGCGACATCTGGCGGTCGGCGATGAAGGGAGAATGGGGTGCCAGCGACCGTGAAGGAGAGGGGAGAAATTGACGCGCGCATGAGCTCGAGTACCATACCAGGAACTCACCTGGGCAGCCGAGCTGGCCGAAGAGTGGCGGAGGCGAGCCGGCGGCGAGGACCTGCGGCGGCACAAGCGAGCGCACGGCGCCGGCGAGCTGGGGCGGGCCGTAGGTCCGGCCGGTGGCGGGGAAGGCTTCGGGGCTTCGAGAAGCTGCTTCCTCAGCGAGGAATTGGAGGGAGGTCCACCGGGGAAGTGTTGGCGGCGGTAATGGCGGCGGCGGCCGGTTTTGGGGAAAAAGGCAGCGACGGCGAGCTCTGGTGATCGAGAGTCCGATTGACTAGGAGAGGGGGCAGCTGGAAGGTATAGACACAATGTGACGCGATCAATTTTGTGGTGGCATCGCCGGAGCAGCCGGGACGGCGTGAGGCGGCGGCGGCCGGGGCTTTGAGTTGGCGCGGGAGAAGACAGAGGAGAAAAAGAAAGAGCCAGGGGGATGCAATGGGGTGGCCGGGTTTCTTATAGCTGCGGAAAGGGGTTCTTGTGGCGGAGCTGTTGCCGGAGACCCAGGAGCAGTGCACGGCATGGGCGGCGCGTCCGGCGGCATGGGCGCCATTGAAGCCCAGCGGGAGTAGGAGAATGGCGCTGGGGCTAGGCCGGTGTTAGGGCTACTGGCGCAGAGGTGATGGGGGGAGAAACCGGGGGCGGCGCGAAACCGGGGGCGGAGTGGCTGCGCGGGCTGGGCCGGCGAGCGCCACGAGCTGTGGGTGGAGGAGGAAGAAACGGGGGAGGAGGAAGAAGAAGGCGGTCGGGTGGGCCAACGGCCAGGGGAAGAGGAAGAAGCAGGCCGGGCGGAAGAAAATGGGCCGGAGAGAAAAGAAAACGGCCGAGCCCAGGAGGGATTTTGATATTTTCTAGAATTCCCGAATTTTGGGATTTAAGATTTGGTTTTGGGAGTAGATTTTGAATTTGAAAACTAGGTTCAGATCTTTGAATTCAACAATCTAATTTTAGGGAGATTTGATGATTTTCAGAGAAATAAATCTTAGTTTTCCGAATTTGAATTTTTAGATATACCCTTTTGGATGGAAAAGATTTTATTTTATTTTTTTCAATTTTCATTCTTGGGTTTGAGTTTCCAGCTTTTAATTTAAATTTGAAATTAAGACTTCCAAGTAAGTTTGGATTTTCTCAAATTGATTTTCAGCCTTGGTTCTTGATTCCAGGATTTCAAATTTTAATACTTGGGCCTTTGGCAAGAAAAACCAATTTGAGAGATTCGAGTAACGACAAAGATTTTTGAAATACCCAAGAAAACGATTAAAATATTTTACACTTTACGCAATTACAGTAATTCCCTATTTGGGATGTTACAGATCCTACCCTCCTTAACAGGAATCTCGTCCCCGAGATTCGAGTGGAACAGAAAGAAGTAGGTGGGAACAAGCTGGCTGGCAAAAAGGTTCTAGGGTACTGCTTGATACTACGCATACTGCTCTTGGTGCTGACGGAAAAGAGGGAAGCTGCACAACTTGCTCTTCTGGATAGATTGCAGCTGACCTTGCTTTATTACTTGATATTCCTGGGACTTGTTGTTTCACCAGTGATGATTGCTAACTTTTCTTTATGCTGGATGGTAGCAGGGCCTACCATCAAGGTGTGCTGATACTCCTTGGGTGCTCAGGCGACCCCCCTTAACAGGACGGGTGGCCGGTACTAATTGCTCTTGTCAGCTTTAGTCATGACGAGTCTGATGGCGATTTGGAGACTCAGTCTTTGTATCTCAGCAGCCTTGGTCAGCAACAGATTCATGGAACAATCCTTGGGGCAGTGATCTTGTCCCTCACAGAGAAAACAAGTAACTTTGCTTATGGAGGATTCTCCAGGTTGATGATCTTCTTCACGATTGGGGTAGTTTGCAGTGCATTGATTCGCTTGATGTTCTTTTTCTCCACAGCGTGTACATGCCACTAGGTTCTTGAGGTAGCCTTCTGGTAGATGGTGTTTCTTGCAGTAAGGACAGTACGGAGCTGGGCAATTGTAGCTGTAGTGCCCTGTTTGTCCATAAGCAAAACATGTAACCTGTCGCAGTGGAGGGCATGATTGGGCGTCATGTCCTGTCTTGCCACATTTAGCGCACGCAGTAGCTGGCAATTCTTCTGGACCTGGTAGTAGGGCTTCGTTAGGTCCTGTTGGTTCCTGGATGACACACTTGGAGCTAACACACTTCCCTTTGCCAAGACCAAGTTTGGTGGCGACGACATCCTTTTCTTGCTTGTTCGATTTCCGTTGAGGGCAGTCTCTCACATAATGCCCTGGGTCACTGCATTTGAAGCAGTTGAACCCATGGCCTGGCTTCCTCTGAGGGCCTTGATTGGTGGTGATAGCATCCCAGGCTAATCCTTCTAGATTCCATTGGGGACCTTTGTTCACGCAGCATCCAGTGTTACTGCAAATGGGGTGAGCACCCTTACCATTCCTTTTCTCAGGGCACCTACGAATGTCATGTCCTTTTTCTCCGCAATAAAAGCAAGTGGTGTTCTTTCGGGGTTCGCCTGATGTAGTGGTACGGTTGCCTGTAATGTGGCGACTCTTTCTTGGTAGTCTTTGCGGAATGGATCGGAGTGTTGGCTTGCGTAGGTGGTGAGTAGAAACTGTTGGTTCTGGTTTCTTGCTTCTAGCCTTCTTTTTGGCCATTGACAATGTCTTGATGATGACTGTATCGGTGAGTCTACTGTGGAATAGAGGCTTGAGTCTTGATCCCTTTTGCAGGCTAAGGCCTCTTAGTTGTTGTCCTTTTCAAAGATATTGCCTCTTTCCACCCCAAAACTTTGACTTGGTTATCTGCTACCTCTTGTCTGCAGACTTGACGAGGTTTTTCAGCAATAAGATGAGGGGGAAATAGCATGAGATGCGGAAAAGATTACAGGGATGAGATATTCTAACCCATTCTAAGGAGAGCACACCCAGAAGCTAGGGCAGTACAAAAGCCACACAGAAAAACCAAGTTTTTGAAAACAAACTTTTCCTGTGATTGCGAAATACAACGCCCGAGGGCAAGAAGGCAATGCACAGGGCCAACAAAAACCTTTTTGACCAAGCAACGTCTATGCACGAAGACACACACAAGAAAGCACAGGATTCTGAACACTAGGTTTGTTGAAGCGAGGCCGCCAAATCTTCACGAGCATCCCCGACATCTTCGAGCTTAAGCCTTTGAATCAAGGGAGAGAGAATAGGAAAAACCAACTTCCTTTTTCAGACAGAAGTAGAGAAAGGAGAGCACCAAGAAGGGTTTTGGCAGCGAAGCTCATGCTTCTTATTATTATTTTGAAAACAGATCTTTTTAGGGAACAGTTTTCAAAAATACTGGAGTTGACATCATTTGCTTTTCCAAAGTAAGCTCTCATCAATAATTTTCTAGAGCAATTAGATCCCCAAGTTTCGGTGTAACTTGAATCAAGTCTTTTTGCAACGAAAATGCATTGTATACCCTTGATATAGAGTTCTATATCAAGGTTGATTCTCTTTTTGCGAAATGGTTTCGGAATACTAGAACTTTTAAAATACCCCATTTTTGGCAAAGGTATCCTAGCATCCTCCAATATCACAGTGTCAATAGACTAATTTACTCCCATAATCTTTTATTCGTAGGCTTAGAATCCAAGGCATTGTAAATCTTGCGTATACTTGATTGAATCTAAAGTAACTCCCTTTATCAATTAGTCTCAGCACGACTGTTGTTTAATACTACAACCAGTGAGTGTTACCATTTACCCGATCCACAATCATATAACTTCCAAGGTATCATCTATGGTTTCATTCACCAAATCAGAGTTACCTATTCCTCAAATGGATCTCACTTTCCTACATAAAATCATAAATCCAGTCTTGGGTTCATCGTTCCATAATCCCATTCAATCATTTACCTGCACATTACTCCAAATTCTTTACCTTTAATCCACTCGTATTTGTTTGTATCATGGTCTCAATATCTCCATGTTTTAAATCCACCAATACCACTCACATCTTTTACATTTTAATTCCACCAGTACCACTTGTATTATGGTCCCATTATTTCAATCCACCAGTAGCATTTGTATTATAATCCAACCTTTTCCATTATTGATGTATGCTCATACTCTGTTTATCGAGTGATCATTCCTACTATTCGCAAATTTCCTCCCAAGCGACTTCATTGTCATAAAAGTCCACCGGGAATAAGATTATTACTCAAATATATAAATCAAGGATTATTATTACTTCTCCTAAGTTCCTCAGAATTTCCAACAAACCATCCAGTAGTCAAACTATATTCCATTATCCCACCAGGGTAAACATTCACCGGGGGCCATACTGTGTCATTAAAGCTACAAACCAACAATTGTTATTAGATTCCTCATTCTTCTAAAATTCCACCGATCCACTTATTTTGGCCAATCCAATCTTTTTGAGTTGGTCCACTCATTTAGTCAATTCAATCATCCACATTGCTCCATTTATTTAACCAATCCGATTATTTAACCAATCCAGTCCTTTTACATTGGTCCACTTGTTTAGCCAATCTAATCATTTAAATTGGTCCACCCATTTTAACCAACCCAATCAGGTAAACTGGTCTATCCACGCAGTCAATCCGATCATCAAGTTGGTTTACCCATGTAACTAATTAAGTCATTCAAATTGATTTGCCTATTTTCCACCCAGAAATTCACACCATTGATTCTCTCTTACGATTGACATGAATCCACCAAGATTTACACATATATTTGAGAAATCAAAGCGAATTTTTGGAATGAATTGGCAGGGGGTTTTAAATTTTGGGAAAATTTTCCTTGGAAGTTTAGGTTTGCTGAAATGAGCTTGGAAATAAGCTTTGCAAATAATTTTAACAATTTAATCTCCCAAGGGTGAACAACTTTTGCAAATAAAACTCAATATAATTTTTATGATTTTGGCCCAAGGTAATTTTTTTTTCAGAAGATAACTCAGGCACGCGCTAGTTTGACTTCGGGATAAGAGAGCCTTGGAGCTAAAAATGGCCAGGGCAGCAAGTAGATGAGAGGGAATCATCTAAGGGGGATGAGAGTGAGCAAACTACTTATATTTTGCATTTAGATTTTGAAGAAATAGTTCTAGTCATAGAGCTAACGACCATCCTAACTAAGGTTACGACCTACAGTCGATATGCTCTGATACCAGCTCTGTCGGACCTCGGGTTAGCAAACCCAGATCCTCTGTGATTCCACCGCACTATTCCCTGGATCAGTAGATAGTGCTCACAGATACATTACTGTATATCAAAAACATATCATGCGGAAAATAATACAGTAATACTTACTCATGGGCCGGTTAGGCCGAAAACGATAAAATGCAGCAGCGGAAACTTCACGCAGGTGGGACCCGCAGGACTTGCCCACAGGCAGCCAACTGGGGTTCGCGACCTAGTCCATGGCCTCTTCGTCTTCCAGCTCTGTCGACCCTTTTTAGGCGTCGCAGGGCTTGACTTTATCTCCTTTCTGACTGAATGATGGCAGTTAAGCCAGAATGAGTACGATGATACTCTGCAAGCCACCACACAGGATGCAGTAATAATTAGATGCAAAGCTGTCAAAGGAGGCTTGAGTTTCTTTTATTTGCTAAAGGCATGGTTTTGGAATTACAATACGTAAGAAAAATCTCCTGAGACGTAGCAATTTTAACTGAAACATGTTTTATGAAAGTGATTGCGAGAATGCGATAATAATTGTAGTGTAGGTTACATCCACCTTTTTACAGTGCATGGTTACCTCCACCAATGCTAGTTTTCGCCGTTGGAGTACATCTCTCCAGGAAAAGTTCATGGTCAGAGTACATCTCTCTGATAGGTTTTATCCCACCCACAAATGTTTTTGAAAACAGAACTAACTCGAGTAGGTTCCCATGTCCGCCCTTAACTGTGGGCACGGCTATTCGAATAGTTTACACTCTGTAGAGGTTGTACACTTTCACCACAAGAGATAAGTCATCTTAATAGCCAACATGCTTCCTTAGGCATGAGACTCAGATGGTTTATCACAAAGCCTTTACCTTACTCCGTTTTAGCTAGATACCACCCCGCTGAGGTTTCACCGCTGAAGGGCTACATCCACCACAGTCAGAAGCCCCCTCTTGCGCCGTATGAGTAAACCAGTGCTCTGGCACCCATCTTCCGTGATGATATCTAAACTAAACCTTCGCAAGTTAATCAGCTAGGTCGTACCCATATAGACTTGTGGCTGTACTGTTTTACACCAGGAGGTCAGTACAAGATTCAGTCCTTAATTTGTCCAGGCGGTTCTTACCACAAACCACGGGTTCTCGTGCGACATCAGCACCATCCACTCTCACTAACCGCCCAGACAGGTAAAGCAGATTTTTAGGGTTTTGAGAAGCATAAAACAGTTGTAGCAAAATACTCAGCCACGTACATCCCATGACTGTCCCAAAATAAATTCTTATGTTTTAAAGATTGATGATCAGGGCAACTAGTGCCCTGGACTTTGACAAGACTAGCATGGCATTTTAATTCGACTTATAGCTAGCAAAGTTATCATTAAAATCTATGGTGACAAGGATAATGTGATTCAAGTATCAAGGGGTGGCATAATAAATTAATACAACATCAAGTGGGCATGTAGCTACCTTAAGCTTTGACATATATTTGTATAGTAAATTAGGCATGCAAGTTGATAGTTTAAAAGAACATAATTTTGCATAAAATGTAGGATCAATATGATCAAAGTGATGACTTGCCTTGCTTGTTTTACCACGGCCTTGATTGCTCTAATTGAAAGCCTTCTCAGTCACGATTGACATAAGATTTACAAATGTGAAGTTGTTAATTTAATTGCATAAATCCTTTTATTATGAACTCATAAATAATTCCTTATTCTTATTCTCATACACAAGGTGTCTTTACCTGCAATTAATCAAACTTAAATTTTTAATTTCATTTCATAATCCTTTTGTTAAATCTCATAATTAAATTTTATTCCCATTTTTTTACAACTCATATTAAAAGACTGCTTCAAGAAATGAATTGAGAGGAGATGCCAGTGATATACTCTTACTAGGTGCTACCTCTTAGTGGGGCCCACATGTCAGAAGAAGGGAGGCAGACAGAGAGAAAGAGTACAGAGGGAGCTGCCGGCTTCACTAACAGAGCAGGCAGAGAGGAGGAAACAGGGGAGGCAGGCATCAGTGGGGTCGTGCGGCGTCGCCGGCGAGGAGCGGCCGGGGAGGCGACGGCGACCACCAAAATGGGCTGCCCGGGTCACAAGGAACCTCAGGGAGGCGCTGGCTTCGGCAGGGGAGGTACCAAGGCAAGCCGACGGCGACATCTGGCGGTCGGCGATGAAGGGAGAATGGGGTGCCAGCGACCGTGAAGGAGAGGGGAGAAATTGACGCGCGCATGAGCTCGAGTACCATACCAGGAACTCACCTGGGCAGCCGAGCTGGCCAGAGAGTGGCGGAGGCGAGCCGGCGACGAGGACCTGCTACGACACAAGCGAGCGCACAGCGCCGGCGAGCTGGGGCGGGCCGTAGGTTCGGCCGGTGGCGGGGAAGGCTTCGGGGCTTCGAGAAGCTGCTTCCTCAGCGAGGAATTGGAGGGAGGTCCACCGGGGAAGTGTTGGCGGCGGTAATGGCGGCGGCGGCCGGTTTTGGGGAAAAAGGCAGCGACGGCGAGCTCTGGTGATCGAGAGTCCGATTGACTAGGAGAGGGGGCAGGTGGAAGGTATAGACACAATGTGACGCGATCAATTTTGTGGTGGCATCGCCGGAGCAGCCGGGACGGCGTGAGGCAGCGGCGGCCGGGGCTTTGAGTTGGCGCGGGAGAAGACAGAGGAGAAAAAGAAAGAGCCAGGGGGATGCAATGGGGTGGCCGGGTTTCTTATAGCTGCGGAAAGGGGTTCCTGTGGCGGAGCTGTTGCCGGAGACCCGGGAGCAGTGCACGGCATGGGCGGCGCGTCCGGCGGCATGGGCGCCATTGAAGCCCAGCGGGAGTAGGAGAATGGCGCTGGGGCTAGGCCGGTGTTAGGGCTACTGGCGCAGAGGTGATGGGGGGGAGAAACCGGGGGCGGCGCGAAACCGGGGGCGGAGTGGCTGCGCGGGCTGGGCCGGCGAGCGCCACGAGCTGTGGGCGGAGGAGGAAGAAATGGGGGAGGAGGAAGAAGAAGGCGGTCGGGTGGGCCAACGGCCAGGGGAAGAGGAAGAAGCAGGCCGGGCGGAAGAAAATGGGCCGGAGAGAAAAGAAAACGGCCGAGCCCAGGAGGGATTTTGATATTTTCTAGAATTCCCGAATTTTGGGATTTAAGATTTGGTTTTGGGAGTAGATTTTGAATTTGAAAACTAGGTTCAGATCTTTGAATTCAACAATCTAATTTTAGGGAGATTTGATGATTTTCAGAGAAATAAATCTTAGTTTTCCGAATTTGAATTTTTAGATATACCCTTTTGGATGGAAAAGATTTTATTTTATTTTTTTCAATTTTCATTCTTGGGTTTGAGTTTCCAGCTTTTAATTTAAATTTGAAATTAAGACTTCCAAGTAAGTTTGGATTTTCTCAAATTGATTTTCAGCCTTGGTTCTTGATCCCAGGATTTCAAATTTTAATACTTGGGCCTTTGGCAAGAAAAACCAATTTGAGAGATTTGAGTAACGACAAAGATTTTTGAAATACCCAAGAAAACGATTAAAATATTTTACACTTTACGCAATTACAGTAATTCCCTATTTGGGATGTTACACTGCGAGGCTTACGAGGCAAGGAATTAGGAAGCTTCCCGGAAGGTGTAGGAGGGGCGTTTTGGGGAATACGCAAAGCTACACTGAAGGAAGCGGATTATGGGTAAAGCATTGGAGTTGTTGTGGCTTAATGGGCAAAGCAAATTTCAAACCCATTAGTGAGAGACTATAAAAGGAGGGTGTCTCCTTGCATGGTCTTCATGGCTTTGGGAATGGATTGAGACTTTTGCTTTGTGTTTAGTGAGTGAGAGTTGGTAGGAGAGGCAGAGATGTGTTGGAGGTGTGTCTCCTCTCTGTGATCGTAGTCTTCTCCCCACTAGTGTTCATGTGTTCTTGAGATAGAGAGGGAGAGGAGATGAGTTGAGCCACCATGTAATCATTCCTCTATATTCAATCATGTATGGGGACTCCTTTATGATCTTTGTGTTTATAGAAATAAATGCCTTCAAGAAATCTTTTGAATTCTTGCTTCTCTGTTCAGTTTTCTCTTCGATGCTCTCTAGACTTGATTCTTGACTTTTTGTGTTTTGAGTTGATTCTTGCCGAGAAGTGCCAAAATGGATTGCTCTATGTTGGGATAATGCCTTAAGGTCATTTGATCGAGTTTTCCCAAGAGCAAATCAAGTTTAATCTCAGTTTTGGCTGTTTGAGCTCCTCTGTTCATCATTTTCTTTTCTAGGGTTTGCGGTAGTTTTTGATTCCCTTCATAAGAGGCTCTGAGTTTTGGACTCTCTAGTCCTGAGGCTATTGCTAATCTATCTGCAAAGTTTTGGGCTGAGGCTATTGCGACCGCGTGCCATGTTTCCAATCGAGTTTTTCTTCGGGCACACTTGCACTGCACTTTTTATGAGTTGAGATATGGGCGAAAGCCCAGTGTATCTCATTTTCGTGTGTTTGGTTGCAAGTCCTTTATTCTGAAGTCTGGGAACCTGGATAAGTTCGAGTCACGTTCTTGTGATGGTAAATTTCTAGGTTGCTCGACTTCTTCGCGGGCGTATAGGGTTTGGAACTGCGAGTCTAGCAAGTTGGTAGAGACCTGTGAGGTGACCTTCGATGAGGCCAGTCCGGGGACTAGGCCCGATATCTCAGGTTCTTTAGAGCAGTCAGAGCCCATTTTTATGAATGATGAGGACGATGGAGATGAGGGTTGTTTACCCGATCCAGTTTCTCATCCTCCACCCGAGGTGCCGTCT
Source organism: Dendrocalamus latiflorus (assembly GCA_017311315.1). Taxonomy (NCBI): domain Eukaryota; kingdom Viridiplantae; phylum Streptophyta; class Magnoliopsida; order Poales; family Poaceae; genus Dendrocalamus; species Dendrocalamus latiflorus. Next base: position 11,423,501 of record CM029646.1, read on the forward strand.
TCCACCGCACCTCAAGGCGATCAGCTCATGCCTTCTGCTTCTTCTGGAGCTAGTGGCTCTGTTCCTATCTCGTCAGCTCACGAGGTAGAGGCCACTTCTTCTTCTCATCCAGGACCTCCTAGACATATCCAAAAAGGCCATCCTTCTGAGCAGATTATTGAAGACCTTTTTGAGCGAGTCACCCGCTCAAGATCCGGCATGTCTCATTTCTGTCTCCATTCTGCCTTTGTTGCCCCCTTTGAGCCCAAGGATGTTTGTCATGCTCTCTCTGATGAGTCTTGGGTCAATGCCATGCATGAGGAGATAGAGAATTTCGAGAGAAACAAGGTCTAGTCGCTTGTTAAGCCCCCTCGAGGTCATAATGTTATTGGGACTAAGTGGGTGTTCAAGAACAAGCAGAGTGAGCATGGGGTAGTTATTCGTAACAAGGCTAGACTGGTAGCTCAGGGCTTCTCCCAGGTTGAGGGTCTAGATTTCGAGGAGACCTTTGCCCCTATAGCCAGACTTGAGGCCATTAAAATCCTGCTTGCTTTTGCGGCTTTTAAGGGTTTCAAGCTTTACCAGGTGGATGTCAAGAGTGCCTTCCTCAATGGGTTTATTGAGGAAGAAGTCTATGTGAGACAGCCTCCAAGTTTCGAGAACCCCAAATACCCAACCATGTCTTCAAGCTTTCCAAAGCGTTGTATGGACTTAAGTAGACCCCTAGAGCTTGGTATGAGAGGCTTAAGTCCTACCTGTTGAGTCATGGTTTTGAGATGGGTAAAATAGATAAGACCTTGTTCATTCGCCGGCATAGCGCTGACCTTCTGCTCGTCCAGATTTATGTGGATGACATCATCTTTGGCGGCTCTTCTCATACTCTTGTCTCACAGTTCTCGGATGTCATGAGCACCAAGTTTGAGATGAGTATGATGGGCGAGTTAACCTTCTTCCTTGGCTTCCAGATCAAGCAGACTCGGGAGGGTACCTTCTTGCATCAGGGCAAGTACACTCGTGACCTCCTGAGACGCTTTGACATGAGTGATGGTAAGCCTGTGTCAACTCCCATGGCGTCCACAGCTTCTCTTGACCCAGATGAAGACGACGAGCTAGTTGATCAGAAGGAGTATCGGAGCATGATTGGCTCCCTCTTGTACCTCATTGCCTCGAGACCTGACATACACTTTGCTGTGTGTCTTTGTGCTCGGTTTCAGGCTTCTCCTCGCGTATCTCACCGCCAGGCGGTGAAGCGCATTCTTCAGTACCTTCGAGCTACCAATGACTATGGTATCTGGTACTCTTTCTCGTCCTGTCTTTCCTTGAGAGCCTACTCGGATGCAGACTTTGCTGGCTGTAGGATAGATAGGAAGAGCACTTCGGGCACCTGCCAGTTCATTGGCACTTCTCTCGTTTCCTGGTCTTCGAGGAAGCAGTCCGGTGTTGCACAGTCCACCGCAGAGGCCGAGTACGTTGTTGCAGCCAGTTGCTGTAGTCAGGTGCTCTGGATGGTCTCGACCCTGTGGGACTTTGGGTTAGTTATCGACAGTGTTCCACTCTTTTGTGATAACACTTCTGTGATTAACATTGCAAAGAACCCAGTGCAGCATTCTCGGACCAAGCATATCGATATTCGCTATCACTTCCTTAGAGACCATGGAGAGAAGGGTGACATCGTGCTCCAGTTTGTGGAGAGTGACCACCAGTTGACTGATATCTTTACCAAGCCATTGGATAGCTCTAGGTTTTCAGCTCTGCGAGGAGAACTTGGGGTGGTTTGTCCTTATGGACTGTTGTGAGGGGGAGCTTTGTGCTTTACTGCTTTATCTTATTTATTATGCTCTTACTCCTTTCTGTTGCATTGCATTCGAGGTGCATTGGGTTAGTCCTTCTAGCATAGGTTAGAGTGGTCTTCTTGTCTAGCTGGTTAGACTTCTTGCTCTTATCTTGTGATTCTAGGATGCTGCTTATTAGCTGTTTCTCTTCTCACTAGGTTGAGCTCACTCACTTCTTATAGGTTCTAGCGAGAGTTGGGCCACGCTCGGGTAGACGGGGTACGTGTTTGCTCCTTAGTGAGGTAGATGATCAGTTGATAGTCCTAGAGTCATATGGGGTAGATGAGAGTCAGTCTGAGCCTTAGTTTTCACTATATCTTATCTATGCTTTAAGGACTGCCTTTTTCAGATTTTCTTTGCCAGCTTCTCGATTTTATTGCTTTGGTTCAGGGGGAGTTTATTTGGGAGCTTCTAGATCTTAATTTTGACATAACTCAACTTGAGCTAAAAGATGCATCACATGTTGAGTGGGAGCTGGACTTTCTTGCATTTCAGCATTCTGCATTGTAATATAACCGCATGAAGCCTTGATTATTATCCTTTCATGACATGATTACAATGCATTACACCTTGCCATGACTTGTGCTTATTTGCTAGATTGATCATGACTTCATATGTGTAGACTAGCTTTTGCCATGATGAGTTAATTAAATTGCTCAACTTGAATTGAAACTTGTCATGTTAGTTCTCGAGACTAGTCTCTCTTTAGTTATTTTTTTTATGATTCATGTCATGTCAAATAGGCTGAGTTGAGTCTTGAATCTTTATTGAGTTTTAGATTGAGCTATGCTAGTTTCTTGATGAAGCATGAGTTAGTACTATCATTTAAGTAGGCAAAAAAAATCTCTTTTGTGCGAAAAAATTGATCTCACCCATTCTTTCTCATGAGACTGCTTGCCATTGCACCCGGCATGAACTCAGGGGGAGTGTTGGATGACCAAGATCATCTTCTTAAGCTTCTTGCTTGGAGTGGTCGCATAAGGCTTGAGATCTAGCACATGATAAAACAAAAATCTGGTTGGCAACAATCATGAGATTTCTAAAGAAAAACTTATCAAATGTGCTCAATTTGCTAAAGATTACAAGTACTTAACCAAATGTCTCATTCTAGAACTTGTAGCACTCTACATTGACTCAACACTAGCTTCTTGGTTCCACTTAGCTTATTGACATGGCCTGCATCATCTTTGGATACATTTAGGTAGACTATAATCATGAATGACTTGACATGCTAAGAAATTGATCTAAATTTCAGATTATGACTTATTTGGCTTAGCATGGTTATACATGTGTTGTCATGATCTAGATAGCTTTTCATTGCGTTATGGCTTGATGTAGTACTTAATAGTCATTTTGGATAATTCTCATGGCTCTACATGCTTAGAATAAACCATCTTCAGCCATTTCATCCATTTTCATGATTTATTCTCTCTTTTGCATCCTTGATGTGTTTATTGCCAAAAGAGGGAGAATAGTCATAGAAAAAGCCATTTTGGGAGCTTTGAGGAAAACTTCTTCTTTTGCTCCTTGTGTCGACATGGTCATTAGCTTCATTTTCTTCCTTTGGACCATGTTTGACCTTCTTTTCAAACTCAACTTTGCGCTTTTTCTGGGTTTGTCAATATACTCATCAAGGGGGAGATTGAGAGACCATGTGGAGGTCATCCCATGTGTGTGATGAGTAATTGACATCGGTTTAGGAAAGTCGAGTTTGATTTGAATGGTTCGGACCTTGACGATGCGTGGTGCAATCAGGCTCGATCGGACTTGGTCAAACCTGGTCAAAGTGGTTAGGATGCGTATTATGTTGGCTTGTCAGGTTTGGGCTATCTCATGCTTAATGTGGTTTCATTAATGCATTTATGCTTATATGTGTCGAGCGGTGCTATTTGATATGTTTCTTGTCTGTGATGGTTACAGGACGTTGAGATGGAGTCGTGGTGAGGCACGGATGACCGGACTAGGCGCAGGTGGTGCCGAGGTCAGAACGGTCGAGGTGTGCCGAAGATGGCGATGGCTCGGGGTGGAGGTCAAATAATTGCGTACGACCGTCAACAATAACTTTCAGGAGCTGCGTGCCATGTTCGCACACGACAATCTACGTGGGGGTGCACCAGCTGATCACACAAGTGTGCACGGCCCTCCGGTCGTTTTGCACAATAAGACCGAGGAGGACATGAGGGTTTCAAAATTATCTTCCTACACTCCCCGTACAGCACCTACAGGAGGTAAAACCACATCTCATTTCAATTCGTTTAAAACTAATCCATCTAGTGGAAGTTTTACTCCTAGTGCACGTGCTGCCCCATTGCTACAAACAACACTTGAGATGCCTCAAAAACCATGTGAGAGTGAGAGCCACATAGCCAAAGGGAAAGAGAGTATTAAAAAGAGTGAGTTGTGTGATTCCACCATATGTGAATTTGAGAGAAACCCAATTGAGAGTGTGAGAGAAACACCAAAAGAGAAGAAAGAGGTAGATGATGGACAAAGTGAGGATGATTTTGACACTAACACATTAATGTCTACTTCTAGTGTTGTTTCTCACATTGTGCAGGTTGAAATTGAAGATGAGGAATTAAACATTCAACAACCGGCATCATTGGAAGTCAAAGATGAGGAGATAACCACGGTTGAAGATGAAGTACTTGCTATCCCGTTGTTACATCATGATGATTTAATACCTACAACACCTATATCAACTGAGGAGAACAATAAATGTAACAATATTGGCGCTGGAATTAATTGTGGAACGGTGAGTACTTGTGAGAACTCATATGTGCGAATAAAAATTCCATGTTCTGAAATTTCTTTGCTCAATTTACATAATGTGGAATTGATTACTCATAAGGAAGTTCTTACTCGAATATCTCCTAGTGATTCTTTGTGCTATATCATGTTTGATGATCCTACAGAGCTATCTAGTGTGATTGAGAAAGTTGCTGAAATTTCGTATTTAAAATCACTAGTTAGTACCTATGCATATACATATAAGTTAAATTTGATTGGAAATTATGGTATAGATGATAAGTTTTATATTTACCGAATATGCATTACATGTGATAAGCTTGCTGAATTGAAATTGCATATTTTGGATAAACAAACTTTTGTGCCATATCATGATCACAATGAGATGAGTTTCAACAATAGTGCTTCATGTTTCAAAAGATTTCTTAAGCCTACTTATTCATCCTTTAATGTACAATCATGTACAAATAATCAGAGTAGCGCAGTTGAAGCATGGAAGGAACTAAAAATTTTCTCCCCCATATTTGAACAACTTAATTTGGTTTGGCCCATTAATGACTTGTCCATGTGCTTAGCAAAGTCGAGGATGACTTTGTCTCATGGGAGGGAGAATGATATGAAAGACAATATTGCAATGTATACATCTTATGGTTGTCGTTATATTAATTGGTTTGTGTGGAACAACGAGAATGACACAATAATTGATTCATACATATACCATGCGTATGTGTTTTTCTTTTTATCTACTACGCTTTCAGATGTTCTTGATATGCTAAGCAAAAGAAGTGTTGATGACAAATATATACCATGCATATACGTTGTATTCTTTGCTTAGTACAATTTTAGGCTACCAAAAGCCGAGGACGGCTTTTCTTGAAGAAGGGGAGGATGATGCGGATACGCACATGATTAATTTGAATATTATGATGAGTCCGGGGCCAAAGCAATGGAGAAGCACAAGGAGGTTAATCATATTTGCTACCAAGAACAAAAAGCTCAAAGCCCATGGGAATGGAAAGAAGAAAGCCAAGCAACCCATGCAGCTGATCAAGGAGGAAAGAAGCCCATGCAGTGGGAGAGCAAAAGGGGAGAAGGCCAAGGACTTAAACTACAAGTTTTGAATAAGATTTTCAAGCCAAATTCGGACTTCCCACGTGCTCAACCCAATTCAACTCGGATTGAAAGGAGATTCTTTGGAGGGGTTGTTTTTAAAAATCGACATTCACCCCCCCCCCCTCTGTCGCCATTTCGGTCTAACACTTAATCTTTATTCGCAATACAATTTCAGATTGTATCTTGTACTCTCTTGCTTGTGTTCTCGATTCATTTGCAGGAGATAGCCTTCTTGGCGAGGTCAACCGTGTTCAGCACGGTTGATAACCAATGGAGCAGTGGTGTAGTGATTGCGAGGGGTTCGAACTGTTTTGGTCGGAGCCTTTGGATCATCAACGTCGAGTTCTCCACAATCGACTTATCAGTACCTTTTGGAAGATCAGGCCTTAGTCTTTATATTCTATGGAAACATGGTTTCTCAAAGGACTCCGAAGCATACTGGAGTAGGAAGAGAGCCAAAGCCAAACGTGAGGCATGGCTATGAGAGGAGATTAAGGCATCCCTTAGAGAGGAGATCGCTGATGCTGTTAGAGATGGAATGCAATGACAGATGGAGAGTGGGCAGGAATGGTTTAGGGGAAATCGGTTGGAAGCCTCCGCCGGTCCTATGAAAGCCATCCCCCAAACTATTGGAGTAGCTACGCGTCCAACCCTACCTTGGAAAGTGACCACATATTTTCTATCGATGGCATCCTGGTAATAATTATTATCTCTGGAATTCTCGATCCATTGATAGACCTGTTAGAGTAGCTAATTTTGTATCGTTATGTAAGTGACTAAGAAGTGCAAGCTCCAAGTGCAATATGCCTCGTTGCCCTCTACGCTGATTGAGGCCAAGCATATCCATTTGGTGTTGGGGCCTTGGTGCACGGTGTAACACTAGTGCTAGGTTTCGCAAAAGTGAATGTACGTAGATGGTGTTCATGCCAATTTTGAGGTCGTCCTGCTGGAGATGCCTCGAAACAATGAGGTCATTACTCTAGGGCAAGTCATTAGAATATTCATCCAGTGGCCTAAGAGGGACATCTGCCTAGAGGCTCCTGCACCATGTCAACTTCACAGGAAAGTACTGCACCGGTGCCAAGTCCACGGGAGCTATTTGCACCAAAGTTACCTGCACTGACGTGGCAAAGGCGCGGTGAATCACATGCATCTACATCTCATGCCCGATTGACTACTGTGAAGTTGACCTCTAAACAACGAGGCAGCAAGGGCAAACCAAAGAAAACCAATGATATCTCCTACTTGCCGTTGGCTCAAAAATTCGTGCTAGGTGAGCTGTTGGTCGTCTCGATAGAGCACCCCGAACCCCTAGGATTGGCTTACCAAAGATGCATGCATGGTACATGAAATAGGCCAACAAGCCGAATGGACAACGGTGCTCAGGTGTGAACGTTAAGTTCAGGTCATATCATCTTTAGCACAAGATTCATGATGTGTCTTTACAGTAACCTTCGAGGACTTGTTCTTTCTCTTCAATCTCAATGCCCTTGACGTCTCACTTATTCAATGCTGGACACTGTAAGTGTGTATAATCACGGTCTACTACGTTCATGTAATACCGATAAATGTCATATATAACTCCTTACTTTTGTATATATATATACACACACACACACATGGTAATTGAAGCTAGGTTAACGAAATCACCCTTAGATTTTCTCGACCCACATTTGGTCTTCATGAATATCATCAAGGAGAATACATCCTTCATCGAGAATTACATGACGACAGTATTGGTGCCTCATCGCAACAAGGAATTTATACTTATACCCTACAACCAGGGGGTAAGTGCTGCACTAGTGGTTATACTTGTTGATTTGTACTTTATAAGCAACACAACCTTAGGATTAATGACCATGATGATATACCTATATAGGTTCCACTAGATTCTAATTGTAATTATACCAAAATAGAACAAGATAATATACCTTGATTCTCTAAAGAGGACCAAAATCGACTTCACAGTTATCCAACAATTAATCGACAGGTAAACACATTTCCTCTATAGATAACTCTATTATAGTCTTTCCTTCCTTCGCGATGACTAACTTTTTAGAATCACATAGGTCATTCGCTGAGTACATTGCTACTGTACGGAAATCCAAGAGAGGGATCAACGCCCTGCGATACGATCTAGATTTTTCAGTATTCGCTAGTACACATTAACCCTATATAACATTTCATAGTAATGCCTCTCAAACTAATAAATTCAATTTTTGCAGTGCCACCAGCGGTCGCCAAGCAACACCTACAGATACTATATTTGCCACAACATGGAAATACTCCTCGATTCCATGAAGACCAATCATCCTTATATTTGTCAACCTTGCAATAATTATTTCATACTTATCAGTTTATATGTATGCACGATATTGATCTTCCTACCAACATGTTGCGACCATCGCTACAACTGCATTAGAATAGGTTAACTTTGAAAAAATTCGAGGACAGTGTGCGTATTTCTTAATGTCTCACGTCATAAAAAAAGATAGAGAGTTCCATAATGTAGAATGAACATGATTGGGATAAAATTGAACTTAATTGTACATGTGTGTATTTGTTCATGAATATGGTTAATTTATTTCATTTGAGTTAATTGATTTCTGAAATAGACATTTTGTTTCTAAAATGAATGTGAATTAGATGTATACATGTACTTGTTATGTTTCTACTTATTTCAGAGGGCATGGCTAGTATTTTCTGAGTCTATTCAAAGGGCATGGCTAGCACTTCCTAGGGCTATCAAACAAACAGAAATAGATTTAGAAATACAAAAGAATATCATAGACGGTTATTAACTCATAACCATCTGTGATAGTTGACTATCACAGATGGTTTGTAGTAGAAACTGTCTGTGATATCTAATATATCACAGATAGTTTCAACTATAAACCATTTGGGTTATTTGATTATCACAGATAATTTCTAATTGAAATCATTTGTGATACATCAGATATCACAAACGGTTTCTACTACAAACCATCTATGATAGTCAAATATCATAAGTAGTTATGAGTTAATAACCGTCTATGATAATATACATCACAGACGGTTTGAAAACCGTCGGTGATGACCTCATATCATTACTGACCCATAAACTCAGACGGCTCATGAAACCATCTGTGATTACGTTTTTGAACCATCTGTGATGACCTTTTCTGTATTAGTGGCAGTGAAAACAAAGTATATTTGGTTCAATGTAATCACATGTGGATGCCTAAGGGAAAAAACTTTGATCTTTATTTTAAATTTTAACTGAGAAATTATATTTGTCCTTACAGGATAATCACAGATAATATATATTGAATAGAACAGTTTTAGTTGTTTATAAATTAGCTCAATTCTATCTAGAAGGTTCTGTTTGTTTTGGAATGACATTTAGAACTCTGAATATAGATGAGAGCCATGTTGATTGGGTCCTGTATTTTTTCCAGTAAACAATGCCTAAAATTGTTTTTTTAGATTACTTGCTGTTTTCTTTAGCAGTAGTAAATTTGTTGAGTTGGAATAACCACTGGATTGCAAAATCCATTCTCATCTGCCAGAAAGTCCAGAAATTTATGTGCTTGTTTTATTAAGAGAATAAATAGTAATCTGCTGTATGTTAGTTTCGAAAATAAATTGATACAAATCTAATGTACTACCACAGGATGAAACAGATTGCCATTATTTGTACCTTTGGTTGATTTCATCATTAAAAACATGTTAGTTTAACAAAAAATAGACTTCCATCAAATATCTAGGAGCATCCCCTTTTGATTGTAAGTTGTTGGACAATTCTTGTTGATCGGATCAGTCATCAGAACTTACCAACTTGTCTTTCTGTTATGGCGTCGTTGCATGCGCGTCAAGGTGTCGTGCCGTAGTGGTTTGTTTTGGCATTTGTCTATAAATGCAAAATGGAATGTTTATTACCAACAGGTTTTGGGCCCTTGGTGATGTTAAACAGAAAAAAGTTAGTTCAAAGATAGCAGCACTCCTCTCTTTGGCCCGTTCACCCGATTATTGTTTGACTCCACTCTTACAAAAGAAAGGGTAGTGAAACTTCCACCATCCCATTGAATGAATAATCTGTCACGTATCATGGAGTACTATCCAGTTTGCTTGTTGGAACATAAGCTCAGAATAGCAATGAAGTGATTATTCATATAATGTCTTATGTTTCCCTGATTCAAGGTAGAGGAGAATGTGGCTGCTGCAATGGAATTGTCGATTTCAGGCATGGATGAAGAACTTTTGCATGAAGGAGAAGCAATGCGAATCTGACCTGGCCCAGTGGTATCCAGCAAGCCTGATGACTGACAGCAGCTTGGACGGTTGAAATCCATTGCGACAAGTGTATTTTGCTATTATTAGTTAATTGAGTCACACGTCAATCGCAGCCTTGCCTGGTGATTGAAAAATTATTTAGCCAAGGCAAGCAAGGGAAGACCATTGTTCGGAGTTTAGCCTTGCCTGGTGATTGAAATATTATTTAGCCAAGGCAAGGAAGGGAAGACCATTGTTGGGAGTTTATGAGCATGTTGTCTCTAGTAATTAACATATGACTGGGAGTAGGCAACATGAACAATGAAAAAACCAATGCTGATCATTGAATAAATTGTGCGCATACGCCTTGCTGGATCGTATTGATTCAATTCCCAACTGAAGTAAAGCAAATGGCACACCAATTGTTGAAGTTGATCTAAATTCGTACTGTGTCCGCGTAGGACACTGCATCGCCTCATGGCAGACATGACATAACTAGTGCCAGGGTCATGCGTAAGTTGTATCAGATGTGGTATCAACCTGTAGTAATCGATTTGATTCAGTTCCCTCTCCATGTGGGACTCATTTCCCTCGCGCTATATATGTACCTAGTAATCTATAGTAAGTGCAAGTAGTGGCGGATCCAGAAATTTCATGATTGATATTCGAAGTTACAAAAATATTATTCAATAGAAAACATAACTGGGTGTGTTTACCTGCATATCTCTTGCAAATTCATATTCATCATCTGTGTCCACCTTGACAAACAGGGTGTTGTTCTAATATTCAACTGCAAGCTGCAACAATATATTGCAAGAAATGTCGGAATAAGTTTAAAGTACTGCTAGTTAGCAAAATTCAGTACAAGAACTGACTAACTTAGCATATCCAAATGAACATCTTAGGAAGCTATGACTGCGTTAGGTACAAATGTGGCTGAAATCTTAACAAGTTACATATTTACATTCCAATCTCATCAATAAATCCGGACTACATGAATCCTGATTGTCAAGGACACTGGGCTGCAGGAAAGGCAATTCTGTGAGCAATCACACAATCTCAGAGCATACAAGGAAAGCTACCAGCCCCAACCTTCAGAAAAAGGCGATTGTTATGGATTTTAATGGACAGCAGGCATCTTAGAGCAACTCCAAGAGAAGAGCTAAATCATTTTCTAAAGGTAAATTTGGCTATTATTGGAGAAAAAACGTCTCCAATAGACTCTGTAAATGACTCTTCAAATTTAGTAGCTCTCCATCCCTCCTCCTTCGCTCTCTATTTTTGGATAGCCTACCTCGCTCACCATCCAGCCTCTTGGCGCGGTCGGCGTTTCCTTCCCGCACGCTGCGCCTCATTCCCGCGCGTACGCGACCCACCGCGCGCCCTCTAGTTTAGATAGCCTGTTGGAGTAGTCTTGTTTTTTTGGGTGAGATTCATTTTAGAGAATAGCTAAATCACTAAATTTAGATACTTCTTTTGGCTAATCTCTTGGAGTTGCTCTTACATTGAGTAAACGTTATTTTTTTCTCAGGCACATAAACAAGCTATGTCACAATATTCTTCAAAAGTATTGGGGCTAGAAAGAATCCCTAGTTGTTAGGTCAACCGTTTTTTTACGGAACCAAGTTCACCAATTTTAAGTAGAAACTGGTAAAAGAACAGTTTGTTTCCAGACTATTTCAGATTGAATTCCAAATTGCCCAAATTATTTGCAATAACGTCCTGTTCAATTCCAGACTAGACTACTTACACAAGTTACCTATATTTCTTTACCATCCCTAAAATGATGTCCAATCTGGTACTCGTTATACTTTCAGAGAACCTCAAATCGTCTAATGGATGTATTCAAAAGTATCTGGAAGCATTATTGAAACACCCTCAAAATTTCAAAATTTTGGAATTTTCCTTGAATTTTGATTGAATTCCCAAGCCTTCCCAATTTGGCAAGTTTCTTGAAACTGCGCTTTCCCTTTTTTGGTCTTCCCGCTTTCTCCTCTTGCTTGGGACGCCGCTTCCTCCACCGCCTCCCTATGCCGGCCGTCGACAAACTGCGCCACCATTTCCGTTGATTGTGGCCGCTCCTCCCCGTGCGTTCACACCTGCTCTGCTCCATGGCCCCACTGTCCGGTCGCTCAGCTCCCGGTCTCCTCCTCGCTTCGCACGCAGCTCGGCTCGCGCTTCCCCTCTCTCGCTGCAGATGGCAGCTCCCGGCCGATGCGTGCCCCACTCTGTACCTGCAGCGTCAACTCTCACCAGCTCCTGCAGAACCTACAAAGCCACCTCGCCAGTGCTATCACTTCCACAGTAGAGCCCGGCCTCTCTCCTCGCCCGCGCGCGTGAGAGTGCCGAACCACCTTACTGTGCCACCACCTTACACTGCATTTAAAGCCCTTCTGTCACTGCTAAGAGCCTCACACCACTCCCTAGTATCCTCCAGAACCACCAATTTGAGCTCAACCCACCGCATTGCCGCCAGTGACCTCCCCTGCGCCCGGTGAGCCTACATGCGTGTGTGCTGGGCCTCGCGGCCACATGCGGCGTGGGCCGAGGCTGGTCGGCCCATTCGGCTGTGCGGGAGAAAACCTCGGGCAGGCCGCACTTTGCTTGTGGGCTGGCCCATTACTATTCACCCGAGAAAATCCAAAAATTCAAGAAAATTCCAAAAAAAACACCGTCACGATCGTTTCTACACCATGAATCCATTTTTGACCTTCATTCCACCAAGTTGAGCTCCAAATAAATTCAAACCCCTCCTTTTAAATTTTATTGCATTTTACTCCTTTTTAATTAGATTATTTTTCCTAGCTTGATTAGATTCAAGTATGGACTTATATTATTTTATGTGTTTACGCTAGCTCCTGACCTTTCTGAAGTGATGGTACAAGGACCAGAACCAGGCAGTGAAGTTTACGAGCTAGTGGAATTTCTAGATCAGCAAGGCAAGTTATAAGTTTTTGATCATATTGAATCCCATGAAATTAAATTATTTAATTACCATATTTACATTATTGTTATTTGTGAACTGTTAATTGATTAAAATAAATATTTAGAATGACATGCTAATTAGTTATGCCCTACCACCGATAAAATCCATGTTTAATTTGATGCCACGTTCACCTTGACAACCTTAGTAATATTTAATTTATTGTATAAATAATTGTAGATTGGCTCACTCAAATTTTTGTACTGCTTTTGGTTAGAAGAATTTGTTAAATTGGTACTAGGGTAAGGGTGTGCAGTGAAAAGCCACAAGGTGACCTTCGTCCATGACCTTACCCTAGGGTGGAGGCTTAAACAGATGGGTGGTAGTGCTGTTGGGCACAGTTGTTGGGAATGTGGTTGATGCCTCAGGTGAAAAGTAAGAATAAGAACTTTATGCTGAGTAAAAGACACAATAATCGCTCAACCATAAGAGTTGATTTATCAACCCTGGTTTAGTAGCTGCTCAACTCGATTGAATCTCTACAGAAGGTGGGAGTATTGATGATGGGGAGTTAGGTATGCGGAATGGTAAAACCATACCTAACAACAATAGAGGTCACTCAAAGCGGGTAGAAGAGATTAGGGTTACTGTGTGAACTGTGACTAGGTGATTCTATCGGGTAGAGCCTATATAAAGAGATGAGCAGTGAAACAACCTGGTTTTCTTAACTCAGTCATCAGGGTTAAGGAATCTTGTGGGTAAAGCTAGGCAACTCTGTAGAGTGAAACAAATGGTATTCGAATACGCTGTGCTTCTGGTAAATAAAGCTGTGTTAATGGGTGATTCCAACATCAAGGCATAAGTAGATTTTATGATGTTTTAACTTGAGTAAGATGAATATGTATCTGTTGAAAGAAAACCCCCTTTAATCTTAAGGATATCTATTTTTGTTTTACCTATTTTGCAAATAAAGCTGCATCCACTCAAATTAATAGAACCAGTATATTCCCTCCCTTTAAGTATCCTTGCAAGTAGTTACATTAGGGTTTACTCTTGTGACTTATTGGGTACGGTTGTACTCATTACTTGCTAAACAACAACAAAAGACCACTGGAACCAAGATGCCCAAGCCGAAGATGAAGTTCCTGAAGAACCTTTCTTCTCCGAGGACGACTTGGTTTAGGTTTTAGTTGCGCTCAAGTACGCCTGGGAGTTCCTGTATTGTAAGATCAAGTTGTCAGCTAAGTTTTTTTCCCAGTGACTTTTGCTAAGTGCACTTGAGAGGCTAGCAAGAAGCTCCAAATATTTTGCTATAAGTACACACAAGTGTATCAAAGAGTTTATAAGCCCTTAGGTACACAAGAGTTGTACTAGGAGTTTTCAATGCCCTCAACTCAACGATTCGACTTGCTTCAATTTCATTCAATGACTCGACTCCATACTGAGCGTCGACCTACACTCTGTCTCGTGACCGTTCCAGTACCAGGCTTGCCGACATCATCGCCTGCACTGTCCGGCACTATGCCTTGGTGTCATTGCTATCTTCGTCGACGATCTTATCGCTAAGTTGATCATTATCTTTCATGAAAAATCTGTGTCTTTAGCTCTCCATGTTTCCGTTAGAGGTATAGTTTATTACAATTAATGCTATTGTGTCTATTGTTGGTAGCATACATGCCTGATTAATCATTGGCGATTTCATTGATGATCCATTGTCTTCAACGAGTTACCATAGTAAGATCTGCAAATGAGAAGTCTAAGGTGAAGTTATAAGTTTTCAACATAATGAGTTAGTTTGGGTTATGCTTGATCGATGAGACTTTGAAAAAATTAATATCAATTGAGAGAACAACTGAATTTGGTGTTTTATCACTATTTGGATATCTTGCGATTTGAATCGCTTGCGCCATCATTATGGAGATTTTGGCAACATTAATTCTTAGAAACTTGATGACACCTAGCATGATGCTCTTTTGAGAATTGTTGTTTGAAAGTAAAGGTTTTGCTCTAATTCCAGTTTGAGATGGAGGATTTAAGTACAAGGAGGAGTTTATTTTTGCAAGGATACTACAATGTTTTTCAGCTACCATAGCTCGATATGAAGGGTTTACTATAGTTTATACTCTATTTACAGCACAAGAGTTTCTTTTATTCAGACAGTTTTATAGGAGCAATTTTAATCATACTATGGAATTTAATTATCTTTGAAGTCGGCAGTTTGGCGTACATAATAGCCACATGTATAAGTTGCTCTTTCAATGAGCGTTGTTTGCTAAGTTTTGTGTTCTAGGTAGGGAAAAAAATTTCCTTTTGAAATTTATTTCAGAGGGTAATGAAAGAGGTGGAAATGACTAAAATTTCGGCAATGTGGAGAAAATTTTGGTCAAATGACTTGGAAACTAAGGATAAAAGGAAAGTAAAGTATGCATCTTCCACAATTTGTCTTCTGGTCCAGTGGCAATGGGCTTGACTCATGAGCGATTGGTCCCGGGTTCGATTCCAGGGACCCACATGTCAAGAAAGAAATACTGTAAAATCCCCAAAAAATTGGCGTGGGAGGTAGGATTCGATACCGGATCAGCTGGGCGAGCGTGGAGAAGACTGGGCATCAAGCTAGAAGGAACGTATTGTGCTGTTTGGGGGATGTCAAGGTCTTTTAACCCTTCACAATTCAAACTTAAACGAAAATATTTGACTGCAATGAGTTTTTTTTCGTTTGGTAGCGAAAGTAACGAATTTTCTGAAATTTCAGCGAGATTTCGCTAATATTGTGAACCCTGATTCTAGGTATAGCATACTAGATTTCATGAGATGAGTTATTTGCTAACTATCCAGCGTCACATGTGTTGTTTTGGTTTATGTTGTTTGATGATTGAGTATTTATTTCAGGAGATCATTTGTACAGACTCAAATTTTACTATGGTTATGAATTGTTGAAGATCCAGATTTATTCGTCTACTTTGTTAATAGCTATGTGTTTAGATCTGCCGGTGGTTTGCTCAATTTTACTTTGTAAGAACCATTCGGATAAAATTGTTCCAGTCTTTCTTATTAAAGATTGGTCCGATGGACTTTTTGGTGCATAAAGTGTTCATCTTGATTTAATTAGAGAAATTTATTGTGTTTTTTTAACTACTTGAGAGAATTCAGCTTAAGATAGAGATTGTTGAAGTTGATACAAATTCATACGACATCCATGCGGGACACTGCATTGCCTCATGCTAGACGTGGTAAGATCAATGCCAAGGCCATGCGCAACTTGTATCAGATGTGATGTCAATCTATAGTAACCGACTTTGATTTGATTTTCTCTCTATGAGAACTCGTTTCCCTCGCTCTATATATGGACCATTAGTCCATAGTTAGTGCGTAAGGTTCATTGTAATAATATGTTTATATAGTAAATTTCGCCTTCATGTGACCGTAGTTTTTTCCGTAAGAGTTTTTTACATTAGATCCGTGTGTCTCATTCTCTTGATCGTATATTTTTGTCATGCGTTTTATAAAACCAATAATTTGCTGCTGCAAAACATTGCTGAATTCTATTGCATGCATGAATTTTTTTCCCCATTTCCTTTTGCCCGGAATTTCACTGTGCAAGTTTTATGCTGTTTCACCACAGATACAACAATTTTGCAAGAAATAGAAAAGTTTGTGCAGAATGAAATTTACACAGCAAAAGCTTTGCCCTGAGTTAAATGCTCGATATCTCTTATCAAAACTGGGAATCCTTTCCTCTGGATTTATCATCGCAGCATGCAAAATTTCAAATGTGAGGAGTGAAGCTGTGAAGATAAGAACAAGCTGCTGATAACTCTACTGTCAAGGGTGACCTAAAGGACCCTTCACTGCTCGACCATGGTCGCCGAGGACGACGACCCCCTGCATTGCCGATATGATCGGCGGCACCGACATGCCGCCAGATAGAACGATCTCTGTACGAAATTCCCCCAATCAAATCAAATCAACATGACATTTTCATTTGCCGAAATGAAAACACAGGAAGAACGTGACACTAGTGCTTACCGATGGCCTCCCGGACGGACAGGTCCGGTATGATTACGTCGGCGCGGCTCATGAGGAAGATGTCGCCGAGGTAGAGGTGGTTCGTCGGCACGTAGACGCAGGCGAGCTCCTGGTCGCCGTTCGCACTGCGGAGCGTCACCGTCGACGTGATGAACCCCAGCGCGTACTCGCCAATCCTGGGGTGGCGTATGATCACCACCTCCTTGAAGGCCCGTGAGCTCTGGTCTAAATGATCAACACTTGATAGTTTCTCCATAGTTGAACAATGTGTGCAGAAATGTATGCCAATTATACATCTAGAAATGTATCAGCTACAACTACAGTTTAAATTTGGGAAACTCGATCGATCAAACTACAGGTTGGTTTATGCAATTTTGGTGAGAGTGAGTTTATACCTGGCGATATGGCGGCGCTTATTTGTTTGGAAGCAGAGTAGATATGGCGAACGAGCGGCATCTTCTTGATAAAGAACTCACCGAGGCCAAGGAGAGATGCTCCCACCCACGACGACATGAACACGCCAACGAGGAAGATGAAGGTGATCGAAGTGGCAAACCCCAGACCTGCTTGAGATGAAAATGATCATCGCCAAGTGCAAAAGAAACTGAAGTTACCGAGAACTTTGGTCTTGTAACTCGTGCATGCGTGGTTTCTTTTCTTTTGTGTGTGTGTGAATTATAAATGGTTTCAGTTAGTCTTTCTAAAACTTTTGCAGAGTGGAGATCAATGGTGAGCGGTCGATTACCAAATACGTCTATGCCGAGATGGATGTAGATTGGCGAGAAGAAGCCGTCGACGAAGCGGATGAACCACCAGGTTGTGTAGAATGTGATGGCTATCGGGAGAAGGATGACACTGCAGAGTTGCAGAGCATGGAGAAACACTTAGAAGCGCACATAATTAAGTTAAATCAGCTTGCAAGTAGTCTCTAAATGTGCTGCATTAGTAGCTATATATGAAGCCAATGGCATGAAGAAAACTGCCACGAGAGTCAAGACTACAATCCTGAAGTACTGCGATTTGCTAGCGATTTTGTGCAATTTCAAAATCTCGCGCGGTTTTTAAATGTTTTTGGATAGCGATGATGTGTTACTTGAAGGAAAATTAAGGCATGACATTGTGTAGCAGCAGTACCATCCGGTCATAAACTTCTTCCACGCCCAGCTGCGTATCACTCTTGAGAACGCCTGCATATTGTGAAATAATCATGAACATTACAAAAAAAATTGTGAGTAGAACCTGATGGTAACTCTAGAAAAACAACTTATCGATGCCACTGCTGAATATATCATTCTTTCGGGCATGTCATTACAAAACATTGAAAACTCTTAACTGCTATTTGTTCTGTTTTCTTCTTCATGCAAAAGGCGCAGATCTCAGTGGGTTCTCAGGAAAAAAAAAACATTGAAAAGTTATGCAAAAAGGAAAAAAAATCGTAAATCTAGAATTGCATGTTGCAATTACATCTAGCTAAGCCTAGTTTACATTGCCAGAACCATCAATATGGTCGATACATGTCATGGGCACGATCGAAAAGGAGTACTACTAGCTGTTTACGTTAAGAATGATGGTGGTCACCTCGATGCCGGTGGGGTGACGGTGGAGGTGGTGGTGGTGGCTGTGTGGCGACGGCGGCGGCGAGCCGATGATCACCGGCGAGGTCGACTCAGAGCCCTCGTCGTCGCCGGCCATGCCAACGGGATCGCCGGTCACCGGGATGAGCAGCTCCCGGTCCCTGTCCCTCTCCCTCCCGGCCATCGCGCACTCGGATCTCATGCACCTGTCTGTACGCGTGCCTGGCCTAACTGCACTATTTGGGCGGGCAGTGCGAACGGAAACGCCGGATCAGCCTCGGGAGTCAGGACACCACCAGCGAGCCACGGCAGTGGATGTTTGCCTAATCAAGGCACGCGTGAACTGAGCGCATGGGCCCACCTATTTACTAAGCTCTTGTAGATAAACACGACTTGATCCCAAAAACCAAATAGTCAATGGATGCTTCTTCGACGGAATAAGGATGGGCGCGCTATTTCGTCCAAAATTTCTTATAGAATTCCTACATTCCAAATATGACTCCAACTAAGACGGTATTGTCAAAAGAGCTAGCCGAATTTCCTATCTAATTACGCAATTAAAGATAGTAGTACATATGTTTGTCTTTGAAAATCAAGTTATATTTGTTATTCAACCACAATACTTTTGATTGAAAATATAGCTGTATTACTTATACAACTGCAAAAGTTTTCATATATATCCGACTAATCCTCATCGTGTATAATTCTCTATTTTTTCTCCCATCAACGTTGTATTTATTGCCTTTGAAAACGAACATGTTTCTTCTTTTAACTTGGCTTAAATAAGAGCATCAATAGATAATTTGGATGTGCACCATGTGTTTGTTGTAATATTTGCGGTATAAGCAAAGACATAAATATAATTCCAATATAATCATATAAGCACATCAAAGACATCAATTCATATATAAATGGCATAACATGTATGGAACCATATGAATTGAACATATCATTCAAAGTATACCACATATTCACTAATAGAAGCAATAACTTTCTAAACATGAATATGTATGTCAATGTAAAAGGCATTTACCAATTAAGACTAGCAACAAGCTCAAGTTTAATTGATTATTTGTGCTCTCAAATGTAGGGTTGCACAAGATTATTCTTGGCCGTCCCGCTACTAAACCATATACTTTTCATCGATTGGTTAAATCGAATTAGAATTCAATCTTTGAGCTCTCAAAATTATACATTTCCAATATATTCACCACATGTGTGTATTCGGCTAACAGCCAGAAATTAGCTAGAGCAAGTCCAACCACATATAAGATGTCTTTTGCAGTAACTGAACCAAAGTTAATAGCAAAATATGACTTCTAAAAGATTTGCAGCAAATATGTGGAATTTCTACAAACTAAAGACAGCCTCAACCAAATCACACATATACAGAATATATTTGTCTAGTGATTATCATTCAAAGTTCACGATTAACAGTAATCACAGAATTTTGAAGATGAATCAACTGAAAGCAAGAGACTATAATTAGAGCTCAAAGATTAAATCTACTAATCTCAGAATATGATTTCATATATCATCGAGCAACAATCCAATCCCACTGCAATCTATGTCTCTCAGTGCTAGATAAGGAATAAAGACAATCAATCTAGCACAGCATACAAGGATTGCATATACAAGTGACAGATTTACTCACAAAACCGGCAATACTCGAAATCACCGAGACGATCACGGGCTAGGCACGCTTGCGCGCTGTCCCAGAAAACCTATTGCCACCACACCACCGTGAGAGAGGTCAGTAGGCACAGAGATACAAAGCCCACACGCCGAAGTGCTGCTCACGCCGGCGAGTCGAGGTAGAGGAATGCCGCACAAGAGCAGGGGAGGAGCCGGCCAAGCACCTCGCCGGAGAGCACCAGAGAACCGAAGTCGCCACACACCACAGGCAAAAATCAAAGAGAGAGAGAGAGAGATCACTTTCCTTCGGGTCCCCAACCAAAAGAGGCCGGCCGCCATTTATAGCCGAGAGAGGGGAGAGGCCAAGCACTCGGCCGCGACGCCAACGGCCGGGCCCGAGTCTTACACGCCACCACCGCAAGTCCGCAACTCACAAACCGGATCTGGGGACCGAGTCTTGCGGGAAGAAGAGGTGCGCCGAACCCAACGGGAGAGAAGGGGATGCGCGAGTCGCACGGGAGGAGGGATCGCGGGGAGACCGGGCCGCCATCGAGCCAACCCGCTGGACCCGCCGAGCCCGCCTGCCTCCGCCGTGCAGCCTCCCGGAATCGCCGCCGCCATCGCCCCCTCAAACGCTTGCTCGCTCTCGGGTAAAAGGGGAGGAGCAGAGCTCCTCCTTTTGGGCTCCATCCGACCCACCGACAGGTGGGCCCCTCTTTCTTTCTCTCTTTTTTTTCCTTTTTTTTATCAAATGGGAAATTCCCTTTTGCCCTTGGTTATACAACAGTCCCCACCAATTTCTCAATTGATAACTGATGCTCAAAGTCTTGTTTAATATACAGCTGTTCGACTATGGGTACCTTACGGGTTTGAACCCAAAGCCTAGCGAGAAGGACTACAACTCTGCACAGACAAAGGAGGACTACGCCTTGATCCAATGCCTTGGTGTGAGAATTTTCGCCCAAGTCACATTCTGTACTGGGCGGCTTGCCCTTTCCCTCTCGGGTTGGGACATTCCGGTCATGTCCCGTATCTTGCTCATGAGCGATTAAGAAAGTATACCCTTATCTTTCTTCGATTGCGACCTCACAATCACACTCACGTAGGTGAACTCTTCTAGGAATCCTGTAGGATGATTCCATAAGTCATATAGACCTCGAGTTCATTAAGAGCTATTGCTCAACCTTCCATACAGACTGAGCACTGCAGCTAATGGGACCCTTTAGATGTGCTCTCTAATCCCACACAGTTTGTTTTCCTAGAGCCTAGTTCACAGGATGTCCGATCTCCTAGGATAGGTTACCACCAATGTGATCCTTTATACGGGTATAAGCCCCATTCCTTGTGATGCTGCTTGGATGGCCTTCCGCGCTAATCTTTTAGTGAAAGGATCTGTTAAGTTCCTTTCAGACTGGATGTATTCTACAGTAATAACACCCGTCTCTCTGGCATGCCTTACCGACTTAAGTCGCCTCTTTATGTGTTTTGAGGACTTCATATTGTCCTTCCTACTCTTCGCCTTAACCAGAACGGTTTGGTTATCGCAGTAGGTCAATACTGCTGGAATAGGCTTTTCCAGCACAGGCAGGTCAGAAAGGAGTTCTCGAATCCATTCTGCCTCTACAGCCGCTGAATCAAGAGCTACCAATTCAGCCTCCATGGTGGACCGTGTAAGAATAGTCTGTTTAGAAGACTTCCAAGACACAGCACCACCTACTAGAGTGAATACATAGCCACTCGTAGCCTTCATGTCATCCGAGTCACTGATCCAGTTAGCATCACTGAATCCTTCCAAGACTGCCGGATGACCCGAGTAATGTATTCCCAAGTTAGAGGTTCCCTTCAAATATCTTAGTACTCTTTCTAGTGCTATCCAATGATCATCTCCTGGATTGGACGTATAACGACTCAATCTGCTCACAGCATATGAGATGTCTGGCCTCGTTGCACTAGTTAGGTACATCAGGGATCCTATGATTTGAGAATATTTAAGTTGATCCTTCCCATGTCCGGTGTTCTTATGTAGCTTTGCATTTAGATCATAGGGTGTGGCTGCTGGTTTACAATCCATAAATCCAAATCTGGTTAGGACTTTATCCACATAATGGGATTGCGAAAGAGTAATCCCATTCTCACCCTTTATAAGCTTAATGTTTAAGATAACATCAGCTTCATCCAGATCTTTCATAGCAAAATTCTGGGAAAGGAAAGACTTTGTATTATTGATTACATCTATGTTGGTCCCAAATAGCAATATGTCATCTACGTAAAGACATAGAATGACACCTTCGTCCCCACTAAACCGATAGTAGACACATTTATCGGCTTCGTTTACACAAAAGCCGACTGACGTCATCGTACTATCAAATTTCTCATGCCATTGCTTAGGAGCTTGTTTTAGACCATACAAAGATTTAACCAATCGACATACCTTCTTTTCTTGCCCTTCAACCACAAATCCTTCAGGCTGTTGCATATAAATCTCCTCATCCAACTCTCCGTTTAGGAAAGCGGTCTTTACATCCATTTGATGTACAAGGAGTTTTTATGCAGCGGCTAGCGCTACAAGCACTCGAATTATGGGTAAGCGAGCCACAGGAGAGTATGTATCAAAATAGTCTTCTCCTTCTTTCTGCGTAAAACCTTTAGCCACTAAACGGGCCTTGTACTTTTCAATAGTACCATCAGGTCTACGCTTTCTTTTAAAAATCTATTTGCAACCTACTGGCTTACAACCAGGCGGGAGATCTGCAATTTCCCAAGTTCCGTTAGCTATGATGGAATCCATCTCGCTACGGACTGCCTCCTTCCAGTAATCCACATCCGGAGATGCGTATGCCTCTGAAAGAGTTCGTGGTTCATCATCCACGACATAGGTGACAAAGTCATCCCCAAGTGACTTCTCGGTCCTCTGTCTCTTACTCCTCCTCAACTCCAAATCTGGAGCGATGTTATCCACACTAGGAAGAATAGAGAGATCATCTATACCGATATGGCCACTATCTTCATTCGGTCTCATAGGAAACACATGCTCAAAGAATGTCACATCACGAGATTCCATCACTATATTTGTAGCGATGTCACTCACCTCGGATTTGACCACCAAAAATCTATAAGCCGTGCTATTAATAGCATATCCTAGAAAGACACAATCAACGGTCTTAGGACCAAGCTTCCTTTTCTTTGGTAACAGCACATGCACTTTTGGAAGGCATCCCCACGTTCGAAGAAATGACAAATTGGGTTTTCTCCCCTTCCATCCTTCATAGGGTGTTTCCTCCTGATTGCGAGGTGGAACCCTATTCAGAATGTAATTAGCTGTGAGAACTGCCTCACCCCACCAATAGTTCGGCGTACCTGAACTCTGAAGCATGGCGTTAACCAAGTCACAGAGAGTTCGGTTCTTCCTTTCGGCTATTCCATTAGATTGGGGTGTGTATGGTGGAGTAACTTCATGTATTATTCCATTTTCTTCACAGAATTGGGAGAATTCATGTGAGACGTATTCACCGCCTCGGTCCGATCTTAACTGTTTGATTTTCTTTTCTAGTTGATTTTCAACTTCAGCTTTGTAGATTTTAAAGTATTCAAGTGCTTCATCTTTCGACTTAAGCAGATAGATATAACAATACTTAGTCGCATTATCTATGAGAGTTAAAAAGTATCGTTTGCCACCTTTAGTTAATATTCCATTCATCTCACAAAGATCAGAATGGATTAGTTCAAGTGGAGAAGTGCTCCGCCCTTCAACGCTATGAAAAGGTTTTCGGGGCTGCTTAGCTTGCACACACACTTCGCATTTTGAACCCTTTTCATAATTATAACTTGGAATTAAACTCATCTTGCTTAACCGCATAATGGCTTCAAAATTAACATGACACAACCGTGAATGCCAAATATCATGAACTTTATTGCAATGGGAAACATTGTAAACGTTTACATTATTCAAATCAAGAATGGATAAGCGGAACATGCCTCCGCTATCATAGCCTTTGCCCACAAAATTACCAAACTTGGTCAAAATGACCTTATTTGACTCAAATACAAGCTTTATTCCTTGCCTACACAGCATTGACCCGCTAAGGAGATTGCGAGTCATCGCAGGCACATACAGCACGTCTTTTAGGGTGAGTGTTTTGCCCGAAGTGAGCTTCAGGCAAACCTGTCCGTTCCCACGTACTGTTGCGGCGGCTCCATTACCCATTAGGACGGATCCACCACCTTCACCGTGAAATGAAGAGAAACAAGATCGATCAGCACATATATGTCTAGTAGCACCTGTATCAATCCACCAATCAATAGATGGATTTGCCATAAAGGCCATAGGTACGTACTCTTCTGAGCTGGTGTTAGCCAGCACGACATTAGCCTCAGCCTTGCGGCTCTTGTGCTGACCCGGAGATAGACCTCTGCCTTTCCGATTGCGGCAATGATTGGCCTTGTGGTCAGCCTCACCGCAAACAAAGCAGACGATGTCATCCTTTTTCTTCTTCATTTTCTTTGGTTGTAGCTTGACTTGGGGCATGAATTTGGGTTTCCCAGGGCCTCCAGTTCTTTTAACCTCCACCTGATGAGCTTGAACTTGAGCCTTTCCCATGCCGTCACCGGCTCTAGCACGCTCTTCGACATTGATAGCCGCTGACAGCTCATTAAGCGTCAAGCGCTCCTTTATATGTCTACGAGCGGTCACAAAGTCACGCCACGAAGGCGGTAACTTAGCCAGTATGACATTCACTTGGAACTTCTTTGGCAGGGTGCAGTCGTACTGACTCAAGTCACGTACATGGAGTTGAAGCTCGTGGAGCTGCTCCATCACCGACCGCCCCTCGACCATCTTGTAGTTCAAGTAATTGGCTGTAATAAAGGACTCATTTCCATTATCTCCTTCGGAGTATTTCTCATCGAGCTCATCCCAAAGTTGCTTGGCATTCGTGAAGTTGACATAGACGTCAAACAAGCGATTAGACAAGATGGCCAGCAAACGGGCTAAGACTGCATTATTGGCTTCTTCCCATTTCATCGTTTCAGGGATCACCAACGGAAACGTCGGTGGATTTGAAATGACCCAGAAGAGCTTAAGGTCAGTCAGCCAAAGTTTTGCTCTCGCCTGCCGGCGCTTGAAATTGACCCCGTCAAAAACTTCAGGTTTTACGACATTGGATGAGGAAGCCATTTCTTTAACAGTAGGTTTTCTGGAATGTTATAATATTTGCGGTATAAGCAAAGACATAAATATAATTCCAATATAATCATATAAGCAAATCAAAGACATCAATTCATATATAAATGACATAACATGTATGGAACCATAAGAATTGAACATATCATTCAAAGTATACCACATATTCACTAATAGAAGCAATAACTTTCTAAACATGAATATGTATGTCAATGTAAAAGGCATTTACCAATTAAGACTAGCAACAAGCTCAAGTTTAATTGATTATTTGTGCTCTCAAATGTAGGGTTGCACAAGATTATTCTTGGCCGTCCCGCTACTAAATCATATACTTTTCATCGATTGGTTAAATCGAATTAGAATTCAATCTTTGAGCTCTCAAAATTATACATTTCCAATATATTCACCACATGTGTGTATTCGGCTAACAGCCAGAAATTAGCTAGAGCAAGTCCAACCACATATAAGATGTCTTTTGCAGTAACTGAACCAAAGTTAATAGCAAAATATGACTTCTAACAGATCTGCAGCAAATATGTGGAATTTCTACAAACTAAAAACAGCCTCAACCAAATCACACATATACAGAATATATTTGTCTAGTGATTATCATTCGAAGTTCACGATTAACAGTAATCACATAATTTTGAAGATGAATCAACTGAAAGCAAGAGACTATAATTAGAGCTCAAAGATTAAATCTACCAATCTCAGAATATGATTTCATATATCATCGAGCAACAATCCAATCCCACTGCAATCTATGTCTCTGAGTGCTAGATAAGGAATAAAGACAATCAATCTAGCACAGCATACAAGGATTGCATATACAAGTGACAGATTTACTCACAAAACCGGCAATACTCGAAATCACCGAGAAGATCACGGGCTAGGCACGCTTGCGCGCTGTCCCAGAAAACCTATTGCCACCACA
Organism: Dendrocalamus latiflorus; assembly: GCA_017311315.1. Taxonomy (NCBI): domain Eukaryota; kingdom Viridiplantae; phylum Streptophyta; class Magnoliopsida; order Poales; family Poaceae; genus Dendrocalamus; species Dendrocalamus latiflorus. Next base: position 11,449,695 of record CM029646.1, read on the forward strand.
CCACCGTGAGAGAGGTCAGTAGGCACGGAGATACAAAGCCCACACGCCGAAGTGCTGCTCACGCCGACGAGTCAAGGTACAGGAATGCCGCACAAGAGCAGGGGAGGAGCCGGCCAAGCACCTCGCCGGAGAGCACCAGAGAACCGAAGTCGCCACACACCACAGGCAAAAATCAAAGAGAGAGAGAGAGAGAGAGAGATCACTTTCCTTCGGGTCCCCAACCAAAAGAGGTCGGCCGCCATTTATAGCCGAGAGAGGGGAGAGGCCGAGCACTCGGCCGCGACGCCAACGGCCGGGCCCGAGTCTTACGCGCCACCACCGCAAGTCCGCAACTCACAAACCGGATCTGGGGACCGAGTCTTGCGGGAAGAAGAGGTGCGCCGAACCCAACGGGAGAGAGGGGGATGCGCGAGTCGCACGGGAGGAGGGATCGCGGGGAGACCGGGCCGCCATCGAGCCAACCCGCCGGACCCGCCGAGCCTGCCTGCCTCCGCCGTGCAGCCTCCCGGAATCGCCGCCGCCATCGCCCCCTCAAACGCTCGCTCACTCTCGGGTAAAAGGGGAGGAGCAGAGCTCCTCCTTTTGGGCTCCATCCGGCCCACCGACAGGTGGGCCCCTCTTTCTCTCTTTTTTTTCCTTTTTTTTATCAAATGGGAAATTCCCTTTTTGCCCTTGGTTATACAACAGTGTTCACAAGATTTGGATATCTTAGGATGCCATTGTTTTGGATGGACAACACAGACGGACGAAGAGACGCTCAATGTAATTATCTGCCTTCTTCCGTGCTTGATGTGTTGTTGGACAAACATCCATCATCCACGCAAGCAAAACAATCGGTGTCCCATACTCCCATTTCACTCTGCAACAAAAACAGCTAAGCTTATACGAGCTTATCCATCAGGCTCCCTACAAGTCTACAACGGCACGACTCCTGTGAGATTCTCGTCGGGGGTGGAAAAAGATCAACCAGTGAATCGAAAAACGTGACACAATGTTGCTGATGTGCTACTCGTTAAGAAGCGGTGTGTGCCTAGGGGCGGAAAAAAAACATGATGCGGCAAAGGAACTGAGTCAGCTACAAAGGCCACCGCAAACCCGCCCCTTAAAACACCTCTACCCTGTTCTCTTCAACCTCCGGACGGATAAGGATCCCCTGACATCACAGAGCGCGGTAGCATGCAGTTGGGGACGTTCAGAACCATCAGATGAATCAACGGACGGTCCAGATCTAGTCGGTGATAGATTGCTGATTTATCGTGAGATATTTAGTTTCTCGTGTGCTATGATTCGAACCGTTCGATCCCCATCCAACAGCCTACAGACACGTGGAGTTGATGGGCCTAACTCTGTGAAGTCAAGAGCATCCGGGTCCCTCCAATACCAGATGCCACCGACCCTCAGTTCCCCCCCTAACTTTATTCGCTGGCGCCTTCACAGCTCGCTACATGCCTCCCCTTGCCTTGTCGCAGCTTCTGTTTATAAATCCTAATATGAATTTCAGGTTTATCGCCGCCAACAGCCATCTAGGCTACCAGGCATTGGGGTCCTGACGGCCTCGATGCTATTTGGCAAAAGTGCACGGTGGTCTGATCCTGAGTCGCCACTAAATAGTATTTTGAAAAGAAAAGATTGTTCCTTTGCTTCCTCTGCAAGCGGGTGTACGCTAAATTCTCCCTTTAGTCATAAAATAGTGGTACCTTAGAATACGTGCAGTCAGACGTATTAATTTTGATTGAATATATTCTCTAGAATGTATAGCTTGGATGTATAGGAATGGTACGAGCAAATTTGTGGTGGAAAATGCTTTTGTGATATTATATTTTTTTAACTTCTTTGAGTATACGACGACAAAATTTAGTGATTAAAAAAAGTGGCATCTTGTTAATTATAGAGAATAAAAATATCGCTCTTTTGTACCTCGAGTGAGTTGTGTTTTCCAAAAAAATGGAGGAAAAAGAAAGCCTTGATGAGTGTCAGTAGACCCCGGGCCATGACGTCTCTCCCTCCAATTCTCCTACTCGCCTTTTTCAAAGGAGATTGGCCCCATCGTCCTATTATACACCTCTCTCTCTCTCTCTCTCTCTCTCTCTCTTGGCGCTCCATTTGCAAAGTTGACACTTGGTCCTCTCTTCTCCGAGCTGACGCCCTCCACCTCCCCTTCTCCTCGATCCCCTCCCCCTCTCTCTCTCTCGGTCTCCTCCTCTTTTGGCTCAATACACCCACGTCTCACCCGTTTCTGAATCAATCCCGAAAATCTTTCCATGTTTTCTTCCTTTCTTTCTCTGAATTTGCTTCTCCTGAGCTGAACCATCGAGTGAGGCGGTAGGTAGGTAGGCTGTGGCCGTAAGGTTGCCGTCGCCGGCCATGGTGCGGGAGTTCTTGGCCGTGGTGGTGCGCGCGGCGCTGCAGTGGGCGCTGACGTCGCTGCTGCTCGCCAACGGAGCCGCCTTCTGCCTCATCGCCGCAGCGGCGTCGTGGCTCCGCCTCGGCCCGCCCTGCCTCCTCTGCGCCCGCGTCCACCGCCTGCTCTGCTCGCCCAATTCCTCCTCCTCTGCCGCCGTCGATTCCAGCCAAGAACACGACGCCTTCCGCCGCCTCCTCTGCGACGCACACGTGGCTGCCATCGCCGCCTCGGCGCATCCAAAACCAGAGCGGGAGCAGACGTGCTCTGCTGCCGATCGTGTCGACAGGGAGAGGAGAGATGGACTGGAGGCAGATGATCCACACAAAGGTAACCAATCAATCGCTTCTTCTCTTCTGCTGGTGCCAGTGATCTCTGAACGAATTGCTTCAAACTGGTAGCATCGATTACCAATTAGTACCAAACGATCGTGTCGCGCGCATCATCCCATCGAGTTGGTGGTGTTTCCAATCAAGTAGACTGAAAGCTTATTTGCCTACGGTTGGTCGATCACTTCGTAGGAAGGCACTGTTATCTCTTGTTCCTTTGGTTGGTAAGCAACCTTACTAGTCGAGCTTTTGCAATGTTCTTGGTAGGAACTTTTCAGGTGGATGAAGTAGGAAGACAACTTTGATAGGATTTGACACATGATCCAGGTGCAAAATAATCAACGGCATAAGAATTTTTTATGGAGGTAATTCTCGCAAATTGGAAGGTTGGGAATGTTTTGTAGTTGTTTTTGTCACTTTCCAGTGTGCAAAACTTGAGTAAGATATAAGGAACTGAAGCCAATCTAGCAACTGTCCACTTCAATCATTGCAAATTGCCGTGGTAAGTTGCGAATGACAAAGGTGGTCCATGTTGAGGAATCGTCACTGGCGACTAGTCCGAACGATTCCTCTACTTCGAATAAATTGAGTCAATCACAGAAGACAGAATAATAGATTGAACACACAGAAAGAGGTAGAGAGAACTCTTAGTCTTTCTTTATTGCTTTCAATTGCATATGTACAAAATATGCTGGTACGACTCCCTATTTATAGTCTCCGATGAGGTGCCCATCATGGGCCAGGTCTGCTGGCCTGGGCCCAGATTTCCTGACACTCCCCCTTGGCCACTCATCTGACACATTCATGCCTCGTTAAAACTCCATAAAAACCCAGTGGGAAAATTTTGGAGAAAGAGTACAGGATACATGTTATGCTGCGATGCACGAATTGCCTCATTAAAAACCTTGGTCGAGAAACTTCAGAAAAACTCGTCAAGGAAAAAATAGTACAATTCACCCAACTTCATTCAGTCTTTAGGACTTTATTCTTCTGGATACTTAATCTTCAAGATCAAGATTTACTAACAGGCTTGAGAGAATTCTCCCCCTGAATTCTGCACTTCTCTAAGTCTCATCATTCCAATTCCTCGCACGCACCTTTCAAAATTAGATGCGGGGAGTGACATAGTGAACAAATCTGCTAGATTTTCACATGACTTAGTATGCAGTACTTTAATCTCGTCCATTTTTTGCAATTCATGAGCATAGAAGAACTTGGGGTTGATGTGATTTGTGAGATGACTCTTCACATAGCCCGTTTGCACCTGTGCAACGCATGTGGCATTATCTTCATAGATAATTGTGGGGGTTTGCACAATGTTCATTCCACATGACTGCTAGATGTGGTAAATCATTCGGATGAGCCAAGCGCACTCTCGTGCGGCTTCATACAGTGCTATAATTTCTGAGTGGTTCGTCGAAATCGATACGAGACTTTGCTTGGACGATTTTTAGAAAATTGCGGTTCCACCACACAGAAATACATAGCCTTTTTGTGATCTTGCGGTATGCGGGTCTGACAGGTACCCAGCATCTGCATAGCAACCCAAGTTCAGATCTTGATTCTTTCTGTAAAACAATCCAAGGTCCTTGCTTCCTTGGAGGTATCGGAAGATGTCCTTTATGCCCTGTCAATGCCTTTTGGTAAGTTCTGCACTGTACCTTGCTAATAGGTTCATGGCAAATGCAATGTCCGGTTTAATACAGTTTGTTAAATACATGAGTACTCCCACTGCACTCAAGTATGGCAATTCCAATCCCATGACTTCCGCCCCTTCTTCCCTAGGTCGGAAATGATCTTTTTCTTGCTGTAAAGACCTCCCGATCATTGGTACTTTCGATGGGAATGCCTTCTCAAAGCCAAACCTTTTTAACACCTTCTGGGTGTAGGCCGACTGATGTACCAAGATTTCTTCAAGGACATGCTCAAGCTGCTGGCCTAAGCAGAACTTGGTCTTGCCCAAATCTTTCATTTCAAATTCTGACTTCAAGCAGAAGCTTGCTTCTTTTATGTCTTCCACTGTCCCGATGATGTTCAGATCATCTACATACACTGAGATTATACAGAATCCATTCTGGGATCGCCGTATAAATACACAAGGACATTTTTCATTGTTCGTGTAGCCTTTCTTGCAGAGAAAGTCGCTTAAGCGATTATACCACATTCTTCCAGATTGCTTCAGTCCATACAGTGACTTTCTGAGTTTCACACTGTACAGATTTTTATTTGCTCTATCTTGGATCGGGAGAGAGATTCCTTCAGGGACTTTCATATAAATCTTCGAATCTAAGTTACCATAAAGGTATGCAGTCACCACATCCATCAATTTCATTTCTAAATTCAAGTTCACTGCCATTGAGATCAAATATCTAAAGGTAATTCCACTCATGACTGGGGAGTAGGTTTCTTCATAATCAACTCCAAGTTGTTGAGTGAAACCTTGTGCTACCAGCCTTGCTTTGTATCTCACCACTTCGTTTCTTTCATTTCTGTTTCGAACAAATATCCACTTGTGCCCTATAGGGTGCACATGGGGTGGTGTGCGGCATACAGGCCCAAACACCTCTCTTTTGTTCAGAGATAGCAATTCAGTTGCTATTGCCTTTTTTCAATCTTTCCAATATGATCTTTTCTTACATTCAACGAGCGATGCAGGCTCGGGATCAAGATCGATGATTGTGGCAATTTTGTTTGCGAAGTAGATATCGATATTGGCTGTTGTCCTGTTCATGGACTCTCCCGTGTGCACATAATTTATAGCTATTTCTTCATGAGTTGCTTCTTCTGGAGCGATCGCTTCTTCTGGAGTTTCTCCTTACACATCGCTTCTTTCAATTGCGGTGGCAAGTCCCTTTAGTTTTTCGGCTCCGATGTGTGCGCACACATCCATGCTGGTTTCTCCCTGCAGGGGAATGTTCAAATCCGGTATGCCCTTTCCTGAGAGTGCCATACTGGTGCCAGGTCTCAACTGGCTCCCCTTCTCATTCTGGGGACTTTAGTGATCGGTTGTGATAAGTCTTTCTTATCCTTTTTCGTAGGGCGTCCCCGGTTACTTTGGATTCGAGGAGCCGGAGTTTTCGTCCTTTTATTCTAAGGCCTCTGGACGTGATTAGGGATACCTTCAATTTTCTTTGGTATTTCAACCCTCTCTGGTGCATTGCGTGCAGACATATGAAACTTAGTCACGCTCTTCAAATCACTAAAGTGATCGGGCAGTTGGTTTGCTAATGCTTGCAAGTCAATGATCTTTTGGACCTCTTTATCTGTTTCACTAGTGCGCGGGTCATGTGCATGAATTCCCGTGGCTTCCCACGTAATTTCCCGATATTTTTCATCAAGGAGTTGATTTCCTCCCCCTAATGTTGGGAAATTATCCTCATCAAAATGCAGCCAACGAAGCGGGCGGTATGCTAATCTCCTGACATGGGTTCCAAATACCTGATGATGGGTGCAGTCTAATAACCAACGTATATTCCGGTCTTATGGAGTGGGCCCATTGCAGTACGCTATGGAGGGGTATAGGTACATAAACCTTGCATCCAAACCTCCTGAGATGAGAAATTTTTGGTGGTGACCCTTGTGCTAGTGGCATAGGTGAATGGATGTTGTAAGACGATGGTCTAAAGTTGATGGGATTCGCTGCATGTAGGACTGCATATCCCCAATATGTAGCTAGAAAATTACAATTATGCAAAAGAGGTCAGGCAATAAATTTAATTCTCTTGATTAAAGCCTCTGCCAAACCATTCTAGGTATGGACATGCGGTACCGAATGCTCAACTGCAATCCCCATCGCCATGCAATAATCATCAAATGCCTTTGAAGTAAATTCTCCGGTGTTGTCCATCCTGATGGACTTGATGTGATGATCAGGGAACACATTTCTGATGCGAATGATCTGCGAGATCAATTTTGCGAAAGCATGATTTCTTATGGAAAATAGAACCACATATGACCACTTCGAGGAAGCGTCAATGAGCACCATGGAATATTTAAATGGCCTTGAGATAGGCTAAATGGGACCGCATATGTCTCCCTGGATGCGTTTCAGGAATGCAGGGACTTCATCCTTCATGTTCAGAGTGGAGGGTCTAGTAATTAATTTCCCGGTGGCACATGCAGGGGACACAAAATCTTCATGATTTGGGAAATTCTTCACATTAATATTATGCCCTTGGGAATTATTAATTATATTTCTCATCATCCTAAGACCTGGGTGGCCTAATCTGTCATGCTAGAGACAGAATAATTCAGAGCTTCTAATTACTGTCTTCAGGACAGTGTAGGCTGCAGGTGCCTTGATGTTGGTATAATATAGCCCAGTTTCCAGTGAAGGAAGTTTTTCTAATACCCTTTTGCCATTGTCTTCGCGCTTCGTGATGAGCAGGTATTCCTTACCATACTCTTCTTCAGTCTCAACGTGAAAACCATTGGCACGAATATCTTTAAAACTTAGGAGAGTTCTAGTCGATTCTGGGTACAATAAGGCTTCTTCAATGACCAAAGTTGTGCCCATTGAGAGTATAATTGTGGCTCTTCCGGAACCAATTATACATGCATCGCTTCCGGCGATTGTCGTAAGGCTGCTAATGCTTTTACGAATCGACTGAAAATACTTAATCTCTTTTAAGATAGTATTCGTTGTGCCGCTGTTGGCAAGGCACACTTCCTCCATAGGGCGCCACACGTGTTCTAATATAAGATATTTCATTAACATGTATTAGAAGGCATTCAGCACATAAATAAAATACACCAATATCAGAATATATCATGCCATCATAAATTGAATAAATGAATGAATTATTCCAAAATCATTCAACCATGAGAGAACAAAACTAAAGTACCATCCATGCAAGTTCTAACTTGTTCTTTTAACACAAAATAAATGACAATTAAAGTCTAATGCATTTTGTGCATCAGACTGAATCAACTAGAAAATCAAAGACTTCTTCGGATATCTTCTCATAAGTGATCTTCTCTTCGAGAGAGATCATGGCGGTGGCTGTTTCTAGGTCGTAAGGGGGTGCTGCTGCTGGGATGGGTTCAACCTCTATCAACTTAGGTAGCTGCTCAAGATGCTCCCCCTCAACTGCTGCAAAGTGGGCTTTAGCCTGCCCTTTGCCATCCTTCTTCTGAGCTTGGTGGGCATCAATGACATGTTGCGGTTCTTTGCATATCCGCGACCAATGCCCCCACTTGCCACACTTGTAGCAACCTTAGTTCTGCTGGCCATAGGTCTTGCCACTCTTAGCCTTTTTGTCACTTGGAGCATTTGACTTGCCTTTTTGGGCAACAGCCTTCCCCCTTCTCTTCATCAAGGGCTTTCACACCTTTTAGCTCCCAGCGTTGGCTTCACAGCCAGTGGAGCTGTCTGGTGGCTGAGTGACATAATTCTTGCGGAGAAGTTCATCCTGAGCCTCCGCAACCTGCATCATATCAATCAATTCGGCGTACTCCTTGTAGCCGTCTTGACGATAGTTGCGGGCGGATTGTACAGCATTGGGGTGAAAGGTGGAGCCTGGTGGCTGAATGACGTAATTCTTGCGGAGAAGTTCATCCTGAGCCTCCGCAACCTGCATCATACCAATCAATTCGGCGTACTCTTTGTAGCCGTCTTGATGATATTTGCGGGCGGATTGTACAGTATTGGGGTGAAAGGTGGACAGTCTTCTCGATCTTTTGCTCATTTGTGATCTGCTTGCCACAGAGTTGAAGATTGGTACAAATCCTGTGCAAGGCAGAATTGTACTCCCCGACCGTTTTAAAGTCGGCAAGCCTCAGTTTGATCCACTCCTGCTCTGCTTAAGGAAGAATGGTGTACTTTAGCCTCTCAAACCACTTTTTGAGTGCGGGCCAGAGTGCTACCGCGCTTTTCTCCGCCATATACTCATTCTTGAGAGTAAGGCAGAGATGGTGCCTGAGAAAATGAAGTGCCTGATCATTCTCCTCAGGTGTGGGTTGGGCGTCATGTAGTCCGCCAATCCCAATAGCCACGCTGAGTTTCTTGGCTCCAAGCACTATCTCGACGCCGGATGCCCACGTCAGATAGTTTTGGCCATGTTGGGCCAGCTCCTCGAACTCCTGGTTCGTGATGCCAGTCATCTACATGTGTATGAACAGAATAAATAAGTTTACTGCTAGAAAACATGCATGGAATAATTTACTGCGGGTAAATAAATGGTACAATAGGTTCTCGTAATGTTTCATAATTTTCTATGTATTTTCTATAATTTTTACTGCTAATTTCAGTTATTAAAAGCAATTTAAACAATTACAATTAACCAAAACAGTAAATAAATACAGAAAATACAGAAAATAATAATGGCAGAAATAAATAAGCTTCAAATGCTAAAAATAATTCAAAATTTGGATTCCTGAGGCCCTTTACGCTAGAATATGAATTTTCAGCGAATTCTGCAATTCCCGAGGGTTTCTAAGAAAATTTTCAGTTCAGAGAAAAATTCGCACAATTTTCTGATATTCCGAGGAATTTTCTGCAAAAATCGAGACCCACACGTAAAATTGTGCACCTATTTGTAATTTTTGGAATTACCGAGACCTCTCTGCAAAATTCGGGACCCATATAAAAGATTCAAGGGCCTATCGGTGATTTACTGAAAATAGGAGGGCTTTTTCGCAAGTTTCCCGGCGCCGGCCCACTTCCTCCCCTTTTTTTCTTTTCTTTCCGGCCCATTGTCCCGCGGCCCATTAGGCCTGTTGGGCCGACACAAATATCAGTAGGGTAGGGTTTCCCCTACCCCATCACTCACAGGTGGCGTTGGCTCCTACCGAGCGGCCAGTCGGGCGCGTGGCGGCCTGGCCAGGCGGCGGAGACCGGCGCGGGGAACGGCTGCGGGCCGGCGGGTGGCTCCCATTTGGGTCGGGCGCGCGCGACGAGGCGGCGTACCAACGGCGCACAGCTGCAGGCCGGCGATGGCGTGCGGCCCGAACCAGCTCGGGTAGCTCAAGGCGAAGGTGGTCGGGTGCGGGGCTCGAAATCCGAGAGGATGAGGCGGCGGCGCGCGCGAAGACTGCAGGTGAGCCGACCACGGTGGCTTTGGCGTGCGGGCTGGCAGTCTACCAAGGCGACAGCGGCGTGCGGGCCAGAGGCTAACCGAGACGGTGGCGGCGTGCAGGCTGGGGGCCAACCTAGGTGGTAGCGGCATGCGGGCTGGGAGCTGACCGAGACGATGGCGGCATGCGGGCCGGAGGCCGACCGGGGCGGCAGCGGCATGCAGGCCGGAGGCCGACCGGGGCGGCGGTCTGCTTGGGCAGCTGCCGTGCGGCAGCACCTCGGGTGTTGAGCCCTCGGTCGACCCACGCATGCGGCTTCGGGCCGACAGAGGCACTTTGGGCGCATCTTCCCCGAGCGGCGGCCAACGGCGAGGGATCAGCCGCATGCAAGCAGTGAGCGGCGACCGGCGGCGGGGCCGGCGGCCCACGACGGCTTCAGGCCAGCGGTGGGTCAGCAGCAGGCCGATGCTCGATTTCTCTTTTTTTGCGTGCAGTGACCGTGCAAAAACCAACACGTGCAAAATTTTCCCTTTTTTCTCTAATCTACAGTGCAATCAACATTTACCCTGTGATTCAATCTACCGATCGACATTGTACCGGTGACTTCAGGTCTGCTCGCGGTAGATTAGGGCGGATTTGCACCGTAGAGATTCAATCTATTAGGGCTTCAATAATTACCTTCGATTAACCGGAGCGATCTCGTGTTGATAATGTGTTGAGGAACCGTCGCTGGCGATCAGTCCGATCGATTCCTCTGCTTAGAACAAATCGAATCAATCACAGAAGACAGAACAATAGATTGAACACACAGAGAGAGGTAGAGAGAACTCCTGGTCTTTCTTTATTGCTTTCAATTGCATCTGTACAAAATATGCTGGTATGGCTCCCTATTTATAGTCTCCGGTGAGGTGCCATCATGGGCCAGGTTTGCTGGCCTGGGCCCAGGTTTCCTAACAGTCCAATTGTCAATTCTTTGTTGTTGTTGAGCATTTGAGCTAATATGGCAATTCCAACTGGAAACAAAACACAGGGATGGAGCTGGAATTTGCGAAACCGGTATTTGTGCCAACGAGTGACTTCTGTCAAATCATCACAAGCTCACAGCCAGTTGACCAATATAGCAGGGTCACTTGAGGTCACGGAACAAAGTTCAATTTTAGAGACCGTGCTATGTCAAAATTGAGCCTTACAGTTGAAACTGTAGGATCGAATACCACAATCAGAGGGGGTGAATGATTGCCTTTACTTTTTGGAATCTCTTAGTACTTGGTGAAGATTTTGACCGCTCGCTCAATCGCTCAGCTTTGTTTTTCGACCGATTTGTATGTATTTGAAATCTTCAACACTAGAAGCAAAACCTCTCGATCACTTATGCCTTCGAGAAACCAGCGCCTTTGAGTACTCGTATTTCTTTTGTTTTTCTGGTAGCGATTCTTGTCGTAAGCTTCAATTCAACTGCAATCACAAGCAACTTTTCAAACAAATCAAGAATCAGATTGATTCAAGATAATGTTTATTGCTGGATTTTCGTGAATTTACAAAGTGCCTTTACAAGCACCCCCTAAAAGCCTAGCCAAAATTAAAGCCTCTTCAATTTCCTCTACCAAAAACCTTGCGTTAACCTTTAGTCTCTCCCTGGTTTTATATGTTAACGCCCCAAATCATGTCCTCATCAAACACGAACATCAAACTCTATTCGTTTTAAAAATCATAGGACCCGAAACCCTTTCAAAACACGGGTTTTTCATAATCTCTAAGCCTTCTCAGTTATAGACTCCTTCCATAACTCTTTTAACTCAGCATGTGTCGAAACCTCTAGGACCGTACCTCTCGTAGCTTCTCCACGCATCATCCTCACATGTCGAAGCCTCCAGGACCATGCCTCCTGTAGCTTCTCCGCGTATTATCTATCTTTGATCTCCACGTGCTCCAGCGTGAGCCCGACCACCTTGTGACATTTTCGACCGTCTAGGCCTCAGATTTCCCCTCTTAGACTTAGTCCTCATCGTCACCGACCATGATCGTCTCCAAGTCCAACCTGCACATACAAAGACCAATGAACATTTTTCCGGCACAAGTTCTTCTCAACTTGACCAACATTAGTCCACATATACAAATCACACACTTCACCATCAATAACTATGAACCAGATATCCACGATCTCAATTTCCACACTCTCCAAAAAATCAACTTCATACCACTCAGAAAAGCCGGTCTGACTGCCATGCACAGGCCGGTCAGACCGCTGACCCAACACAAGTACTCAGGGTACTTGAAGATCACAAGAATTGAAACACTTGAAGCCTACGAGTATCGACCGTTAAGTCTATGACTACCGATCACTAAGTCTATAACTACCAATCATAAAGTTTATGACTACCGATCGCAAAGTCTACGACTGCTGATCATAGTCTGTGACTACCAATTACAAACTCTGTGACTACCGACCGTAAAATCTACAACTACCGATCACAAAGTCTACTACTACCGATCACCAATTGTATGACTACTGACCATAAAGTCTATGACTACTGAGTATCGATCAGGTACTATAGCTACGACCACCGATAAATACTGTAGCTATGACCAACGGCCAAGCATTGTAACTCACAGTATCGATCACCGATCGTAGGCGACGTCTCCGACTACCGACCGTGGTCGAAGTCTGCTAATCGAACAGCCCAACATAAGGCTACGACTATCGACCGGTTCACTGTAGCTTATGACCGGTTCAGTATAGCTCTGACCGTTGACTAGTTTACTCTCGCTCACGATTAGTTCACTGTTGCTGACGATCGGTTCACTGTTTCTTACAATCGGTTCACTATTGCTTACAACTGGTTCACTATCGCAGTCATTTAGCCGTGGTTGTTGTGTCGTGCTCGACCTCCGTGGTTGATCCACCATGGTTAATCGGCTGTGGTTGTTCTCTCATGTTCGATCTACTGTGGTTGATCTATCGTGGTCGACCTGTCGTGGTCTATTTTCTGTGGCCGATTTGCCGTGGCCGTAAACTCTCAGACCTTTGACTGTGATCGAAGTCTGCCGATCTGACTGCCCAACACAAAGCCATTTAGACCACTGACTACCGATCGCAGCCAGCTGGTCAAACCGCCCAATACAAGGTGGTCAAGCTTGCTTAACCTGAATATTCCAACGATTTCAGTTTTTCAAACGTGCATCGATCGAAACTTTCATAAACGTAAATTTCAATATAACTCAAATGTCAATTATTCATCATCACTAAATTCACGATCTATCTATATGGTCTAACAAAAACCTAAGAGGGTAGATTAGAGATTTGTACGCACAGATCAAAGGTGTGTTTAGACGCGATAAGTTATAATGAGGTCCATGTCACTCTTTAACGCAGTCTTAACAGAAGTTTTTTACAAGAAGTACTACTCCTAATCTACTGTGGTGAGATGAAAATGAGTAACTATATAATGGGGCTCACTATTCACTGTCATCACCAAGACTGCCTGTTGACAATTGACAACATGTCCACAGGTCTGGAGGCTCACCGCGTCGTCTCCATCGGCAGCGAGATCTGCGAGCAGGACCACGGCGACGATGACGAGCGGCCTCGCGCCACCGACCGCAGCAATGTTATGAGAACCAGCAGCATCGAAAACGGCGACGGCAACGACGACCCGTACGTCTCCCTCTTCGAGCTCGCACCCATCGTCGCGCTCCCAGAGGACGACTCCGAACATGTACAAGAACTCGACGAGAAGCCGGAGCTGCAGCGCGAGAGCATGTCCGGCGAGGCAGCTGAAGGGAATGAGCGGCTGACGGTGGACCGGCTCGTCGCCGCCCTCCAAGCCCAGCGGAGGGAGCTCGAGGCGCTGCGCGCGGAGCTGGACGGCGAGCGGCGCGGCAGGGCGGAGGCGGCGGAGTACCAGCGGCAGCTGGAGGAGCAGGGCGAGTTCGACCGGGAGGCGGTGCGGCTGGCCATGCAGCTCGTCCACGAGACGGAGACGGAGAAGCACGGCCTGCAGCGGCAGCTTGACGCATGCAGGGTCAAGGCCCAGCTCTACGAGTCCTCCATAGACGTCGCCACCTCGCCGCCGGTGGGCCGGCCCGAGGCGGAGCAGGAGGCGCGGGACGGCGGCCGCCGGGAGGCGAGCGGGAACGACGACGGCAACAACTACGAGTCGCTGGTGGACTTCTTGCCGCGGTCCGTTCACTCCTCCTCGCCGGACCTGGCCAACCTGCTGAAGCTCTACACCGAGGGCAATGGCGCTCGTCGTCCGAGGGACGGTCCGACCGATGCGTCGGCCGTCGCGGTGGTCACCGAGGAGGAGGAGGTGGTCACTGTCACTGTCACAGCTGGTTCTGATTCCAATGGGAACGGTGTGAGTACTGCAACCATTGTTGGTGAACTCCCCGAATCCGCTTCGTCGTCATAACTCCGCAAACATTTGATGAAGCTTTCCTCTCATGGTCTCAATGCATATCGATTTGCTTGGGGTAAATTGACTTCTTTCCTTTTGTACAGCAGAGCTTGAAAGGAGAAGACACATACATCTGCTTGTTTCTTTCTGTGACTGATTTTTTGCAAGGATACTCTTGCCGATAGCTTCTCGTGTATCACTGCTTGCTGAGCTGTTCCGATACTGCTTGAGAACTGAATCCTTAATCTGAACGGACATTCACAAGGCCGATTCATGAGCAGAATCGGAAGAACAGCAATAAGCTTGCAGCGCATCCTTCTCTGAATCTCTCTCTGTACTGAACCGAGAGGATCGTTTCTTTCAACAGACCCCCTCAATCTCAACCAGTTGGGACTAGTTTTGAGATTGTACTGCAGCCGATGAAATGATTCTCAAGGGAGCACCTTTGTGAATATATCAGCCGACTAATCTTCTGAGGACGTCAGGAGTGAGCGCAACGAAAAACGGAGGCCCTTTGGACTTCCCATCGCCCCAGCGCCGGCTCCCCCCTACCTCCCTCCCATCCGCCTTGCCGTCGCTGGAGCACGCCGCCGGAGGCATGTGCGGGTGCTAGGAAGGCGGCGGCGGGGCTCTTGGGCCTGGATCTGGACGGCGGCTTCCAGATCTAGGCGTTGGGTTCGAGGTGGCTGGGCCCCTATGGTGGTCGCCGGCGGAGGCTGAGCGGAGTGTGTGGCGGCGACCGACGGAGGCTGCGGGGGCGTGGTGGTGGTGTTGACGCTCGCGTCGAGGTGTGTCGAGGATGTGCGGCGGTGCCCTGCAGCACGACGGTGTCTCGTCTGTGACGAGGTTGACGGCCTTCGGCGTGCGCCTCCGGCTTGCTGGCGCCCGGATCTGGTTTACTCAGGTCCGGCGGCGGTGATGAGGCTCGGCACGGTGAGGGTCGCCGGAACCCGGCTTGGAGGCGTTGGAGGAGGAAGGCGAGAGAGAGGTGGGGTCGGAAGAGTCAGCGGCGGCCAGCAGCGTCGAGGGGGCGGAGGCCGGTGGCGGCTCGGCGGATCTAGTTCTCGCCGTGCGGCGGCAAGATCCAGTGGGAGTGAAGGGGAGGTAGGTGTTGGAAAGCGGTGCCGCCGTTGGTTTGGGCGCGAGGCGGAAGCAGAAGGGGCCCGAGGCGGCGGCACGGCTACCCGCTGTTGCGCCGCTCTCCAAGTACCGCCTCCGACTGCTCAAGCTCGAGCGCGTCAAGGACTTCCTCCTCATGGAGGAGGAGTTCGTGGTCAGCCAGGAGCGGCTGCGCCCCAGCGAGGACAAGACGGAGGAGGATCGATCCAAGATCGACGACCTCCGTGGCACACCCATGAGCGTCGGCTCTCTCGAGGATTGGTGTGGCGACGGCGCTGTGAGAGCAGAGCATTGGACGGAGAGGGTGGGCGCGCTGGAGCGCGTGGAGGAGGTTGATCGGTGGTGGCGGCAATGGCCGGGAGGCGGTAGGCTGTGGCTGCTGGGTTGCCCAGGGATCCTTGGCTCGACGTTGCTCGAGCGGGAAGTGGCGCGTCGTGGAGGTCAACGATGGCTTTGTCATGGCCTTGAGACGTGTAGAGCCCCGGTGTGATGGTGGCGATCTTTTTTGTGTGTGTAGTGCATGGGTTGCCGTGGAGGTGCTGGCGAAAGCCGTGCCGGTGTTCCTACCGGTCTCGATAACTATGATGTCTTTGGACGCCATTTTCCTTCTTGAAGGGTTGTCATGGCACTCCATAGCCCTTATGTACTCTATTCTCCAGGTGAAAGCCTTGTCTCGTTGAGGCGGGCGGCGTCGGCGATCCTCGTCGCTTCTTTGGAGACGTCGCCTCGGAGGATTCTTCATGCAAAGAAGACTGGAGTTTGGGTGGTTCAGTTGGAGGAGGTTAGGGGCTTGGTTGAAAGCAAGGACGAAGAAGAAGTGCTGAAGCTTAGTCTTTCTAGCTTTTTCATAGTTCTTAAGCGCTCTTTCTTGCTGTTATGTACTCATCAATGTTGAGGCTTTGAGCCTAAGAGCTCGTGTATCTTTTGGCTGTGTATATCCCAAGTGGATATAGAGGCCGGATATTATATCCTTTATCTAAAAAAACTAATCTTCTGAAGGTATAAACCGAACCTCCAATGCTCCAGCTACAACTCTTCAACACAATGATTATCCACTTCGATATGCTTTATACATGCATGGAAGATTGGATTTGCAGTGAGATATGTTGTCCCTAGGTTATCACACCATCATACAAGAGCTCGGTTTTGATAAACTCCCACTTTAACAGGTGTAAGGTCATGTGGTGGCAACCTCATGAGTGTAATAAGTATTTGACATTGCTTGTATCTTACTTTTTTTTGCTTGAGTTTCATTTTGAGAATTTGCAGTTTGACTTGTTGCTTCTGGAGCTTGCGGTTTGATCGACCAGCGGTCTGGTAGGCTGTTGCATAGCGATCCGACCAGTCTGTGGTAGTACCGGCCCATTGTTGGCAGTAGCTATTTTCCAGAGAAGGTGTTTTGGAGGTTTTGTCTGAGACCTGTTGCAGTAGTACCGATTTTGCGAGTACAACATGACCAAAGTGGAGTGGTCTGGCCAGCTATGGCATGGCGGTCTAACTAGTGTGGTTAGGGCGGTCTGACCGGCCCCTACTGTTGAGTGAGATTGAGTTGTGTTGTGTTGTTAGCCATGGTGGTGTCCATGCAGTGTTAGTTATGGGATTTCTATGCAAGTGTAAGTCACAAGTATGTCCATACATGTATTTTGCTAATTGAGAGTCAAGTGTATATCATTTGTGCTCAGATTGATTTGTTGTTCATTGGTGTGTGGGTGCTTTGACGATGGTTGCAGCCAGTGGCAAGACCAAGGCTTGGTGGCCATGCAATGTCATGGGTGGAGCAGCATCTTAAGCCAAGAAGCACGGGAGAAAGACAATGGTTGTGAAGTGGCAATGCGTGTATGTGGTGTGTTAATTGGACTTGTGTGTCTGAAGTGGTGACATTCCTCAGAGCAGGTGTACGATCTTTGATTGCAAGGCATTGGTCATCATGGACTATGGTGTAATACGGTATGCTATAAGACTCGGACATTTCAAGCAGTGATAGCCTCGGTGCAGGCATATGCTTTTGGCGATAAGGTGTTGGGCATCACATCTTCATGAAGACCAGTAGGTGGCAATTGAGGAAACTGCCTAATAGCAGGTGGATTGGCAATTTGCAAAACTACGGTGTTGACATAAGTGGTTTAGGTCACATATTTGTGGATGAAAAGTGTTATCCAACTTGTGGACCCTTGCCAGTTATGCTTTGAAAAGTGTGCAAGTGTGTGTAAGAATAAAACCTATTTGTGTGTGGTTACTGGATTTCCCCTATTGTAAGTGGTATGGTCCACTAAGATATGGTTGGTTTGGTGTGAGGTTTTCCTTGTGTTGGAGTTTTGTGTGTGTGTGCTTTAGACTTAGAACTCTGTCATTCTGAGAGAGTAGCTGTAAAATATTTCTTTCTAAGTGAAATGAATATTCAAAGTTTGCCTAGGTGAGTTATGCCATGGATACTTCCTTGTGCTTTTGATTTTCTTAGCCTTGTTATTTGGATTTCTCTCTTTTTGGTCTTCCCTGGTGTCAAGGACATATAAGAGGTGAAGATGTTTAGGCTAGCTGAACCACGTTGTTTTAGCCCTGATCTTTCACGATATGCCTTACTGGATGCCCTCCTTATTCTAAGGTTCTTGCACACCCAAGAACAGCATACACCTCCAAAATAAACCCTCTCCTACGCACACCACAGCACGTAAATAAATGGTAGAGAAACTGAAGTTTCAGTGAGTAGAATCCAACACCACCATTGGATTCAACACACCAAGAGTAATTCCTCAATGGAAATCTCAAGAACACGCCAACAATGGCCACCAAACTATGGTGATTTTCTGGTTTCTATTTCTTAATTTATATCATAGCATAACCTAAGTTACAATGGGGCAAAGCCATAGCCTTATATAAGTGCACAATGCATGGTCTTGACTAAAACTTATGCACAACCTGGCCTAAGGCCGAAATAAACTCTAATACGAACTAAAAAGGAGATATCTAAACTACTACCATCGGATTCTCTCTCAATTTGTGACTTGACCATGAGGATTCCGGGGCTAGCACCTTATCCATTGTATGGGGTTTCAAATTAGCTTTCCAATGAGTCCAAGAACACCCAAATCCGACTCTATTTGTGAAAGTTATGGACGTTTTAATGTTGGACTTCCTATCTAACCCAAACTGAATCTGAACTGACTTCAAATCTTTGTATGTTTTCTTTTCTTGTTCAAGGGGTTTCCAAATCCATTTGAAACCTGAAAAGGAATCCTTCTCAACTTTTGAAAAGTCATGGTGTGGTCAAATTTATCCTTATTTGCATTACAATACTTGGACTCTTTATGTTTGGTAAGTCTCGCACGTCTTTCTGGACAACTCGTGCAGCATCCAATGAAGTTGCCATAACTTTGTGTAAAAAACTCTAAATTAAATGTCGTTTGATTCATTAGAAAGTAGACTTCATTAGCTCTCCAAATATGTGTTTTGTCCGCATTAGAGATCTCGGAATTGGCATTCAAAACTTCTTGAACTTTATGCACAGAACTGCAAGCACTAAAGCTTGATTGATGTTGTATCTTTCTCTTGAGACAAACAAACTTTCTCTTTCTCTCTTCACCATGATTAGACCCACATAATATACACATAACTCCATCCAACCCAAGATTCCAAACTAGGGTTTTCTCGTCGCGGCCGGCATGGTTCTTCTCCATGTGCCATAGTGATTATATTCTTTCTGTTTTCGCCATCCTCACTTCCCCCCCCCTTGGCTTCATCTTGTTGGATCAAAACAACACTAACCAAAGTTATAGGGCTACTTAGTGCAACATCATCTTTTCAAGTCATGAGCGATAAGCAACTTAATAGCCTTCCCATAGACGATCTAACTCTCATCACTAGTAGATTCACCCATGCTTACCACAAAACAAAAGAGTGTAGGAGAGGTGATCCAATTGTTTGCTTTGAGTGTGGTGAGATAGTTATTTTCATGCTCGTTGTCCTCACAATGTGAACGGAAACATAGATGATCATGAGAGGAAGGACTACAACAAGAAGACGCATCATTATCCAAGCATGATAAAGAACTCAAGAAGACAGCTCTTGCAATGTACTCATCCCTCACTGGCTTAAGACCTATGAGATGGGTGTCATAACCAAGAAGTCCAAAACTCCGCAAATTGTGGCTCTTGAGACTGATCCTGTCATGAATGGCTCTTCTTGTGAGAATGTTTCTTTTGGATTTTCCTTGTCCTCTTTTCAAGCCTTGAGTGATGAGCAACTTGAGAGCCTTCCCACAGATGATCTAGCACTCATTACTAGCAAATTCACCCATGCTTACCACAAAGCAAAAGAGTGTAGGAGAGGTGGTCCAATTGTTTGCTCTGAGTGTGGTTATATAGGTATTTTTGTGCTCATTGTTCTCACATTATGATCAGGAACAGAGATGATCATGGAAGAAAGGACTACAACAAGAGGACTCATCAATTATCCAAGTGTGATAAAGCACTCAAGAAGGCAGCTCTTGCAATGCACTCATCTCTGACTGGTCAAGATCTGAGTGACGTTGATCCTTTAAGCGATGAGGAGAAGATGGAAAAGATGAAGGAGGAGAAGAAGATTGTCTATTTACCGACATGTGCTTCATGCCCATAAGCGAGGATGATAACAAAGTGAGCCCGACGAGAATGGTCCCTACATCGAGCATGAGAGGTAGATCCCTATGATGCACTCATGCTTGGATATGATAAAATTATAGATTATCACTTGAAGAAAATTGAGGGCATAAAATATATCATGAAAAGAAATGGCAAGCTAAAATTTAAAAATGAGATCTTGAACAATGAAGTTGATAGGCTTGGATCTCTTATTCCTGATGATGACAACTGTGATTCTTGCCTTACTTTGCATATTGAAATTAAAAAATTGAGATCATTGAGTCATCCTTCCTAGAGCAACTAAAAAAATACTATAACTAAAATTATTGATATCAAAACTAGTCTATATTCTAGTAACTTTTAGAGTTGATAACTTCTGTCTTGTGTCTTTCTTAGACATCTCTACTAGATTCTCTAAGATCTTTTACCCTGTTAAGGATAAGCTTGCTTCTTCTTTCACTAATGTTTAGCAGTAGGGATAGGTAGTGTGGTTAATTCACGCCTTGGCAATGTGATTTTCTTAGGCTGAAGACCATGTGTAGAGGTTTTTCTTTCTTCCTTGCAAGAGTTTCTCTTTTTTGTTTAGTGTTTGCTTTTCTTTTGCAAGTGGATTCACAGAAGAGGTGAATCCATGTTTTGTATATTGGACTGGCAGGAAGAATTTCACCATGGGTACTTCGTATAACTGCATAGATAATGGTTTACAACCATGTCATGGCATCACAGCGTCACCGATGTCTATCGGTCTATATGACCATGACATGTCCAGCAGTTGCTATCCCCATATTGATGAAGATCAAATCGCGTTCCGAATATCCAAGAAAAAGTGATAAAACATTGTCTCGACTAACACTGGCGCACACCGATCATCGCTCAATACACATTATTGGGAAATAGGAATGACAAGGTTTCCAAAGTTCAGAGGTCTCACACATGAGCAGAGGATCATGACAGGTAACCCCAGAGGTTGAGAAAAACAGCAGGTGTACTTCACTTTCCACTTCGGCAAAGGATTCAGTCAGCTTTCACCCTCTGTTGAAGCATTCACCGAAAGGTTCTGCGCTTCAGAAAGCTTCATCTGCCGCTCAGCATGTTCCCGTTCGCACTGGCTAATGCCCATGATGATGTCAAGCATAGTTCCAGTAGTGCCAAAGAATACCAGCGGAGCTAAGGATTTCTTCTTTATGCCCACAGGAATAGCAATGAGAGCACCAGCAACCGAGAAAAACCAAGTTCCGAGAGCACTGCATGCATATGAGGTTGTATCAGCATAACATTACTCCAAGCAAGACTGCAGCCTAAAGAACTGTTTGTTATACCCTATGTATTTCCAGACATATATCTGCAACGTTTACATATCTCCGCACGACGATATGTTTACCATCTCAAAGCTGAAATAAAAAACATATAGAAAACTTCTAGCCCATGATCTTGGACCATATCAAAAGTTCTCCAGATTCTCTCTTTTCATTAAGCATTATTTACACAATTCAGTAATCTCAAAATTTCAACATATATATATGATCATGTCTGTGCACATGTCATAGAACGTACCCAAATTTTCGTGCAACTGTATCTCATATCTGTGCCAACTCTATATTACTTTGAATGCATTTTTTTAGTTCATTTTTATGTTGGTACCTTAGCATGAAATCAGCTTAAATTCACTCGCCACAACATACATATGAAGCATATCTAGTTGACACCACAGCATATTCTTTGTAATATCGTAAACTAAAATATTGTGATTAAAACAAACAATTTCTGATTTTACATGGGTTTCATTTTATCATCCCCGTGAGTTCAGGCTTAGTGAAATCTGACACCATTTCTGATTTTACATTATTCTGAGCTTTATAGCATGAATCTAGAGTTCTAGACCAGCAGGGAACTAGGGATAGTACAACAGAAACTAGAGGAGCTCAGATCTTACACCATTACATGGCATTAATATTAATAAGTGACAAATCCGAGCAATATTATATATATGTATTTAAAGCCAGACAAGCCATGCATTTTTAGTTCACAAAACCATGCTTTGTTCTATCTTAGTCTTAAATGTGCCTTTGCACATTTAAACAAAACATTTTTTGACGAAGTAGGTACATACATCTACAATAGGACTGACTGACGGCAAAACTCAACTATGAAAGAACTCAATGTCACAAGGGAAAGCCAATGCAAACTATTTGTCTCTTCTCCCTTGTGCTTGCGACAGTGTGCTGGCCCTGATTCACCAATTTGAGAATGCTTGGTTGGTTTGCTCAAGTTCAGTTTGGAACATCACTGTATTTGACTTCACATTGTATAGTTTTTGTTTCTACATTAATACATTATACTTTTTTAAGGCATGTAAAAAAACTAAGTAGCCCATGGATTTCTATTAGCAAAATCGTGGGATTACTAGGCACAAAACAGGGGAACTTAAAACTTTAGTCAAACCACAACATTTGCTATCCTTTCACACCTAAATAAATTTTTTCTTCATTCAATGATAGGGATTACATGGAGAGACTGGTTTAAACAAAACACAAACAACACAGCACTACAATGACATGGAACAACCCTTGCTCTGTAAAAAAGCATAATGATGATGTTAGATATGTATACATAGCTGTTTATTTACTCTATTGTATGAGGGGTTTTCTGCATATTTGCCACACCTGTACATGTATATATATTGGCCTATTGGCCTCATAATGAATACATGCGCTATTCATAACATGGTATCAGAACTAAACCTAGGGTTTCGTGATACCTAGAGATCCGCGCCTCTCACGGATCCGGCTGTCAAGCCGCCGCTGGTTCGTTTTTCCAGCCGCTGGACTGTGCTGCTTCTCTTTCCCGGGGGTGCTCGGTGCCCGTCCGGATCTAAGCCCGAGACCAGACGGCCGCTCGCTCCATCAGCCGGATCTATGCCCGGTTGCTCCGGCCGCGGTGAGGTCGACTGCTGCTCCGCCGGATCTCAACGCCCGAGATCTAAGCCTCGATTCTGCCGTCGGTGAAGACCGTCGTCGCTGGCTCCCGCTCGAGGCCGCCGTCGCGGGCTCCCGCTCGAGGCCGCCGCCGCGGGCCGCCGCTCAAGGCCGCCGTCGCGGGCCGCCGCTCGAGACCGCTGCTGTCGGCCCCACCCGAGGCCGTCTCTCGCCGTCGCCGACCCCGCTGTTGCCGACCCCGCCGACCGCCGTCACCGACCCCGCCGACCGCCGTTGCCGACCCCGCCGTCGCCAACTCTTTTGCTTCGGTCGGGTTGGAGATTTGTGACTGAGTCGGTTGGGTTAGAGATTTGTAAACCGATCGGTTAAAAAAAAGAAGCCCAAAAAAAGGCAAAAAAATGTCTTCTTTTGCAGGCACCGTTTCTGTTCCTCGTTGCCCGGTGATTTTCGATGGCCTCAATTATCGGGACTGGTTTCAGCACATGCGCCTCCACATGCGTAGTCGGCGCCTTTGAGAGTTTCTGACTGACGAGTTGCCTTGCCCGTCTCGTCCTACTCCACCTGTTGAGACTGTACTCCTGAATGATGTTTTCGAAGATGCTCGTACAAAGACTTCTGAGGCTTTTGAGGATGATATGGAGACTTTTCAGACTCAGTATGCTGCTTACAAGACATGGATTGATGAAAATGCTCGTGCCTCTGCTATTTTGGTTGTTAGCATGGAGGTACATCTCACTGGTGATGTTGTTGGATTGGCTTCCGCACAGGCGATGTAGACGCATCTGCGCAGCCGCTACGAGCCATCTGGTGATTCCTTATACCTTGCTGTTGTGCGACAGGAGCAGTCGCTGTAGCAGGGAGATGCTACTGTGGATAAGTTTTATGCTCAGTTTTCTGCGATATGGCGTCAGATTGATTCTTTGGGGCCAGATGTTTGTCGCACCTATCAGTGTTGTCAGCGTCAGTAGTCTCACATGGAGCTTCGCCGCATCTACGATTTTTTGACACGTCTCCGGTCTGAGTTTGAGCAGACTCGTACTCAGTTGCTGGCTCGTCACCCTCGTGTGACTTTGTTGGAGGCCTTTGCAGCTGTTCGTACTGAGGAGATTCGACTTCGTAGAGCGGGTCTGCTATCATCATCATCATCACTTCCTTCGGTTTTGGTGGCTTCTCCAGCTTCTACACCCGCTATGCCTTTGGTTACTCCTCCCTCAGTTGTGCCTTCATCAGTGACGGCTGCGGTTGGTAAGGGACTCCACTGCACCTTGTGCAACAAGGATGGACATGTGGAACAGTTTTGCTACAAGAAGAAGGATCTTCGTCATGGTGCTCATCCTCCGAGGGGCACTGGAGGTTCCTCTCAGCAGAATTCTGGTACTTCTGACACTCAGCAGCTTCTCACATTGCTAGGACGCATGGTTGCTTCTGCATCGTCTGGTTCTGCTGCTCAGTCTTCCGGTGAGAGACCACCTTCTACTTCTCTTTCCTCAGGTACAACACCTTGGAATCTTGATTCTGGTGCTTCCTTTCATATGACATCTGATTCCACCTGTCTTACTTCCATTACTCCATTAGCTGCTCCTATCACT
Organism: Dendrocalamus latiflorus; assembly: GCA_017311315.1. Classification (NCBI taxonomy): domain Eukaryota; kingdom Viridiplantae; phylum Streptophyta; class Magnoliopsida; order Poales; family Poaceae; genus Dendrocalamus; species Dendrocalamus latiflorus. Next base: position 11,474,096 of record CM029646.1, read on the forward strand.
GTCCACACAGCTAATGGTACATCTCTTTCTGTCACAGGACGAGACACTCTTTTAAATTCCTCTTTTCATGTTCCTGCTGTTTCTCATGGTCCAAAACTAACTATGCATCTCATATCTGCTGGCCAGCTCACTGACCATGGTTGTCGTGTTATTTTCGATTCTGATTCTTGTTGTGTTCAGGATCGTCGCACGGGGACTTTGGTTGGTACTGGCCCTCGCCGCCGTGACTCCCAACGGCTCTGGGAGCTTGACTGGTTTCGCCTTCCTTCCGCTGCCCCAGTCAGTCTTCTCGCCTCCACCACTGCCTCTGCAGCTGCTGCAGCCTCCACCGCATCGTTTGCTCAGTGGCATCATCGCTTAGGACATCTTTGTGGTTTCCGTATGTCTTCCTTACTTCGTCAAGGTCTTTTAGGGTCTGTGTCTGGTGATGCTTCTCTAAATTGGCAGGGTTGTAAGCTTGGCAAACAGCTTCAACTCCCTTATCCTTCTAGTGAGACAGTGTCTCAGCGTCCTTTTGATCTTGTTCATTCTGATGTATGGGGACCAGCTCCTTTTGTTTCGAAAGGAGGTCATCGATATTATATCATTTTTATTGATGATTTTTCTCGTCATACATGGATATACTTTATGTCATCTCGTAGTGAGGTTTATCTATCTACAAGACCTTTGCCACCATGATTCGCACTCAGTTTGACTCTCCTATTCGTGTTTTTCACGCCGATTCTGTTGGAGAGTACTTGTCGGGAGTCCTTCGTGGTTTTCTTGCTGAGCAGGGCACTCTCTCAGTTTTCTTGTCCAGGTGCTCATGCTCAGAATGGTGTGACTGAACGCAAGCATCGTCATCTTCTTGAGACAGCTCGTGATCTCATGATTGCTTCTGCTGTTCCACCACATTTCTGGGCTGAGGCTGTTTCTACTGCCACTTTCTTGATCAACATGCAGCCCTCCTCTGCTCTACAGGGAGGGATCCCAGTTGAGCGTCTTTGTGGCCAGACTCCTGATTATTCCAGACTTCGCCTCTTTAGGTGTGTGTGTGCTATGTTCTTCTTGCACCTCGTGAGCGCACCAAACTGACTGCTCAGTCAGTTGAGTGCATTTTTTTGGGTTACAGTGCTGAGCACAAGGTTTATCGTTGTTGGGATCCTGTTGGCCGACGGATGCGGATTTCTCGGGATATTACTTTTGATGAGTCTCGTCCTTTCTATCCTCGTCCTATAGTCACTTTAGCATCTGTTGTTGAGCCACTTTCATTTCTGACTTTTCCTTCCAGTCCTATAGTCACCACTCCACCACAGCCTTTGGTCTCTCCGGCGCCTCTTCTCAGTCAGCCCCTTCTTCACCACCGGCATCCTCTCCCGAGGTTGCTCCTGATCTTATTCCTTCTTATCCTTTCTATTATGCTCGTCGTTCGCGAGTTGAGGATCCTTCTGATATGCCCTCCCCTTCTGACGGGTCATCCCCTTGTTACTCGCTGGAGTCTTGCTGTTGGTGATAGCAAGATCCTTACTCTCATCGAGAGGATAACACTTGGGGATGAGGCAATTTTCTTGTTTATTTCTCACACAATGCCATGCCAACCTGAGGGGTTGGGGATACAAATTTATAAGCTGAGAACCAGCCAAGCATATGCTAAGATGCTATCCTAGATGCTGTCCTAAAGCGGTCAATATGCTGTCCTAAAAGCAGATGCTGTCCTAAAAGCAGATGCTGTCCTAAAGCAAAAGCAGATGCTGTCCTAAAGCAGTCAAAAAACAAAAACTACCACAGCCCCACAAAGACCACAGTACAGGGACTTATTCATCATTCTCCCCCTAAGTCTTGTGCGTCGTCTTGTGGGAGGGTTGAACCATCCTGATCTTGGAGCAGAGCTCAAGGAACTTGATCCTTCCAAGAGGCTTGGTGAGCAGATCCGCAAGCTGATCCGTGGTGTTGATGTAGCTTGCCTTGATGCTTCCTTCATCCAAGCAGCCTCGGATGAAATGGTACTTCACCCGGATGTGCTTGCTCCGTTCATGAAAAACGGGGTTCTTTGCCAGGGCTAGAGCGGACTTGCTGTCCACCCTGAGCTCCACTGCTTCAGTGTCCCTGCCGAGGAGATCACCAAGCAGTCGAGCGAGCCAGAGTGCCTGAGTCGAAGCGGTGGAAGCCGCTATGTACTCGGCCTCACAGCTGGACAGGGCCACCACCTGCTGCTTGACTGACTGCCAGTGAACGAGGCACTTGCCGAGGAAGAAGAGAATCCCGCTTGTGCTCTTGCTGGTGTCGATGTCGCCCGCGTGGTCGCTGTCGCTGTACCCGACGAAGTGTGCCGCGCCAGGACATATCGGGTAATGGAGGCCGTGGTCAAGGGTCCCCGCAACGTAGCGGATGATCCTCTTCACAGCCTGCTGATGCTCCGTCGTCGGTCGTTGCATGAACCGACTAACGTAGCCGACGGAGAATGCCAAGTCCGGTCGTGTGTGGGCGAGGTAGCGAAGGCTCCCCACAAGGCGCCGGTACTGCGTAGCGTCCACCTCCTCCGTCGTGCTGTCACGGCTCAGCTTCAGCCTCTCCTCCATCGGAGTGAGAGCTGGGTTGCAGTCGGTGAGCCCGGCTAGCTCAACGACGCGCTTGGCGTAGGCGGTCTGTCGAAGCGTGATCCCGGAATCATCCTGGTGCACCTCGATCCTTAAGTAGAAGGAGAGGGGTCCCAGGTCACTCATCTGGAAGGTGGCCTTCATCTCTTCCTTGAATGCCGCCACCTCCGCATCCTTGGTGCCGGTGATCACCAAGTTGTCGACGTAGACACCCACCAGCAGGGCATTTTCTCCACTGCCCCGCCGGTAGATGGCCGCCTCGTGCGGACTTTGCTCGAAGCCCATCCCTTTCAGCGTGGAGTCCAACTTGGCGTTCCACGCCCTCGGTGCCTGTCGCAAGCCATAGAGGGCCTTGCGCAGGCGGAGCACCTTGCCCTCCTTGCCGGGGATCGCAAATCCCGGCGGCTGATGCACGTAGACCTCCTCCTTCAAGTCGCCGTTAAGAAATGCCGACTTGACATCCATGTGATGAACACGCCAGCCTTCCTGGGCAGCTAGCGCAAGGAGGAGTCGCACGGACTCCATCCGTGCGACGGGTGCGAAGGCGTCATCGAAGTCGACCCCCTCCTGCTGCACGAAGCCTCGTGCCACCAAGCGAGCCTTGTGCTTGACGATGGCGCCGGCTTCATCCCGCTTCAGCTTGAACACCCACTTAAGGGTGATCGCACGGTGACCAGCAGGAAGATCCGCCAGCTCCCACGTCCGGTTCCGCTCGACGGCGTCCATCTCCTGCTTCATCGCGACACGCCACGCCGCGTCTCCCTCCGCCTCAGCGAAGGAGCGGGGCTCGCCGTCGTCGCATGCCAAGTGCAGCTCCGCCTCGCAGTCGCGCTGCGCCAGTCCAGGGACGGGCAGCTCGCCGAGGATGTTGTCCATGGTACGATAGCGCAGAGGCTCGTCGTCGTGGTAGGCGTCGACGCGGTCCTCGTCGTGGGACAGCGGAGTAGCAAACTCCACCATGCGCTGCTCGTCATGGACCGAAACTGTTGGGGCCGATCCCGGTGGTGTGGCCGCCGGTGCAGGAGAGTGGTGAGTCGGTGGTGAAGAGTGGGGCGTAGCCGGTGCCGAAGGTGGTGGAGCACTCGCCGGAGCTGGTGGCGAGCAAGGTGTCGAGGTGGACGAGCTCGGTGAAGACGAGCTGCTAGCTCCCCCGGCTCTCTCGAAGTGGACGTAGTCGACAACAAAGTCCCTGAGAGTCGAAGTCGAACCGTCGTCCACCGCCTTGTCCCACGTCCAGCCTCGCCCTTCGTCGAACACAGCGTCACGCGAGATGTGGACGCGCTGTGTGACAGGGTCGAGGATGCGGTAGGCCTTCGAGCCCTCCGCGTAGCCGATGAACACTTCCGGAGTGCTCCTGTCGTCGAGCTTGCCGATGTGGCCAAGCTCCTTGGCGAACGCGAGGGAGCCAAAGACCCGCAAGTGGGAGACCGCCGGCTTGCGCCCATGCCAAGCCTCGTACGGCGTCCTGCCGTCGAGCGCCTTGGTAGGCGAGCGGTTGAGGATGTAGACGGCCGTCACCACCGCCTCTCCCCAGAAGACAGCCGGCATCCCCCTCTGCTTGAGGAGGGCCCGAGCCATCCCCACAACCGTCTGGTTGCGCCGCTCGACGACGCCGTTCTGCTGCGGGCTGTACGACGCGAATTCAGCCGCCGTGAATTCACCGCCGTTGTCTGTGCGCAGCACGCGCAGCTTGCGGCCGCACTCCGCCTCCGCAGCAGCCTGCGTGCGCCTGATGGCGTCCGCAGCCTCTCCCTTGCTGCCGAGGACCATCACCCACATGTAGCGGGAGAGGTCGTCGACGAGCAGCAGGAAGTAGCGTCGTCCTCCCGGTGTGGCCGGTGTCACCGGGCCACACAAGTCCCCGTGCACGAGCTCGAGCCTCTCCTTGGCTCGGAAACTCGCCTGCTGGGGAAAGGGGAGTCGCCTCTGCTTCGTCAACACGCAGACGTCGCAGAGCTGCTCCACATGGTCAAGGCACGGCAGGCCTCGCACCATTTCCGTGGCACTGAGCCGCTTCAGGGCCTCGAAATGAAGGTGCCCAAAGCGCTCGTGCCACTGCCACGCCTTGTCGTCCCGACGAGCTGCGAGACAGAGGGGTTGTGCCACCTGCACGTGAAGAGTGTAGAGTCGATTTGCGCCTCTGGTTACCTTGGCAAGGAGGCGGCGTCGAAGATCCCAAATCCGCAGCACCCCGTGCTCGATCTCGACACGCGAGCCGTTCTCATCCAGCTGTCCCAAGCTGATGATGGAGTTCCGCAGATCGGGGATGTAGTAGACGCCGGTGAGCAGCCGGTGCTCGCCAGTCTTGGCGACGAAGACGACAGAGCCGACGCCCTTGATCTCCACGGCGGAGGCGTCGCCGAACTTGACGGTGCCTCGAACGCCTGAGTCGAGCTCGGAGAAGAACTCCCGCCGCCCGGTCATGTGGTGGGTGGCGCCGGTGTCGAGGCACCACCCGTCGGTCTTGTCATTGCCGGAACTGTCGCCGAGGAGGGCGTGTGCTTTTGGCTCGTCAAGGTGGAGGAGAGCCACTGCGGCCGGTGCCGCTAGAGGTAGTTCGATGCTCGCATGAGCAATGAACAGGACCGGCTGCTCCTCCGCTTGCGCGACGTGGGCCTGGCCGCGTCGTGGCTGTCGACACTCCTTGGCCCAATGACCAAGCTTGCCGCAGTTGTGGCAAGAGTCGTCTCGTGCCGGCTTTTGCTTGCCAGCATCGCCGCCTTGGGCGCCTTTGCGCGGCTTGCCGCGCTTGCGACTCTTGCGACCGCCTGTCGTGGAAGAAGGCTCCCCCTTCTTCTTGTCACCTTGGCCGGCATCCCACTGCTCCCGAGTGAGGAGGAGCTTCCCGCCAATGGTGACGGGTCCCGAGGGGCGCTGTGGCTCATCGATGTCGACGACCTTGAGGCGGCCCAACGCCTCCTCGATGGTCATCGTGGAGAGGTCTAGCAGAGACCCGATCGAGCGAGCCATCTGCTTGTACTTCTCGGGGACGCAACGGAAGAGCTTCTCCACAGCTCTCTCTTCGCCGTAGGTGTCGTCGCCGAACTGCACCAACTTGTGCAACAGAGTGTTGAGACGGAGAGCAAAGTCATCAACGTCCTCACCTGGCTTGAAGGCCAGGTGCTCCCACTCCGTGCGTAGTGCCTGCAGTGTAGACTTGCGGGCGCGGTCGCTGCCGATGCGTGCTGCAGCGATGGCGTCCCAAACCTCTTTGGCAGTCCGCTTGTTGGTAAGCGAGAACTGCATCTCGGGCGGGACTGCGGCGATGAGAGCATCCAGCGCCCGTCGATCCTGGTCGTAGTCGACGTCGCCGTACCGGACTGCATCCCACATATGCCGCACCTGGAGCTTCACCCTCATCACCGCAGCCCACTCGACGTAGTTGGTTTTGGTGAGGGTAGGCCACCCGCCGCCAGGGCCGACGTCCCTGACGACAGTCTGGTACTCGTGGTGACCACGGTACCGAACCGGGGAGAGAGCCGCGTTGCCTGTGAGGGCCGCGCTCTCCATCGACCCGTACGCCGCCGCCGTGCGTGCCTCCTCCAGGAGCGCCACCGCCGTGTGCGCCTCCTTCGGGAGCGCCGCCGGCGCGTCCGCGCCTGTCTGGGCTGCCGCCGCGCTCGTGGGCGTGCGTGGCTGCCCATTGCGCCGTTCGCCCTTGCGCTGCCTCCCTCTCCAGCAGCTGAGGGTCCGCGTCGGCGCTGTCATCAACAGAGCCGGAGCTGCTGTTGCTGCCGCGCAGAGCCTTGACCTCTGCTGCTGCCGCACGCGCTGCATCTACCGCCGCCGCTGCTTCCACCTCCGCCCTGGCTGCTGCCAGCTCCGCCGCTGCCAGCCTTGACGCCCTTTCCGCCGCCGCAGCGGTCTCTGCCGCCGCTCGCTCGCGCTGCTCTGCCGCGACAAGCTCGGCCGTCTGCTGACGCCGCATGCTCGAGGCGACCGAGCGCTGAGACTGCCCTGCGGACATGGCGCGCTACTGGGGGCTGTTGCGTGGAGAAAGGGCTGCTTCTGACGAGCTGCTGCCCGTCTCCGGAGAGGAGTGAGCAGGGACAGCCGGAGCTGCTGCTGCTACTAGCTGGGGCTGCTGCGAGGCCGGAGAAGGAGATGAGCAGGAGATGCTCAGGCTACAGGATATTAAGGCTCTGATACCACTTGTTACTCGCTGGAGTCTTGCTGTTGGTGATAGCAAGATCCTTACTCTCATCGAGAGGATGACACTTGGGGATGAGGCAATTTTCTTGTTTATTTCTCACACAATGCCATGCCAACCTGAGGGGTTGGGGATACAAATTTATAGGCTGAGAACCAGCCAAGCATATGCTAAGATGCTATCCTAGATGCTGTCCTAAAGCGGTCAATATGTTGTCCTAAAGCAGATGTTGTCCTAAAAGCAGATGCTGTCCTAAAGCAAAAGCAGATGCTGTCCTAAAAGCAGATGCTGTCCTAAAGCAGTCAAAAAACAAAAACTACCACAGCCCCACAAAGACCACAGTACAGGGACTTATTCATCACCCCTTCGGCCACTCCTCGTTATGCTCTTCGTGATCGCCAGTCTATTCGGCCTCCTGAGCATTTTGGTTTTGCCGCTGCTCTTGCCGAACCGACTTCTTATCGTGATGCTGTTGTTCATCAGGAGTGGCAGCATGCGATGGCGGAGGAGATCGCTGCCCTTGAGCGTACTGGCACGTGGGATCTTGTTTCTCTTCCTGCGCGTGTTACTGCTATCACGTGCAAGTGGGTGTATAAGGTTAAGACTCGCTCTGATGGTTCTCTTGAGCGTTACAAGGCTCGTCTTGTAGCGCGTGGTTTTCAGTAGGAGCATGGTCGTGACTATGATGAGACTTTTGCTCCTGTCGCTCACATGACCACCGTTCGCACTCTTCTTGCTGTGGCCTCTGTTCAACAGTGGTCTATCTCTCAGTTGGACGTCACGAATGCCTTCCTCAATGGCGAGTTGCGTGAGGTCTACATGCAGCCACCCCCTGGGTATTCTGTTCCCGAGGGTATGGTTTGTCGTCTTCGCCGATCTCTCTATGGTCTCAAGCAAGCTCCTCGTGCCTGGTTTGATCGTTTCTCCTCTATTGTCACTGCAGCTGGTTTCTCGGCCAGTGCTCATGATCCTGCTCTTTTCATCCACACTTCATCTCATGGTCGGACGCTTCTCCGTTTGTATTTTGATGATATGATCATTACTGGAGATGACTCTCAGTATATCACTTTTGTCAAGGAGCGTCTTTATGAGCAGTTTCTTATGTCTGATTTGGGTTCTCTTCGCTACTTTCTTGGGATTGAGGTTATTTCTACTCCTGAGGGGTTCTATCTGTCCCAAGAAAAGTATATCCAGGATCTTCTTAATCGTGCATCTCTTACTGATCAGCGCACAGCTGAGACTCCTATGGAGCTTAATGTTCATCTTCGTCCTACTAATGGTGAGCCTCTTGCTGATTCTACTCGTTATCGTCATCTTGTTGGGAGCCTTGTTTATCTTGATGTCACTCGTCCTGACATTTTGTATCTTGTGCATATCTTGAGTCAGTTGTTTCTACTCCCACTCAGCTCCACTATAATCATCTTCTTCGTGTTCTACGATATCTTCGTGGAACTATCTCTCGTCGTCTCTTTTTCCCTCACTCTAGTTCTTTACAGCTCCAGGCATATTCTGATGCCACCTGGGCTAGTGATCCCTCTGATCGTCGGTCTCTCTCTGCTTACTGCGTTTTTATTGGTGGTTCTCTCATTGCTTGGAAGACTAAGAAGTAGACAGCAGTTTCTCGTTCGAGTGCTGAGGCTGAGTTGCGAGCTATGGTTTTGTTGACTGCGGAGGTTACTTGGCTACGGTGGTTACTTGAGGACTTTGGTGTTTCTGTTTCTATACCGACTCCTCTTTTGTCTGACAGTATAAGTGCTATTAGCATTGCTAAAGATCCGGTGAAGCATGAGCTTACAAAGCATATTGGTGTTGATGCTTCCTACATGCGGACACAGGTGCAGGACCAGATTGTTGCTCTTCAGTATGTGCCTTCCAAGCTTCAGTTGGCAGATTTTTTCACAAAGGCATAAATCAGCGCCTAGCACAGTTTTCACCTCTCCAAACTTCATGTTGTTGATCCACCATAAGTTTGATGGGGGGTGTTAGATATGTATATATAGCTGTATATTTACCCTATTGTATGAGGGGTTTTCTACATATTTGTCACACCTGTACATGTATGTATATTGGCCTATTGGCCTCATAATGAATACATGCGCTATTCATAACAGATGAAACAACAATAGGCATCAAGAGATCTGAGGAGTATGTTGAACTTTCGATAATCATGTAATCAAGCAAAATATTATGTTCTAAACGACTAAATGTCCTAAGACAGTGAATAAAAGAGGGAAAATTACAAACAATGAACTCAGAGACACTCCCATTTCAAATAGAACGTACACAAGCAAGCTTAGAATTGCCTAATGTTACAAGCCCACGGTCATAAGAACAGGAAGATAAAGGTGACATGAGTGACACCAGGCAGTTTAAATTTCATTAAACACATACATGAGAGAACAAAACACGCTCCTGTAAATAAAAAAGGCACTACCAGCGTCAAATACATTACTCCCTCCGTTTCACAATATTAGTTCGGTGTATGTGCCAAGGAGGCACATTATTTAAGTAATATTTAATGGAATTAGATCATACTTTTCCCTATTAGGTAGGTGTCAAATACATTACTCTCTCCGTTTCACAATATCAGTCCGGTGCACGTACCAAGGAGGCACATTGTTTAAGTAATATTTAATGAAATTAGATCATACTTGTCCCTATTAGGTAGAATAGTACTATGTCTATCTCATAGGAGCAAGTATGATCTAATTCCATTAAATATTACTTAAATTTTGTCTCATAGGTATGTACATGGACTAATATTGTGAAACAGAGGGAGTAATAGATTATGAACGCAATTAATTTTGGTTGAGTGTGATACAAATGTTTGTAGCTATTTATTTGGTTTTCTGAATGGTAGCTTTGTAGTTTCAACCCAATATAGTATGGAAGTACTAAATCATCACATCAGTCCTATTATACTGTTATGTCCATTGTTGCTGGGTTTATATTACATTACATGTGTAGAAGTGTTGTCAGATTTCATTGGGCCTGAATTTCCTAGGGATGCCAACAATTTTTCATCCAAGGGAACCCTTGTCTGATATTCTCACTTTTGATTTTGTTGATGTGTACAAGCCCACCATTGTGAGCACAACAAAGGAGGTGGTGTAATTAATATAGTTTCATGAGTTTAGTTTCTCTGACCTTGTACATTAGGCAATCACATAGTTAGGTAATAAGTAAAAGGCTATGGCCTAAATGCCCTAGGGAGTGAACATGGAGATTAAAAAAAGTGTAGTAGCTGAAACTGAAGTGTGTTACCGTTTCAATCTAAACCTGATAAAGTCATGCATAACTCGAGCTCTGCCAGGTCTAAAGACTAAACTAAATCCAGCTCCCAAAAATCAAGCTTAGTTCACGAATTATCATGCTGAAATAAACTAAACAGAAGTTTATGTAAATAAACCACTGCCGGACGGCGATTAGATAAAACTGCCACCCGAACTTCTGGATAGCAACTCTCTTATAAACATTTGTACCAATAAACAAAGTCAATTTAATAGAAACCAGAACGATGTGAACTACGTTAACTGTTATGAATCTATAATCAGCAGCGATCTTTAGGCCAAAGAACAGGGTTAAAATTTAACAAGTTCACCAAAACAATAAAAAGGGGGAATGCAAAGTTATTCGTACTCCCATTCTCATCACACTATACTACAGGAAAGCCACAAAACTATAGAATAGCAGTATTTTGTTTTCATTGAATAACTTGTAGATCATTGCAACTCTATCGTAGCCTGTAAATTTAAAACTCCTATTTGGCATCACATTTACGGCCCTGCGGGTACATTTCTCATTCAAAGAACGGCTGATTAAACAAGCCTGCTACGATTCCTTTACAGATCAATTTTTCTTTCGCCAGTTGGTGTTTAGCCCCACGGGAATGTGACCTCGAGCAATGAGATTCAGGATAATCAGAAAGAAATCTCGACCCTACAACTACTAGGAGGGAAGCAACCAGAGGGCTCCCCAATTCTGTGCACCTAATCCCCGAAACCTAGGTACGTAGATCGATCGACCGCGACTGAAGCAGCAAGAATCGAAAGGGTTGACATAAGGGGGGGGGGGGGGGGGGGACTGACTGACTTGGAGACGGAGCAATCCTCGAGCTGCTTCTCGCCGCCGCCGACTCGCTCCATTGCTTGTCTCCGGCAGAAGAGCGCAACGGCGGGAGGTGGCGACGACGGCCTGTAGGGATACGCGCCGCGGCTGCCGAGTGCCGACGGCCAAGGTCCCTTGCTCAGTTGCTCCTCGTCCTTTCTCCTCTTCGGCGGCGCGGCGTGGCGTGGTTGGGAGTGACGGCCGATGGGCGTTGGGCGACGAAGTCGAGTTGCTGCTATTCGTCGGGCCTCCGAGGCGGCTGGGCCTTGCGATGGCGTTGCTAGTCGGGCTTACGTTACGGGCGCAGCCCGCCATCAAACTTAACAATCAGCCGCAGGAAGCCACTCGATTGCGATACCGCGAGTAGCCGCTTCGTAAGGTGTGGAAACGGATGGATAACGAGTGTCTTAAATATAAATATGAATGTATATTTATAAAATAAATATGAATATAAATATGAATTTATTTTTTAAAAATAAATGCGGATATAAATTTGAACATTTTCAAATACAAATATGATTCGAATGTCGTATTCGAATCGAATATATATTTAATTCAGTCAAATGCGGATATCCTAAAATTTTGTAACAAGTCTCGGAAAACAAATTTATGTAATATGGCTACACGTCTACAAGAGTTAGCAGTGTAGTGCATAGAGTTGAAAATATACAAAGTAATTTTCACTTCTTGCTTTTGAACCTTGATTCATCAAAAATTACTTCCTACAATCATTCCCAGAAAGGTCGCTAGGGATGAAAACGGATGAAATCGAATCGAATAGTCTTGAATATAAATACGAACATTCTTGAATATGAATACGAATATGAACATGAACATTCTCAAATACGAATACGAATATGAACATTCTCAAATACGAATACAAACATTTTTAATACGAATTTTGCTTACCGCATTCGTGTTTTCTCGGATATGAATATCAGATAAAACGGATTAACCTTTACCGTTTTCCATCCCTACTTTGAAGGCTTATGAATAGCTTAGGAGCTTGTTTGGTAGATATTTAGATTATCATTTTTCAGCTTTTGCTTTGAATTTTTGTAGAATCTATTTTCAGAGAATCTAGAGCTATATCTAAAAAGTGTTTAGCTAGTAGATTGGCTCTAGAAACATAAGAGAGAGAATTTAAGATAATAGACTATGCTACCTCTAGTTATAACACTTATTTTTTTAGGCAAAATTATTACTGTTGCTGCATTTCAATACGAAGATGCCGCTGCACGGCCCCGCGCGCGCGCGCAAGCAACGGACGCTGCCTAGTGCTGCATTTCAATGCACGTGATGACATTGCATTGATCAATAAACATTGACAAACGAAGTTCATGTCCTGAGAGCGCTGCTACGAACACAGCCAGCGGATAAATATCAGAAACAGCTAAAGCCTACTGTAGATGAACCAGCATGCCAGTTACATCCTTAGAACTTAGCAATTTTCCTGCTAGCGAGTAAACTACAAACATAACTAGGTCCACCTATATCACTAGACATGCTACAGGAAAAGATCAACCGACAAGGGGAAGTCGTCAAAGGGAGTGGTCATCCAGCTTCCAGTCTTCTAGGTGTACGCGCAGTGGAGACTCTCGGTCCAGGGTCCCGGTTCGATGTTGACAAGCTACTTGACAGTGAGATTGAATGTGATCTTCTTGGCCTCATCTAGGAGACCGACGGTGGCGGTGGGCTCCCATAGGCGTATGGTCACGAGCACAAGGCGGTCGATGTGTGCGAGGAGGGGCGGCGAGGGGAATGAGTGTGAGTGACTGGAGCCATTTGTGCATGTGGTTGCGGGTGAGGAGGGAGTTCGTGTCGAGGAGAGGGGTAGCTGCAGTCAACGGCATGTCCCTCAGTGGTGAGGAGGAGGCAGTTGAAGGTCGGGTGGGTGGAGAAGACGGTATGCTCGCCGAAGACGTGGGTGGCGAGATGCCTCCGTGCTATGCTACGTGCTCGTCGATGAAGGGCGCCGAGTTGGGTGTCTTATATGTCACGACCAGTCGCAGCGTCTCACCAATCAAAAGTAGCCCTGTATTCCCTAGCTGCAAACTGGCCCTCTGCTTCAGCTACCCGATGGTGGAGCCCGCGAGGAGCCATCTGCCGCTTCTGCACATTGGGGCGAGTAGATGCTTCCAACCTTGGCCTTCTCAAGCCGCCACCGTCGCTGCCGGCTGCTGCGAGGAGGGAGGGGCGGAGGCGCTTCCGAGGGAGGGGAAGAAGGGGAGGGAATTGAACTTTGGATGGATGGGAGGAGAACAGAGTTGCGGAGGCAGAGTGCAACTCCTCGCTTGGACACACAACAGACTGCCTTGGGAAATAAACAGAAGGGAGATCGAAGGGGTAAGCAATGGCAAAAACGAGTAATATTCGAAGACTTCCAGGGGTTATTTCACATTGAGTTTGCTGGTGCCCTACAAGAATCCACCTTCAAGGTCGCTTCTCCTTGCTAGTTCATTTTTCATCCTACTCCTCATGTGAACTAGAATCTAATTGTTTTGAGAAGCTAAGTGTTTGGCGTAGCTCCACTAGATTCAAACAAGAAGATGGAAGTAAGAGCTCTACCAAACACCCCTTAGTATTGGATGCAGCTGACAGTTTTTAGCTAAAAATAAATAGTAATGACTGATAGAGGTGGTTTTATGAAAAGGGGGTGAGCAATAAAAAGGTGAAACAGATGCATACGAAGACGGGAGCGAGAGGAATTGGGTATGTGATATGTCCTTGGCCCCTAGATTATCCCTCAGAGCGAGACGGGGGTAAAAGGAGTGGGAAAGCCCTTCGTCCACTGTCCCCTTCGACCACGACTCTTCGATAACTACGGCCTTTGGATGTTGACCACTTCCTCCTTCGACCACAGCCCCCTTCGACCATAGCTTTGACTTCGACAATGGATCTTCGACTTCGACTACTGTCCCCTTCGACCATATCCCTTCAACGTCAACCACTTCCCTCTCCGACACGACCCCCTTCGACCATGGATCTTCGATTTCGACCATAGGTTTTCGACTTTGACCACTACCCCCTTCAACTACTGTCCCCTTTGACCATGGCCCTTCAACGTCGACCACTTCCCCCTTCGACCACCACCCCCTTCGACACGGCTTCGACCACGGATCTTTGACTTCGACCACGGCACCTTTGACCACTGCCCCCTTGGACCATGGCTCCGACTTCGACCATGGCACCGACATCGACCATGGCCCCTCGACTTCGATTGCGGCCTTCGACTTCGACTGCAGACCGACTTCGTCCACGGCCCTTTGACTTCGACCACTATCCCCTTCGACCATAGCTTGGAATTCGACCACGACCTTTGATTTTGACCACGGCCTGACTTCGACCATGGCCCTTTGACTTCGACCACTATCTCCTTTAACCACAGCTTGGACTTCAACCACGGCCTTGACTTCGACCACGGCTCTTCGACTCAACCACGGCCCCAATGTCACTAAAGAAGGGCGAGGTGGGGGAGTTGGAGGAAGGGGTCCATTCGCCCGTCCCTGTCCATGGCGCAGCCACATCCCGTCCTCCCTACCCACAACACTGCTGGATCTAGCTACCCTAGCCATAGTGCGGAAGAGATGTTGTGGGAGGAGGCGGGCAAATCCATTCATCCCTATCCATGACACCAATGTATCCTGTCCTCCCAGTCCACAACTGGGTCTAGGAAGGCGTTGCAGACGTAGCGCATCTGCTAGATTTAGCACTCCCGGAGCACCTCGATGTAGTTTGGGTCGAGGCAGTCAAGCACGATGATCTCCTTGTCCAGCTTGTCCTCCACCTCCTTGGCCACTGACAGCGCCTGCTTCTCCAACATCTTCAATCATCGGTACACGCCGCGTCTGGGAGAGAGAGGGGGGAGTGCAGGAAGCGAGCAGAGCAACAAGAGCGGCGTGAAGTGGGAAGGAGAAGGGTGGGTTACCTGGCTGACGATGGACTCGTCCATGGCAGTGGTGGGAGGAGAGAGGTCGAGGTCGAAGTGCATATTGGGGAGGAGAGAGGCTAAGATCGGAGTGGCGATCAGGGAGGAGGAGATGCTCAAGTGGCATGAGGAAGGGTGAAGCCTGGCAAAATGCACGAGGTGGGAAAAGAGGAGGGGAGGGGTGGTTAGATCATGAGACAAGAGGGAGAGAGATGGATAGTCCAAATTAAATCAGATGGCTACAGAGAGAAGAGAGGAGAATGCACCGATGACCACCAACTCATGTTTTTAAGGAGTAGAGATTAAAGATAAGAGTGGTTTAAATTGGATAAGCACTAAAGACATGAGGGTCGGTACCTTAGATTGTGTACGGCCAAAACCAACACATGCATGGCTATATGGCCCATGTATATGCATATTCCTAAAACGTGTTTGTATATAGCTCAATGGCTTCGCATCCAAATACATATATTGGATATATCCGAATATACCAAAAATACACATGATCCATATATACATATCTAGCTTCAGATCCGAAAACAAATATTCTTCGCACTTGAACCTCGAGGGGGGCATCTGTTGACACCAATTTTGTCCTGAACTTAAAACACGAATAAATACATCTAAAATAAATAATCATCAAATTAATAAATTATGTTGACGGCTAAAAATCCGTTACAACATAAAACAACTTAAGTTTAAATGAAAATCATCGCGACGCACCCACCCCACCACAAGGATCATTGGGTCTTGGACCTCATGGGTCTCGACCACGCTAGTTTCGACCGTGTTGATTTCGGCTATGCTGTATCGACCACGCAGTGTCAACCATGTTGGTTCGATAACGAAATGTCGACAATGTTGTGGCGATTACGTTGGTTCAACCACGTTGGTCGATCATGTCATTTCGACCATGATATTTCGATTATGTTGGTTCGACCACGACAATATGTCGACCATGATATTTCGACCACATTGGTCGACGACCATGATATTTTGACCACGCTGGTCGACGACCACGATATTTTGACCACGTTGATTCAATCATGTTGGTTGACTACGAAATTTGACCATGATGGTCAACCATGATATTTTGACTATATTGGTTGACCATGATGTTAGGACCATGTTGTATTGACCATGTTATATCGACCACTTTGTGTTGACCACGTGTTGTCGACCATGTTGTTTTCTTCGATGTGCACTGAATGACACGCTGGTCAGCCAAACACACGCATGGATACCTTTCCTGTGTTGATAGGAAAGTGGCATCATAACGCATGCATGCAGAAATTCCATGCAAAAATTAAGCATGCTCCAACTAAATAATTAATAGTGATTAATAGTAATCACTAATGGGGCCATATTTCAGCTACAACATACAGGAAAGACTCAATCCAAACACCACTAGCCCATGTCCTGCATGACCTCAAGGGAGCCGGTTGTAGCGCTTGAACTACCCATTAGTAGAGAAAAGAAATCAAACAGAAGTTGTTGTAACTTCCCTCCGTGAGCTACCCTCTCATCCTTGCTATATAAATGGTGGGTGAAGGTTATAGAGAAAGGGACGGGTTGAAAAGCTAATAGAGGAGGAAACACTGGGCAAACTATGGAGAAAAGGGAGATACACAAACATGTCTAAGAGAAGAAAGAAAGAGCAACCAAGCTATAGAAGAAGGTGAAGTTCTTGATCTTCTTCTTCTTCCTCTCTCTCTCCCTTTGCCCTTAGATTCGGCCATCGCGGTACGAATCAAGGAGCTTCCTTTCTGTTTATGTTCTGCCCCCCTTGGTTTGGTCCTGTTAGTGGATACAAACCCAAAGAACGAGTGCT
The DNA here is from genome assembly GCA_017311315.1 of Dendrocalamus latiflorus. Taxonomy (NCBI): domain Eukaryota; kingdom Viridiplantae; phylum Streptophyta; class Magnoliopsida; order Poales; family Poaceae; genus Dendrocalamus; species Dendrocalamus latiflorus. The sequence continues at coordinate 11,490,688 of CM029646.1, forward strand.
CAATCTCTCTTTTCTTAGGTTCGGCCCCCTACAAATGGATACAAATTAAGGCGAGACATGAAGACCTCATCTCCTCAATTTGGTTCCTACAAATGTATACAAACTAAGGGTGAGAAGATTGAAGACCCCATTTCCTTAATTCTATCCTCTCAAATAGGTACAAATTAGGAGTGGGTGTATGCTGCCAAATAATAAAAAGTAACTAAAATATTGTCTTGGTTGCACTCACACATGGGTTCGTCATTCATGAATACCATGTCCTGAGTAGTAACACGGACTAAATAAATCATATATTTTATCCAACTACATTCTGAACATGGGCTCCGTACCAATGAGTACCATGTCATGATTTAGTAGTTCGAGTGAAAATAATTTGTGTCACATACACTTTGTGCTTTGTGCCATATTCATGAATACCATTCCATTGTTGATAAAATAGGTGTAGTAAAATAAAGAAATAAAGTGTAGTACAATAAATAAAGAAATAAAGTATGTATCTCAAACAACCTTCACTGTGATTATGCTACATGCAAGCGCTCAATATATTTAGCACTATGTAATGATAGTAGTAATACAAGCCAGAGTAAAACAACAACAAAAATATAATAATGATATACTTAATCTTCTATTACACTACATGCCTAAATCTATAACATGCTAGTAGTAATACAAGTATTAGAATCCCTTCAATTCGATTACGTACATGCAAATGCTCGATATTCACGAGCACTATGTAATGCTAGTTGTTAGACATCTGCATGTGTAGAGTGCAACCTTACACTGTAGCTACAACCATCTACATGCCCTACAGCTAAGACTATCGACCAAATATTGTAACTACGACCATGAAATTATGCGTTGTAGCTACGACCATCAAACCATGCATTGTAGCTATGATCATTTGCTATACATTGTAGCTCTGACTATCCCTGGTCATTCTACTGTGGTCGATACACTGTGGTCGATATGTCATGGTTGATACGTGCCACGAATCACATTGCAAATGCCGTGCTCGATCTACCTGGTCGATACGTGCCACATATCACGTTGCAAATACCATGCTTGATCTGCCATGGTCGATCTACCGTGCTTGATACAACGAAGTCGTTTTGCTGTGCTTGACCTGCACCGAGCAAGCAGTCATCAGTGACACCAAGACTAAAGAGCATTTTTGTTATATTTTTGTAATCATCATATGTTGTATTTTGTTATAATATTTATGTTAAAATTCTTAATCAGGGGTTTTCTCGCAAAGAGATATAATTACCAGAATTTTCATATAAATTTATTAATTCTGGAAGTAATGGACCTGTAATAGCTGATTTCTTTATCTCACATTTTCAATTAAATTTAATCAACTTGTCTCTAATGATGCAGAGGTGGGTTCACGCCCATTTTCCCATCATCACTTCCAACTTTAAGTAGTAGAGATATCAGGAGAGGAGGTCACAAGTTGCGACTCCATCGGCATAGCAGTATCAGGCTCTCTCTCATCAGCAATGAGAAGGGAACCGGGGAGCCCAAAACTGTGATGAGTTTATCAGTGGTGAGTTTTGTCTCCACTGTCATAGCCACATTAGGCTTCATTTCCCATCACAATATCCTCCTCCATCCCCTCTCCTCCATTAGTTTGATCAATGTGAGTAGTGAGACCACCACATGCTCCACTTCTATGGCATGATTTGATCTATCCAAATGGTAGAGAGAAGAGATGGATGCAGACCTATTTTCATGATTTGGTCTAAAATTCTTATAAATTTCTACAGTTTCATAGCTCTAATTTGATGTTTTGATGTGGCATTTTGATGAATAATGCAATGGCCAAACTCAATTTGCTGAAGTTGGAGACCTATGTTGATGATTTGGTCTGAATTTTCTTATCAATTTATTCAGTTTTGTAGCTTGAATTTGATGGTCTAAATTAAAATGTGATGGTCGCACTTATTTGATGAATTGATAAGGAATCCTAGTTCTCAAATCGTAGGGGTAGCTTGTTTATTTTCTTCTCCCAAACAAACTGACACATAGAGATTTTAATTTTGTAGGTAATTTTGTGCAACCAAAAGTTATGGGTGTTTTCATTCACAAGTGAAAAAATCAGAACTCCCAAGCAGGCCCTTAAACTTTGCCCAATTGACCTTTTGGCTATTGGACCTAAACTTTTGTGGCATGTGCTCTAGTACATCGGTTTTTGTGTCTTTGCCCAAATACACTAAACTTTGTGGCTATTTGTTAGAAGACACTAGAGTTATTAAAATATCATTCTCTAATGAGTTGAAGAGAGAACATCTAAAATATGACCAAATTGCCCCTTCTCTTCTTCCTTCTACTCTTGTGGCTTACCCGCTCGACGAGATGATGCATACCTTGCAAGTGTATTCCACAATCCACTATAACAAATAAATCAAAAAAGGTCAAACCATGTCATATCTCAAACTAATCTTTGGTTCTTTAGCCTTACTTGTGACTTCAATATGGAGCTGACCACTCTAAACATGTTAAGGCAATTTCCTTTGTTATCTATCAAGCTCATGCATGTCCTGTCAATAGCCATCATCGGTAACTACGCGACAAGGATAAGGGCATCATACACTGGCAGCAACACGAGGACAGGTAGGCAAAGGCACCAAAAACCGATGTCCCAGAGCAAATACCACAAAGTTCAGTGTCCTTAAGCAGGCTCTTAAACTTTGCCCAATCCATGTATTTTTACATACAGATCCCATTAGTAGAGACTTATACGTGAATAAGAATATATGGGAGGGCAAAAATGCATCTCTCTCGATAGGAAGTCCTCGCATCAGCAAATAAATATACACTAAGGGGCTAGTATGCAAACTTACCTAACAAAAATCAAGAAGCCTTCCATTTCTAGAAAAGAAAAGGGAAATAAAAATCCCAAGGAAAAATCTACACAAGTCTAGGGTTTTTGTAAATCTAGTTTTAGCAGTAAGGAATCGAAGAGGAATGCTCTATGTGAGGGATGACAGCAATGGCAATGTTAATCGGTCGGTTTGGCTGGAGGCAATGAAGAAGCCATATTCCTAGAGATTTGCTACACAAAAGTTAAAGCATCAGAGGACTTTTGTACCTTAAGGCGAAGAACGCATTGCGATGCAAGTGTCTTGGCCAAACACTTACCAACAGAGCGAGAATGGTGACATCGTTACACAATGGCTTTAGCGGGTGCACTTACTGGTGTCGGGAAAGATATACGTGTTTCAGCCAAGATAGTGGAGCTTAAGAGCTCAAACTTGAGCAGAATGGAGAGGAGAGAATGGTGAAGAAAGTGATGTGGTTGGAAGTTTAAATAAGGTGAGGAAGCAATGGGACTGAGGGCAACATCGGGGGCATGCGGGAAGAATCTTATATAGATTGTAGTAGCTCCTTCGCTGGCATCGATGCCACAAGACGAAGCTGGGCGATAGAGGGGCTGCAGGGGCTTCGGCTGGGCACTCAAGGAGGATGGCTCGACTTTTTGCAGGTGCCCTACTATAGCTTATCATTGCACTGTTAGCTGTAGCCATGGAGGCATCTTGAGGTGGAAGAAGGAGCCTACAAGTGGGCCCTGTGTGCAGTGACAAAGAGAGTTGAGGTGAGCTAAAGGTTTGGGAAATTTTTAGATATAGTAAACAAGCTCACAAAAATTATGAAAATTTTTATTAAGGCTTCTGACATAGTGTAGATTATTGTGGAATATTTTTAGAATTTTATATCCTTTATAATATTCTCAAAAATTCTTTAAATGTTACTATCTTGCACTATTTGAATTTAAATTTTTCTATTTACTCTAAGACTTTGTGGAATTTTTTACTATAGCAAAGGAGTTCCAAAAATCATGAAAATTTTTGGGGAAGCTCCTGGCTTAGTCTATATTGAGACCTGAATATGCAAATTCGGACTCTCCTATGTATTCTGCACTAGTCCAGGATCACGCTAGTGCACATAATGGAAATATAGATGAAATATCGACCATGGTCACAATTAACTAAGAAAGATGAAAATATTATTAATTATCAGAGTAGTGACTCTATAGCCAAGCTTACAAGTAATGCCTTGAAGGGCTTTAACAAAAACTAGAAATGGAAAATAAAGATAAGCATAGTAGCCATTCGATCTGCCCACAGGTAATCGATTAAGGAGTGAAGTCCTAATATGTGAAGACGTCGAAGAATCCTTCTTCGGGTACCTCTGATTGATAAGGCTCTTCTTTAGCAACTGAGCAACAATAGATAGAGCTGTGATTACATAGAGTACTCAACAAGTCACTTGTAACAAGACGCAATATTATTATGCAAGGTTTATCAAAGAATGGCTGAGTGGTTATTTTGCAAAAAGCAACAATTTAGAGTAAATAAAATAAGTAGATTGAAAGCAAACTTTGAAAATAATTAAAGAAATTAAGTAAACCACCAGTGAACTAACCATTTACCCAATGAACCACCCATGAACTAACCATTAACGTAATGAACAACTAGTGAACTAACCATTTACTTCCCAAACTTAACCCGCCCAGGTTTTTATGATATCTCTTCCCCTCATGTAAAATCACTAAGCACTGTCCATAACTGGGGACACGACTATTCGAATAATTTTATACTCTACAGAGTTTACACAACTTTACCCACATGATATGATCAACTTATAATGTCTGTGCAACAACACGCTCTCTTAGGCACGCCAACCAAAAAGATCACAACAAGGCCTTTACAATGCTCAACCCCAACTCAATTTTGCCCGCTAAGGTTTCACTGCTGAGTAGGCTTCGACCTAATTGGTAAAAGCCCCCTCTTGTGCCAATGTGAATCAATGGCTGCGACCATACCCAGATTCATCTCAATAACGGAATGAAAGTTGAAACATCATAAATTAATCAGGCAGCTCTATCCTATACTAGACATGTGGTTGCATAGTAAGACTCAAATAAATGGTGCATAAAGTTAAGTCCTTAATCATTACCCAGACGAGGCATCCATATCCCAATGTGCTAACAGCACCCCTTTACTGCGTGGATCACTCGCCTAAAAGAAAATCATTTTGTTTAACCAACACCATTGACACTACCCATATCATGGTGATGAGAACATTACTTCCATGCATACAACCAATTGATCTGAACCTATGCACTTACAAGATCCGAACACAAGAGCTCGTGCACAATAATTGAACTATCAGATAACTTCGTTTCTAAAAGTGCATTTTGTTTCTAATAAGAATATGCTACTACCTAATGCATGTGATGTTCTTTTACTTAGGAACTTAGGAGCTAATCATGAAGACAACTATGCGCGATTCAATTCGGCCTCCAAAGATAGCACCAACTTCAAATGTGCATAACTTTCACATATGAAGTCCGGTTGAGGTCCATGAGTACTCGATGAAAAGTTTATCTCATTCTCTTTCCAATGGATATAGCCTCACCTCCAAATTCCTCTTGTGCATACTACAATCACTAAAAGAATGTGTTGCATCATATGTTTAGGCCAAATTGAGCCTTGTAATGCTTGGGCCCAAGAGAAAGGCGCCCCTCTCTTGGCCCGTACTATTCATGACTATACTGCTCATATGAACAGTACTGTGAATAGTATCACCCCTTGTTTCTTAGTTTTGCATGGCTTTCCTTTCCCCATTTAAGGAGATCGTACCCTTCTAGTTTTCTTAGATTTCGTTTACTTAGTTTCTCCATTGTGAAAACTCTTGTTCTTTACTTGTGTCAACCAGACCAACCGTAAAGAACCTCTGTGGATTCCCATATTTTTGAACTTAATTCATATATTTGCAATTCAGATTGCTTGTTACTTTGTTCTTGCTTGTTCTTCGATTACTTACAGGAATTGATCCTCATGATCAGGTCAATCGGGTCTTTGGCATGGTTGATAACGACTTGATGATTAGTTTAATGATTGCTTGGTTCGTACGTGTTGCATTCATAGCCTGGATAGTGAGAGTTGATCATCGTTCAATCAAAATTCTCCTTCTCATCTAAAGATTGGGATAACATTAGCTTATCAAGTGATATCAGAGCTCAAGGTTGATTAGTGAGAATTTTCTTTACTTATAGTATGCAAATGCCATAAAAAATCAAAAAAAATTATTAGGGTTTGTCCAACCAATCTATGCCTTGCAATTTTCTTTTTGATATTTTGCTTACTGAATTTTTGGTTGGATCATCGTGTCTAGTTGCTGATTTCTAGTCTAGTTAGTGCCTAGTTGATCTTTGTCTAGTTGCATCTGTTGTGTTTATGTTCCTGGTGTAGGTCCTCAGTCTTCCTTTATCCTCTTCCAGCCACGGCACCTAAAACGGCCTGCCATTACTGCCGCGGCAATGAAAACACCTGCCACCTCCGTTGCGGCAACCTCAGCTCCTGCCGCCACTGCTGCCACATCCCCTACCGCATCAACCACATCTGCTGGCAACACAGCCATGGCAGCCAAAACGCTTGCCACGGTAACCGTCTTCTCTGTCGTGGTAAAAGTTTTCTCTACCGCGACATACTACAATATCTGCTGCCGTTTGAAGCTTCGAAAAGGAGTAAGAATCAAAAGGGGAAACCCTAATTAGTCGGTTTTGGTTGTTCAAAAAACAGAAGAAAAAGAGAGAGAGAGAGAACAGAGAGGAAAAAAAGAGAAAGGAGAAAAAAGAGTGTACTCCTTCCCAAAAATTGACAAACTTAACAAACTTTCGCCAAAACTGGTGAAAATTTGTGCAGATCTTCTACATATAGCTGCAAGATTCCACAAAAAAATTCATCAAGTTTGGCCCACGGGTTTAAAAGATATAGCTATTTTCAAATTAAGTCTGAGTCGGTTTCTAGTCCAAGCAGGAATCCGATTCTGAGACACCTTCAGTAAAACGGACATAACTTTTGCATACAGTGTCCGTTTTTTTATGTTCTTGTACTCGTTAGAAAGCTAACAATGAGGCGCATCCAAAAAACAATGTTCTTGCACCTGTCACCCTCTAAGATCCCCAAAATCGGCCATTTGGACCTAAATCTGCATCACAAGTTTTTGGTTTCTATTTTTGCCCTTTTCTTGGCCTTCCCTTCGGAATTTAGGTTTTTGCCTCAGCTAAAAAGTTGTAGATCTCGCCAAAACCTTTCAAACGAGCATATATAAGCCATATAAAACTTTGCTCCTTTCATCTTCGAGGCTATCTGTTGTTTCTACTCAAACTAGAGGTTGTTTATATTGCACATTATTCCTGTCTTTGTACTCTACATCTTGTGAACAATCTTGTGCCCTTAGACATAAATTTGAGTAGTGAGGTAGCATCTCTCCTAGTGCTTGGTGTGAGATTTTCTTTTGCTTACATCAAGTCACATTGATTGTTGCGGGTGCGTACATACACTGGGCTTTATTAGTTAGCTTTCACTAGGCTTAGATCAGCAACATTAACTAGTACGTTGAATAATTATTCACTTGTAATTACTAATTTGATTGTTGTTAATCCTTGCTACCATATTGAAGCCTTTCGGGCTTCACTTCCTACTAACTCAGCAGGTATCGTTCCTCACGATCATTCGGCTATTCATCAAGTGAGAGTATCACGAACCAGCCACTGGTTGTACCACTTCCTTGCTGCATTGGTAAGAGCTCGTAACAACTTGGTGTAAGCTTGAGTGTGAGCAACTTTTGAGCCTCTAGAACCTAGTAGTTAATAAGGACATATACATCGTGTTTTTTTGTTTTCTACTAACAATGGTAGGTTCAGGGTCGCAAGGGGAGAATAGTAGGCCCAACGTTGAGGAAGATGCACCTCTCACGCCTCATACAAAAGTCATTATGCAAAAATTTTCACGCTTGTTGAGTCAACATTTGGAGCATCTTGAGATGGTTCTAGATCGCACCAATAATGATCTTGCAGTAATTGCTACACGAGTGGAGCAGCTAGAGAGAGCTCCACCTCCTGCTATCGCCCCCGCTGCTGTCAGCATTACACAACCATGCCGTGACCCATCCGTTGCTCGCTCATGGGCCGATGAGGTAAGAGATGAAGAGAGCCCATACGTTGCTGATACGGAGTCCGAGGGTGGTTTAAATCCCGACAATTCTCATGAACATCTACAATGACATTTCAATCGTCAAGATATGAGAAGAGAGCCACCACGTGTGGTACGAAATCATGATGATGCACTTGGTAAAATTAAGTTCACCATACCTCCTTTTGCTGGTAAATATGATCCTGATGCTTATCTCACATGAGAGTTAGCCTTAGACCAAAAATTTTTATGCCATGAATTTCCAGAAAATAAAAGGATTAGGGCTGCTACTAGTGAGTTTACTGATTTTGCATCTATTTGGTGGAATGAATTGTGCCGCAATGAACAACACATGCCTAGAACTTAGATACCTTGAAGAGAACTATAAGACGTAGATTTGTGGCTTCCTATTACTCTCGTGATTTGCTAAATAAATTACAATGTTTAAAACAAGGTAAAAACATTGTAGAAGATTACTATCAAGAATTACAAATCGGTTGTCTATGTTGTGGGTTAGAAGAAACTGAAGAGGTTAAAATGGCTAGATTTTTTGGAGGACTTAACATGGACATTCAAGATATTTTAGGTTATAAGGAGTACAATTCTATTAACCATTTGTTCCATATTACGTGCAAAGCTGAACGTGCAGTGCAGGGAAGACAGCCTCGCTCCCGAGGCTCTTTTGGAGTTTCTTTTGCAGGCAAATAGAATTAGGTGAAGTCCTTGGGCAGGACGCCACCCCCTGCTGCCCCTGCCACTCCTAGCCATCCCCCACACTCATCTGTCCATGGGCGACCAACGAGCACCATTCCCACTTCCCGAGCCTCCGACGCAAGCAAATCAACTTCAGGTCAGCAAGTTAAGAGTTCCACTTTAATTGCTTCCACTGGGAGAATGCGAGACATACAATGCCATCGCTGTAAAGGTTTTGGGCACATGATAAGAGATTGCCCAAATCAGCGAGCACTTCTTGTTAGAGAAGATAGTGAGTGTACTTCAGCTAGTGATATTGATGAAGAGCATGCCTTGCTTGAAACTGACCCTGTAGGTGAGTAAGATGAATCTGAACTTAATGAAGAACAACTTGGAGCTGAAGCAAGTGATAAGTTTTTGAGCATAATCGTGAAGTGTGTTCTTAGTACTTAAGTGGAGCGTGATAAACAGAATCAACACCACAATCTGTTTCAAACAAAGTTGTGATCAATGAGCGTTCTTCTTATGTGATTATTGATGGAGAAAGTTGTAATAATTCGGCTAGCATTGATATGGTTGAGAAGCTTTCCTTGACTACACAACATCACCCTTGTTCTCACTAGATTCAATGGTTTAATTCATACAGTAAGCTGAAGGTAACTCGTATTGTGAGAGTTCATTTTTCTATTGGTTCATACCAAAATTATGTTGATTGCGATGTCGTACCTATGTAAGCATGTTCTTTATTGTTAGATAGACCATGGTAATATGATAAAGACACTATACATTATGGTAGGACTAACCAATATACTCTCATGCAAAAGGGCAAGAAAATTATTTTACTTCTAATATCTCCTAAAGCTATTTTAAAAGATGAACTTGAACGTGTTGAACGAGTAAATAAGGAGAAAAAGAAGAGTGAAAATCAGATTGTAGCTAAAGAATGCTTTCTATCTAAAAAGAAAGACATAAAAGGAATAAGTGCTAGAAATAGTGAAATTAAACTGAAAGGGACTGTTCTATTAGCTACCAAAATTGATTTGAATGAGTTGGAAGTGAATAATTCTTTTTGCTATGCTCTTTTGTGCAAGGATGCTTTGTTTTCACTTGAGGATCTTCCTGTTTCTTTACCTCCTGCTGTCACTAACCTGTTGCAGGAGTTTAACGATGTGTTTCCCGTTGAGATACCCCTAGGGCTGTCACCAATTAGGGGTATTGAACATCAAATTGACTTGATCTCAGGAGCTTCCCTACCCAACCGCGCACCAAACTGAACCAACCCAAAGGAGACTAAGGAGATTGAGCGTCAAGTGCGAGACTTGCTTGACAAAGGGTACATACGTAAGAGTCTTAGTTCATGTGATGTTCCTATACTTTTGGTTCCAAAGAAAGATGGATTATAGTGTATGTGTGTTGATTGTAGAGCTATCAAGAATATTACCATTAGATACTGTCATCCTATTCCTATGTTAGACAACATGCTTGATGAATTAAGTGGCTCTACCATATTTTCTAAAGTTGATTTTCAGAGTGGATATCACCAAATTCGTATGAAATTAGAAGATGAATGGAAAACAGCATTCAAAACTAAGTTTGGTCTATATAAATGGTTAGTAATATATTTCGGTTTAACTAATGCACCTAGTACTTTTATGAGATTGATGAACAAAGTTTGGCAGCTTTCATTGGAAAATTTGTGGTGGTATATTTTGATGACATACTGATATATAGTAAGTCACTTGAGGAACATCTTGATCATTTATATGTTGTTTTTAATACTTTACGACCTACACGTTTATTTGCTAATCTTGTGAAATGCACCTTTTGCACCAATCGAGTATCATTTCTTAGCTATGTTCTTACTCCATAAGGCATTGAAGTCGATCAAGCCAAGATTGATGCTATATAGAGTTGGCCGAATCCTAACACGGTCACACAAGTATAGAGTTTTCATGGGTTGGTTGGATTTTATCGACGCTTCATCAAGGATTCCAGCACCATTGCTGCACCATTGAATGAGCTCACCAAGAAGGGTGTTCCTTTCCATTGGGGCCCTACACAAGAACAATCATTCAACCTTCTGAAAGAAAAGCTCACAAATGTGCCGCTTTCTCTAGCTTCCTGATTTTGGTAAGACTTTCAGCCTGAAGTGATGCTGGTGGAATTGGATTGGAGGTGTCTTACAATAGGAAGGTAAATCTGTTGCTTATTTTAGTGAAAATTAAGTGAGCATAGTTTGAACTATTCTACCTATGATAAGAAATTACTTGCTCTTTTTCGAACTTTAGAAATATGGCAACATTATTTATGACTCAAAGAATTTATTATCCATTCTGATTATGAATCATTGAAACATATTAGAAGTCAAGCTAAACTGAACTGTAGACATACTCATTGGATTGAATTCATTGAATCTTTTTCTTATGTCATAAAACACAAGAAAGGGAAGGAAAATGTGATATATGATGCTTTGTCTAGATGGTATACAATATTGTCTTAACTTGATTATAGAATTTTTGGCTTAGAGACAATAAAAGAACTATACACTTCTGATGATGAGTTTAGAGATGCCTTGTCCAATTGCAAAAATGGTAGATGCTAGAATAAATTTGTTTTCAATAATGGATTTTTTATTTAGAGCTAACAAGCTATGTGTTCTAGTCAGCTCTATTCGTCTTTTATTGTTACATGAGGCGCATGGGGGAGGACTGATGGGTCATTTTGGCATCAAAAAGATGGAGGACATCCTCGCTGAGCACCTCTATTGGTCAAGGATGAGGCGCGATGTTGAGTGCTATATATCTCGCTGCACTACCTGCAATAAAGCTAAGTCCCGATTTAATCCACATGGTTTAGATATGCCTCTTCCTGTACCTAGCGTTCCTTTGGAGGATATTTTAGTGGACTTTATTTTAGGACTGCCTAGAACAAAGAAGGGAAGAGATAGTGTTTTTGTTGTTGTGGATAGGTTTTCTTAAATGGCACATTTTATATCTTGTCATAAGAGTGATGATGCTATAAATATTACTGATTTATTTTTCAGAGAGATTGTTCAACTACATAGAGTGCCCAATACCATTGTTTCAAATTGAAATGCGAAGTTTTTTAGTCACTTTTGGCGCACACTGTGGGCGAAATTGGGTACCAAGCTGTTGTTTTCTACTACTTATTACCCCCAAATGGATAGACAAACTGAAGTTGTCAACCGTACGCTATCAACTATGTTGAGGGTTATCTTACAAAAACTTGAAGATATGTGAAGAATGTTTACCTCATGTAGAGTTTGCTTACAATAGATCGTTGCACTCTACCATAAGGATGAGCCCTTTTTAGGTAGTATATGGCTTTAATCCTCGCGCTCCTATTGATTTATTGCCTTCACCACTTCTAAAAAAGTAAATTTAGATGCTAAGAAGCATGCTGAATTTGTCTTTAAATTATGTGAAACCACTAAAGAAAATATAGAGCGCATGAACGCTAGGTATAAGATTGCTGGTAATCAGGGTAGAAAGAGTTTAACTTTTGAACCTGGTGATCTAGTGTGGTTGCATTTGCGCAAAGACATATTTCCTGAATTGAGAAAGCCTAAGTTGATGCCTAGAGCTGATGGTACATCTAGGTGTTAGGTAAGATTAATGATAATGCATATAAGCTTGACCTGCCTGCAGAATTCAAGGTTAGTCCCACATTTAACATTGTAGATTTGAAGCCATATTTTGGAGAAGATGAGCTTGAGTCGAGGACGACTAAAGTGAAAGAAGGGAAGGATGATGAGGATATCACTTCCATACATACAACCAATAGATCTGAACCTATGCACTTGCAAGGTCCAATCACAAGAACTCGCACACAACAATTGAACAATCAGGTAACTTTATTTCTAGGAGTGCATTTTGATTCTAATAAGATTATGCTACTACCTAATGCATGTGATGTTCTTTTACTCAAGAATTTAGGAGCTGATCATGAAGACAAACATGTGTGATTCAATTCGATCTCTGAAGATAGCACCAACTTCAAATGTACATAGCTTTCATATCCGGAGTCCGTTTGAGGTCTATGAGTACTCGATGAAAAACTTATCTCATCCTCTTTCCAATGGATCTAGCTTCATCTCCAAATTCCACTTGTGCATACTGCAATCGCTAAAAGAAAATGTTTCATTACCTGTTTGGACCAAATTGGGCCTTATAATGCTTCGGCCCAAGGGGAAGGCGCTCCCTCTCTTGGCCCGTATTATTCACAGCTGTACTGTTCACATGAATAGTACCACCTCTTATTTTTTTAGTTTTGCGTAGCTTTCCCTCCCCTATTTAAGGAGATCGCACCCTTGTAGTTTTCTTGGATTTCATTTGCTTATTTTTCCATTGTAAAAACTCTTATTCTTCACTTGTGTCGACTAGTCTAACCGTAAAGAACCTTTGTGGAATCCCACCGTTTTGAACTTAATTCGTATATTTGCAATTCAGATTGTTTGTTACTTTGTTATTGCTTGTTCTTTGATTGCTTGCAGGAATTGATCCTCGTGACCACGTCAATTTGGTCTTTGGCACGGGTTGATAATGATTTGGTGATTAGTTCAACGATTGCTTGGTTCATACGTGTTGCGTTCGTAGCCTGGATCATGAGAGTTGATCATCGTCCAATCGAAATTGTCCTTCTCATCAAAAGATCGGGACAACATTAGCTCATCACATGGTATGCAAATTTTATAACTGTGATTGACCATCATGATTCAATATCTAATTAAGTCAATTAATTAATTAAATAATCAACATGTGATGATCTTAACGTACTATAAGCATGGTTAAGCATACGAAACATACAATTCAAGTGGATACTATTAGTGTATCACTAAATAATTATCTATCCTATGGTGACAATAGAATCTTGGTATTCAAATTATCATTTAAGGAATTAATCAAATCTAGACGATAACTACCAGTTGGAAAGGTTTGTATTAAATCAGCCATGCATGATAATATAAAACAAAATAATAATAAGTAGATTTGAAAATAGTAGGTTCAATACGATCAAAGAACATGACTTGCCTTGGCCTTGCTCAATTACCAATTCTTAAACTTCTGGTCCTTCTTCTGCTCCTTTGAAGATGTTATCTAACGAGAGAGAGCGAATAAAACATAAATAAATTCAATGAAATACAAAAACAAAAAAACCAAATGATAGATATCAATTTTAGATGAATTCAGGAAAAAGAATCAAGTCAATCAGAGTTCGGATAGAGGAGAATGGACCATCGGAAGATCGATCGGCTGAGAAAATACTGAAAAAGAAAGAGGAGAGAGAAACTTATGGGTAACAGGTGGGCCCTTGGATTTTTGGGATTTTTCAAATAAAGGAAAATATTAAAAAAGGTGGTTAGGCTAACATGCAGACCATGGCTCATGGACCGGGTTCATGATTAAAGCTTTGGTTCACGATGGACATGGTCTATGCAACAATACACTATTGCGATGTGCTGACTAGGCGGCTAACTAGCTGACACGTAGGCGAGATGGCCAAGATGGCACGTACATGGCTAACATGTGGCACATAGCAGCATGCTGATGTAGCACAACCGCTTCTATCTAACGTGGGTGGATGGATCTCGTGTGGCACTAACTTAGTAGCCACATGGACAAACACGCAAGAAGGGAGCTAACATGGCTTGGACACATCATCGGCTGGCATGGCCAAATCTATGGCAATGGTACCTCGGTGTCTGTGATGGCAAACGTCGGTGAGCAGTCGATCGGCGTGGTCACTACAAGCATCATCGTGGCATGGTGAACCCATCCCACAACTTGGATTCACTAAAGGCGGTGAGCGTGGTGGTCAGCGGTAAGGAGTGTGGTGGTGAGGCACGACCGGCGAGGAATCCGATGAAGCAGGGCATGGCTAAGGTGAGCGAGGTGCTCATTGCCTTCCTGGGCTCAAGGTGATGCTATGCCGATTTGGCACGAGGACCAATGGTCAAGGAAAACACTGGCGACGAGCACAAAGCGGTGGCGCAGAGGGGCTTCACGGCGGATCAGGAGCTTCGGCGGTTCTTTGGTCTCAGTGAAAGGCGGAGGAGGTAGCACTGGTCAAGGTGAAATTAGGGAAGGGGACTGCATGGACTAGGGCTTACCGAGCCTTGAAGTTGCTCGTTGGAGCTTGGCAGTGGGGGCAACGACGTGCTCCGATTCCCAATGAGCCGTCAGCGAAATCGAGGCAACTTAGGGCTAAAATTTGCGAGGCCCTGGGTGCTCTTAAATAGATAGGGCTGTCGTAGCACGCACGTCAAGATAGCCAAGTCCCGTATGGAGATGGCAATATCATCATCCAAGTCAGAGATGAGTGAGGAGTCTGGCTTGGGGACGAAGGACTTGACAGGGGGCCAGCTGGTTAGTGGTTGAGGCGAGCAAGGCTGCGTGGCGACGACACATGGTGCGCATGAATGACTAATGGGTGGTGGTGGGTGAAATGGATAGCTAGATTGCCTCGGCTGGTAGGCCAACGCGTGGCGGCGTGAGGTGGCAGGCTGGATTAGGCCGAGCGGGAGATGGTCAGGTGAGGAAGAAGATGGGCTACGGAGCAGGCTACGCGAGGAAGGCAGATTGGGCCGAAAGAAGGGAAAATGACTTGAAGAAAGAAGATTTGGCCCAAGGTTTTTTTTTGGGATTTTTAAGGATTTTATAATTCCAAAAATCATATTAAATCAAATTGAGCTCTAGAAAACAACAAATAAATCCAAAAAATACAAGAAAATTCCTTGCATCACAAGAAATCTAAACAAAAGTATTTTTTAATTTAATCAATGTTTATTTTATTCACATTAAATCTTTTAAATTTCTAAAAATTCAAATTAAGCTTTAATCAATATAAGAAAAATCTAAAATTTTATTTTAAAAAAAACTTCAAAAGGCATTAAAAATCAGGATGTTACAATCTAGTTTTTAATAAAATTTAATCTCACCATTTACTAGTTCCTTGTTATTCTTAAAAATAATTTGGTTTCTGTAGCTTTTAGGTTGGAGTTTTAGTTATTCCAAAAGATGGCGTCCATCTCTTGGAGACTTAAGCAGGCCCTTAAACTTTGCCCAATCCATGTATTTTTACGTACGGATCCCATAAGTGGAGACTTATACGCGAATAAGAATACATAGGAGGGCAAAACCGCATCTCTCTCTCCTCGCATCAGCAAATAAATATACATTAGGGGTCCAGGACGCAAACTTACCTAACAAAAGTCGTGAAGCCTTCCATTTCTAGAAAAGAAAAGGGAAATAAAAATCCGGGAGGAAAAAAATCCGCACAAGTCTAGGGTTTTGTAACTCTGGTTTTATCCCCAGTCCCCACGCCGCTCCGCGCCGCCGCCTCCTCTCACTTTCTTCCCTGCCGCCTCCTCGCTCCCTTTCCTTCTAGCCCTCGCGAGGAGGAGAGGCGGCGGCCGCACGCAGCGAGCGCGAGCGTCCCGGCGAGCTTGGCGGCAGCGCCCGTAGGCCGCGGCGCCCCGGCGCCTCGGCGCCATCCACCCTGCGAGCCGTTCCTGCTGCGGCGGCGACTGCGGCTGCGGCGCGAAACCCTAGCGGCAGGCGAGGTGGGTTTCATTCACTCGCATCGGCGACTGTTCTTTTCCCCTTGGTGTTTCTTGATTCTTGCGGTTCCCCAAGTAGTCTTGTGAGTTGCCATTTGCGAATCAGGAGGTGAAAGATCGATGGATGGGAGGTAGGGCTGGGATTTCGTAAACCCAGGTGCGCTGGGCTGCGCCTCTGTTGTTTGCTGCGCGATGAGACGGCACGGTGTGGTTTTAGGTGCGAGATATGGGTTCAAATTGCGATCTTGCGAGGTGTAATAGTTTGGAATATCGGTTGTCGAGATGCAGTTTTGCTAGATATGATAGGTTCAGATCACGGTTTGGAGAGTTGTAGTTTCGATTCACCAATTGCGTGCACCGGTTTGGCTAAAAGAACAGCAGGCCAGGTGTTGGGGGTGGAGATATGAGGGCAGATAGGTCAATGGTTATTTGCATGGTTGTAGGTTGTGCAAAGATTGTTCACCTACCTGTCCACGAATTCGTGGCCCCTGATCCTGTTGACAAGTAGGGTATCAAGCTCGAATCTAGGTCATGGTTTTGAATGATCGTTGGATCCCGGTTTGTGTGAATGGGTTTTGCATAAAAGAATGGGCTGGATGAGCGGTCTGTAGTGCAAGTTTCAGTCTGTGGGAGGTGGGAATGGAGGAAGCGGGAAAGGAAAGGTGTAATGGTTATTTGTGGGTAATTGGTCGTCGGATGAGCAGTCTGTAGTGCAATTTTCAGCCTGTGGGAGGTGGGAATGGAGGAAGCAAGAAAGGAAAGGAGTAATGGTTATTTGTGGGTAATTGGTCTCACAAGGGTTCACTAATTCGCAAATTTACTATAGGTCAATAATCAATTCAGGGCTCTTTCTTATTAACCACTAACCAGTGATGATACCCTTGCCTGGTACATATCAGCATGAGGGTGACCCTAGATATCGGAATTGATCACACCTAGATTGTTTAGCTGGTGATTGTATTTTTTAGCACTTTCTGCTTCCTTATGACTTATGCATCTTAGGAAAGTTCATGGGGTGCTGATTAAGTTTTACTTGTCTACTAGGTTGACTTGCAGAAACATTCAAACTGCTTGTTGTCTAAAATGTTAATTGCCCTGGCCCATATTATGGATCTAAATCTGTTCCCTGCGTACATTTTTGACAGCGTGTACTACTGGATGTATTCTTGCCAATGGTTCAGCTATTTGGGTATCATTGGGTATTATTGGGTCTAGTGACTTGTCATCGCAAGCATACCATGCTATCCATCTCAGTTATTCTGGATCTTTTTCTAATTTAAGCTTGGCTTTTGGAATGTCTATTTCATTATATGTTGTACTTTGCAATTAATCACTACTTCTATCATGTCATTCTGGCCTGTTTTCTGTCTTAACACCTATTGTACCTTTCCATTCAGTGCCTGTTTAGGCAGCTCTCAACGGATCAAGAAGTATTATCTTCATCAGTTCTTGATAAATATAATTGAGAACTTACATGGCTATGCTGCCGAGTGATTCGTCACATCACGGAATTGTAGAAAATAGCCCATACAGAATTACCCAGGATAGGAATGAGGAAGCTGGCCAACTTGGTGCTTCATGGTATTTCAGTAGAAAGGAAATAGAAGAGAATTCTCCATCCAGGAGGGATGGCATTGATTTAAAGAAAGAGTCTTACCTTCGAAAATCATATTGCACTTTTCTGCAAGATTTGGGCATGAGGCTTAAAGTGTAAGATATAATATGTTAGTTCTTCTATTTATTGCTGATGTTGTTGGCTGGCTGTCCCTTTTGTTTTTCAGAATCTCTAATTAGAATGATGTGCTACTGTAGTTTTGCCACTGGATGCTTTATTGGTTAAAAAATATGTATGTTATTATATATTGCGGTTGCCATCTATCAGCTTATTTTTGGTTCTGAAATAGGCCATTTTGTTCTGATAAGTGTGTTCAATTTTTTTTAATCCTTTCTGTGAACATTGTTGTGAGATGCGCTTATTTACAATCATTTTCTTGGAGCAAAAGATGTTACTTTTCTCTTTGAAACTGTAGGGTTGGCCAATTATTGTTATGAAGATAGCTGTCCTGGTAATTAGTAAATGTTTAGGTATAACTTGAATTTGGCATGCATGACAGTACCTGGCATTTAGAATGGATTTGTGCAGTGCATTCTGGTATGCATGGTTGATGTTGGCCCTTGTATGCTATGCATGACACGTCCTCACTTCTCAGTAGTCACAATCCTGATGAAAATTGTAAAGCTCATATGAACACTCAACAGTTTTTAATTGTTTTTGTTTTTACTATGCATGGAGTATAATGTCATCCCATTTGCTGAAATTATCCTTTTAATGTAAGCTGGGGTTTTTTTTTGTGTGTGTAGGCCTCAAGTGACAATTGCTACAGCTATTGTATTCTGTCACCGTTTTTACCTTCGCCAATCCCATGCAAAAAATGATAGACGAGTAAGTCTTCTTGAGTGCCTGGTTTTAGTTCCTCTTTGTGTTTTTTTCTGGCAGCTTCTAGCTTTTTATTACTCCTAAATGCTTTGTCATGAGTTTATGATATTTTTGCTTTTTGCTATATAGTTCTGTTTGAATAAAATGAAAATGGTTTCTATTACCATTGGTAGTCGGATACTCGGATAGGTGATTGTTCTCTCCATACAGATGCCATGGAAACTTTAATACTCCATAGTTGTAAATTTGCTATATGAGGAGGAAGAGGAAGTAACACATAAATTGGCACACCTTTATGTTAGGTGGTCTTTGATTGCTAAGACAAAGGGGGATGGGATCGTCCCAGGACAAGGGGTCGTCCTTGCGTTTGGTTGGTGGGAATATTCCTCAAAGATCTGCGATGGTTGAGTACCGAGGTGGGACAGGGCGTGATTAGCAATGATTAGTGATAATTAGCATATTTTAGTATTAATTAGTCATTATTAGTGGAAGGTTAGCGTTGATAAGTGATAATTATTCGCAATTAGTGTTAGTGGGTGTTGATTAGTGTATGATTAAATGCTGTTAGTCGCAGGTAAAGGTATATAGTTTAGTTAATTAATGATAATTAAAATTTATATTAAAATTTTCAATTTTCTCTGGCCAAATTTGGTCAACTGAACACTATCTACATTCATTATGTACTATACCATTCTCCCAACCAAACAAAAATCCGGGACCATCCCATCCTCCCAACCAAACACCCTACTTGAACCATCCCATTCCACCCCAAAAATGTAGGACCATCCTGTCTGGTCTCACCTCATCCCCTCAACCAAACACTACCTTATTTTTTTTGTGTGAGGTTATGTATTTTAGTTTAGAAGAGCTTGAGGCCAGATTAGTGTTTTCAAGGTTGTCACGGCGCTCCGGCAAGTCGCGGCGAGGCCGAGGCGCCTGGACGCCTAGTCGACTAGGCGCCTGCCATGGCGACAGTTAGACGACAAATAATAGCTTATATGACTAAAAATTAAATAACTATGCAACATAATAACACAAATTATCCAAATAATCATGTCTCGGGAGGTCTAAATTACAAGAAATCCATTGAAAGAGAGATATGTTTGTAATTTTTAAAAATGTTGAGGACTTAATCGCAAAAAGACACTTCTTAACCAGGCCCCCATCTCCTCTATCTCTCTCCCGAGCCCCGATTCTTCTTAACCAGGCCCCCGATTCCTCTCTCTCCCGACGCCTCGTCTCCCGACTCCTCTCCTCCTCCCCTCTCCCGACGCCTCCTCTCCTCCTTCGCCGCCACCCCTCGTCGCCTCCCCTCCCCGCCGCCTCCTCCCCGCCCGGCGCCTCCCCTCGGCGCCTCCTCCCCCCGCCCGGCGCCTCCCCCGTCGCCTCCACACCAAGAGCCACTAGATCGGCCAGATCCGGAGACGACCGATGCGGCTGGGGGTGAGGTGCGGCTCGGGAAGAGGACGGAGGAGGCTGCGGCTCCAGATCTGACCGATGCGGGTTGGGAAGAGGCGGTGCAGCTTTAGATCCGGCCGGCGGTGGCTTCGGATGGAGGAGCGACGGGACTCGAGGCCGCGAGCGCGGCGGCTGCTGCTGTGTGAGACCTCGGCGTCGAGCTCCTAACTCGGTAAGTTGGACGATGGACCATGGCGTCGGGCTCTGGGCGACTGGACGCCTAGTCGTCGCCTTGGCGACGACTAGGCGACGCCGTAACAACCTTGAGTGTTTTCCAGTTCGCAGTTCACAAGTGGCACCCTATCTTTAATCACTTATGTGGGTTAGAGGCATTGATCTACTCTTTAGTGTCATTGATGTGCATCAGGCTCCTACCATGAATGCTTTAGGTGGCACAACTCCACAATGTTTGATTTAGAACACTGGTCCACATAGGCCCAGGTGCTTTGAGCTAATACACGTGAAAGCATTTGAAATTACACTACCAAGGGGAGAATTTTTCTCAGAATTATACCTTTGGGCTTTGGCTGTCAGAGTTACAGTTCAGAAACATATCAACTATAAAACTTGAGTATCAAAGCTATAAACTGAAAGAGGAATGAATGTGGGTTCTCATATTGTTCTTTTCCACGCCAATGGTGTTAGGAAAGAGTATCCAAGTGTATGCGATTTTGCTTTTAGATGTCTTGACATAATTTTAGTGCTCTATACCATTTGATCAACAAAATCAATTTTTAGCCTTATCCTTTTCCCTATCTGCATTCATGCAAGACATTGGATGCTTATTGTATTACGTAAATTTTTTATATCAAGGTCTAAATTTAAGTATTGTCCTATGCAGCTATGCTTATCTTTTTTAAGAAATAGCACATGAATTCTGAATCTAATATCCATACAGACAATTGCCACGGTTTGCATGTTCTTGGCTGGAAAAGTCGAAGAAACACCTAGGCCTTTGAAGGATGTCATCCTGGTTTCTTATGAGATTATTCATAAAAAGGATCCTGCTGCTGGTCAGAGAATCAAGCAGAGGGTAATGGATCGAACTGAATGATTCTTTTGTTGCATGGTTGCTATTTGGTGAACTTTTTTCCCTCTACAAACTTTCATACAAAAAATCATGTTTTAATTTTTTTTACTTGTGAGATAGTATCTGTAAAGTTTGCAACATAGTCCAGTCCCATTGGGTGCTTGACCTGCTTTCATGCTATCTGCTTATGGCCACAGAAAAATAGATTTTTTTCCACTTTATGTCTGTCTTTTAAATTGTTTTGACTGTGTCAATGCCTGCTGAAGTTTATTAGCTATATATTTGACAATTAGCACCCAACATCTATTTGATTCTTTTCCTATTTTCAAGCAATTTTTAATCCTGGGATTTGTATCCTTTATTAGTTTGTCATTCTCTAATTTAGCTGATGCAAGGAAAAATGATATTTCTCTTCCACTTAGTAAGTAATTTTTTATATGGTAATGATCGCATCTTATATTACATTCATATGACAAGTGTTTTAATTACGTGTAAACAAAATATAGCTTCTGATAGATGTTCTGTAGATCCAAAGGGCTTTGCTGTGAATGAATGCATTATACTGGGCTGGTTGTGATTAAGTTAATTATTGATGTATATGCATGTCTTTTGAGATCCACTTTCGGCCTGGTTTTGCTGGCTGCTGAGGTGCCAATTCTACAAATGTTGATCTCTAATTATTTGTGATGCTGATGTACCCTGTAAAAAAATGCTAACAAAATGAAGGCGGCCATGAAATAGTTGCCATTGCATGCTTCCATTTTCAGCTGGTGGTTGTTCAAACAATTGAGAGCTGCTGTATAAACTTGGACAATTTACTAATACTGAATGAAAATACATTTATAGTTCATTTGAATTATGCTCCCTTTTATATTCCATTCCATGGTGTTTTATAGGTTCCACTATATGCAGCATAAACTTCATGAGAGCATTCCTTCTGTGCGCACACTTTATTGCCCGCTTCTGGAGCATGCCTGTGTATTTTTTTTTGGGACCAGTTCATCTTTAGAATGATTTCCACTGGGAAAAGTGCTTGAACAAATGGTCTCCTATTGTCTTGTGCAGGAAGTATATGATCAACAAAAAGAACTCATTTTACTTGGGGAGCGAATTGTACTTACAACACTTGGTTTTGACCTGAATGTGCACCATCCTTACAAGCCCTTGGTTGAAGCAATAAGAAAATTCAAGGTTTCTCAAAATGCACTTGCTCAGGTTGCCTGGAATTTTGTCAATGATGGGTATGCTAATGCTACCCTTCTCTTTAGAAATATCAGTACTCAATTATGTGTCTACTACACTTTAAAAGGGGTGTACACTGTACAGGCTGCGTACTTCGCTATGCCTGCAATTCAAGCCTCATCATATTGCAGCAGGTGCTATCTTTTTGGCTGCTAAATTTCTCAAAGTGAAGCTTCCATCTGATGGTGAGAAGGTTTGGTGGCAGGAATTCGATGTGACACCACGACAGCTGGAAGGTTGGTTCCTGGATGCAAAGTCAGTAATGCAAAATTCCTTATATTCTGTTTGGTTTGTGTCTTCTGCATACATTTTGAGTTTTGTTGTTGAATAGTGAATACATTTGTGATTTAGGATTTATTACAAGTAAGGGCTCAACTTGATTTTCATTACTGTGTATTGGGGAACTTTCTTTTGAGTTTGTAAGGAACAAGTAACTTGATAATTCATGTTTTGTTTTTCTGTTTGATTAAATACCATATTTCTGCTGAAGCAATGAATGCTGTACTGCAGCTTAATTAAATTTGTATTCAGATTAAAGCAACAGAGAATCTGTTCCCATGTATTCGTTTATTACCTCATGCACCCCCATGTTTGGTTATTTGTTGATATTGCTCCTAAAGTGCCTTTCATATCATGTAACTTTTCTAACTGTTTCAACTAAGTATTTTTTGTATTTAACTTGATGTGTCTTTTCCTATTTATATGCCTTCTCAGATGTTTAAATTTTCAAAACTGTACAAATTGGCCAGTTGTAAAAGAGTTTCAAATTGTGAAACCATCTTTTCTATGTAAACTCTGTTGCAGCAGAAAAAAGGAAACACGACTAACAAGTACAACAAGAAAGTGTTAAATATTGGAGAACAGGTGTTGTCTGAGTGTATAAACAAATAATAAGGGATTTTTGTTCCTTTACCTCATAAAATTACACCGTCTTGTTCCATTTGGATATATCTAGGTGTGTTTCTACCTATAGCTATTATCATTTTTTGGGAATAAATTGAAGTTTGTCTGTAGTTGGGGTTTAGATGGTGTAAACAGCTTTGTGGATTATTTCGAGGATTGTTTCACATACAGTTAGTAAGCGCAATGGTTCACAAAACTGCCAAGACTCTTAATTCTTCCTGGGGCCCTGCCAAATAAAATATCAGGAATTATAAGAACAGCTGACTGTTTAAAATAGATATCCGTAAAGTGCCTAGTTCCCAGCCAGTTGCTAGAAATTTGGCAGGCTCCAGAAAAGCTTTAAGTCATATAAAACCTGGTCCGTACTTGCTATGAGTAATTCAGTTCTGCGTCCTTGGTGCTGCATGGTAATTCCTGTTCATTAGCCTTGGATTCTTCTTGCAGTAGTTATTTTTTTAGTTTGTCGTTGATAAAATAGTGTGATCATCTCACACATTTGCCTTCCTTTTCTGGTTTGTTCAAGTTGCATCGGATAACTAATGCATGATTTTTATCATTTGATTGCAGAGGTTAGCAATCAAATGTTGGAGCTGTATGAGCAAAACCGTGCATCACAGTCACAACCATCACATGGAAATGAAGCCGAAGGGAGCTCTGCTAGTGTGCCTAATCAACGATGCTCTGTAAAAACTCAAGGCAACCCCGAGGAACCACCTGCTCATGGATATCATCAGGCATCCAAAAACTCAAATTTGCAGCATTCTACCTTGACAGGTGCTCCAATTCATGGTGACTCAAATCCAGACAAGCAAATTGGGAGCCAGAAAATGATTCAAAATGACAATGGTGACCAAAGCAGCAACAAAACAAGAAACAGCCAGAGTGGAAGTAGAGTTGATGCTGGTACAAAGGATAGTTTGCATAATGACAAAAAATCCTTGCCAGAAAATCAGTATTCCAGGTCCAGCTACGAGTCTGATCATCCAATGGAAGAACAGAAACCATTTCCATGGCATGGTAGTTCTAATGAAACCAGAGATGGCACTCTCAATAACAATGACGGTCCCAGTGTGTCATCCTCCATGATGGATGCCATGAATAAAATTGACAAGGATAAGGTCAAAGCAGCTTTGGAGAAGCGAAGAAAATCGAAAGGTGATGTTGCTATGAAGGTAGATGTAATGGATGATGACGACCTACTTGAGAGGGAGCTAGAACATGGTGTTGAATTAGCTGTTGAGGATGAGAAACTTAAGCAGGAGAGGAGGCAGAACTGGTCCCATGGTAGCATGCATCAAGAGGATCACCAAAATGCTGATCAAGTTACAGAGAATGGGCACCATAGCAAGCAGAATGTGCCAGAGACTGCTGAAGACAGTGAGTTTTCGATGGACAGTAAAGAACGTTATCCACAGTTTACCAAGAGAAATGATGGTTTTGAGCACAAGTCTCAGCAGCACCATCATGCACTGAAGCACCGCGAGGGCCATGATGATGCTTAGCTTGCTGGGAGACATGAGCGCGGTGATAGTGACTATAAAAGGCCTAGGTCTGAAGGAAAAACTACATGCAGTTGGCACTGAATTGTTTGTGTGAAGATGGGCACATGCTACTGGAACATATGGCTGCGCTGATAATGCTGCAATGTGACATCAAGGCTGTGCTGTGGTGTCAATGAGATATCATGATGTTCATGTCTTCACCCAGATGTATTTTGTACCCCACAACTGATTGCAATGGAAAATTGTTCATCGATCTGTATCGGAGAACATTTTATGAGGAAACTCATGTTGGCAAATATCTGATATATATTCCAACAAATTGGAATGTATGCACCGCAGCAAGCTTCTAATTCCATCAGCCTAGATTTTTCATTTCCGATGTTTCATTGGCAGTGCTGCGTATGATTTGATAAGCCTCAGCATTGTTGTCGGATACGGAAAATAAATTATCAATCAAACGTGTTTGTCGTGCTAGTGCTAGTCCTATAATCCGTAGAGCTAGTGTGTGTATATATAGGAGAGAGAAGACAATAAGTGCATTTTGACTGTGTTTTTTTATCTTGTTTACAAGCTAAAAATATTAAAAATCTGATCTGTGATCTGTTTGTACTATTGTGTTCAAAATTATGAATTTAATAAACAAGATCCATGTTGAATATGTTTTGCCTCTGCAAAATTCGTGTCATTTTTCATTACCAGTCAAAAATAACTTTGTTGTCAATAACCAATAACATTATTATCAAACGCTAGAAACTTTTCTGGCAATAGCAAGTAACTTTCTTATCAATAGCAAATAACTCGTACGGATATATAAAGTTACTGTCGTGTATGCATTGAGACGAGAGATAACTATGTATGTCAATAGCAAATAACTTGTAGGGAAAGTTACGGTTGTGTATGAGTAAAATTACTATCAAACACATATATAGTTACTGTCCGTTTGTAATACTACAAAACTAGTGGTAACTTTATATGTATTTGATAATAAGTTCACTCATACATGATAATAACTTTATATAACATCATTTTTGTAGTGTCAAAACATATTCAATATGCATCTTATTTTGTTCAGCTCATAATTTCGAACACAATGGTGAAAACAGATCACAGATTGGACTTTTGGTGAAAGAGTTATTGTATTTTTTTTATCTTGTAAACAATATAAAAATCACAAGTCAAGTGCATTTATTCTTTTCTCTCTCCTGCTACATGCATGCAAGTTAAGTTACCATCTCCTGAATATAAAATTATCATCAATAATTCACGAAATTACTTATAATTCTTACGTGATACTTCACATTGCCATACTACAGAAAGTTACTATCTCCAATATATGAAGTTATCATCAGTAATTCATCAAATAATTTACATTTGCAAAGTTATCTCTAGAACAAAAAGTTACCACCGAGTTATGCACCAACCGCACTAGGGATCCAGCCAGCGACTCGCGCGTAGGGTGTGTGCACACGCTCGTTAGCGCATACATACATACATATACAAAAATGATTACATACTCCTAGGGATACGTACTCTTAGAACTTATATACAGCTTTAATGATGTTGTTATACCTCTTTATCCATTTGAGTATACTCTAATAATAATTATAAGATACTTCAAAGTGAGTTCTATGAAAAATTTTTATCAAAATCCACTTTTTCTAGATTGATTTGTGTATATTCCTTTTATGTATAGAAAATAGGTATATAGCAAAGATAAAGTGTTTTGATGAAATTTTTTCAACCAAATCGAATTGAACCATCTTAGAATTTGTATTTTAGTATATCAAAAGTGATAAAGGAGTATAAAATATTCATTTAACTAGTATATTGGAAGTGGGAGAATGTACTCCAAGGAGTACGAAAAAGGCTTTATACACACACACACACACACATACATACATACATACATACATACATACATACATACATACATACATACATACATACATACATACATACATACATACATACATACATACATACATACATACATACATACACACACACACATACATACATACATACATAACAGAGTATAAATAACAGGGGCATGATGGTGCCCAGGCTCCATGATTGAGACTTTTCATCGATGATTGAGACTTTTCATCTATGATTAAGACTTTCCATTCTGATATATTATATATCATTGCACTTGCACGCATCTAAAATCAATCCAAAGGTAGGGAGGCATACACACACACACACACACACACACACACACACACACACACACACACACACACACACACACATATATATATATATGTGTGTGTGTGTGTAATATTAAATAGCAATATCAATATCAAATGTACCAATATTAAATAACAATATCAATATTAAATTTACAGTAATTTACTGTTCAAAAGTAATTATTGTTCAAATTACTATTCACAGAAGTTATTACAATTCTCAGAAAGTTACTATTCACGAGTATTAACTTTTATCAGGATCTTACAGGTTGGTGAAACCAAAAAGATAGCCGGTGGTTCAATAGTGTTGTGAAAATCCTACTCGGTACTCACCATATTTCTCAATAATTTGCTTCAGAAGTAGCTAATTTTTCCCTAAGCATTCCTAGTCATAATCATATGGGATAAATTTTTATCATCACCCTAGGCAGTTCCACCCGAAGAGAACACTTCTCTACAGTCTCAAATTTCTCTATAGCCAAACTCGGCTCACCGGAGAATCACCGAAGAGTTTTTCTCCTACAGGGTCCCTAACATAAACCTTCATCCCATATAAGTATAAACCAAAAACCCAAGAGGTGTCTCAAGAAGAACTACTTCATTTCCACAAAATAGCTTACATATGGTTTTTCCTTTCGGGAGCCCTGAGAGATTAACACAAAGATATAAAATATACCTTACACCAAATTTTATAATACTTTGTTCTTGATGGATATATTACAATTGCACTCTCACTATGAACTAAGAGCTAAAGTGGGAGGTGGTAGGAGGCTGTATGCTAGAAGGCTTCAACTCCGATGCCCTTGAGCTGCCGATGGTGTCCCCTTTTATAGTCACTAGAGGAACCCATTCTTCCTTATTTAATTCTGGTCTATAATCCTTAGGGAGACTTTGTTTGCTTTGTCCTAGCGCCTTTAGTCTTTCTAAGGTGACACGAGATGACTGCGGTCGTAGAAATTTTTGGCTCATGTTTGACTCATACTTCAATAATTGATGTCCTCTGCATTCAAATAGTGGTATGCATAATTGGTGGAGGCAATACGTGGTGCACGGATATCTGTCTTGTTCTGTCGGCAAGGCGTCCTTTGTGTCAGAAGAATAATTGATAGGGAATAATTCATGACATCTTTTAGAATGAGACTTTAGAGCTATATCTTTTAGAATATATATTTGTTTATTTTGGATTTTGCCGATGCCCTGCAATATCCATAATGTCTTCATTTGATAAAGATATTTCAAATTTTTCATCGTATAATCTTTTCATATCTTCAAATTTTTCATTCATTTCCTTTCTTATTTCTTTTAAATTTCTTCTTTTATATCCTTTTTCCATGAAGGAGATATTGTTTCAAATTTTTCTTCTATTTTTCAGTCTATATATGATCCATCTAATGGATCTACTCCTTTAGTCAAATATTCTTTGTATGTGGGTTTTTTTTATGATTCTTCTTCTTCCTTTATATTTATAGAAGGTAATGAAACTGAAGCTTTGGGTGATGAAATTGGAGCTTTCTTATTTCTGGCTTTTTTGTATTTTTTAATATAATCTTTAGCCGTTGGCTATTTATGATAATTTATTCCCAAAATTTTTCTTGCTTGAGCTAGTGCTTCATCAATATTCGTATATCATTATTGTTATTATTATTATTATCATTATCATTATTATTATTGTCATAATTGTCACAGATTTAGGACATTGTATAATAATTGGGGTTTAAGGTTACAAGTAATTACCCTACTAATAGCCAATTAGATCCAAAAAGCATCGAGTCTTCAATTAATTTAAAATAATTCATTATTAGAAATTTTGGGATATTACAAATTCTCAACACCAAATCCTAGCACATAATTATTGTACTCCAATGATTTCTGTTAATAATTGGCTTTATCATAAAAACCTAATTGCTATCCTACTTTTATTTGCAATCACATGGACATGCACACCCATCGATTTAGCTATTCCACCCTGCATAATCTCACTAAAACTTCTTTAATCATATTCCTACACCAATCAAAATCTCTTATGACACTACAACAAATTTCATTCAATCACTCTAGCTAGAATAACTATGCGAAACTCCTCCCATATAAATTCTAGATTCCCAGCTAGAATAAACTATCCGAAACTCCTCCCATATAAAATTCCAGATTCCCTTATATTCAAAATTTTTTCGAACCCATTGTATACAATTCCAACAATTAATCCTATTAAGAAATAAATCTAGCAATTTAATATGATCACCAAGTACCCATTGAAGGTATACTTCTAATAGTAATATCCACCAAGTTAACATCTTTCTAACTTATCCATCCCAAATGGTTAGATTAATCCACTGAGGCCCAAATAATCCAATGTATCCAACAAAATTTGTCAAATTAATCAATATTAATGATCACCCATTAGTACCTTAGTTTTGTTTATAATCCATGTATTCCTATTAGGAAAGAGCATACTCTTAATCTGAGGCGCTATCAAATTTAACACATATTACTCCGAGGAATGTTAATTGAAATCAATTATACATCATGCAACTTACAACACTTGGCCTCCCTTATATATATATTTTTTCTTAATTCCTACAATTCAATCATCTCATCCAAGCATCGGAAAGATATCACAACAATGTTCAGATCCTCCTCTTCATAAAAAGGGGCATTTAACTTCAATCACTCAAAATATTCGAAAGGAACCACGTATGTTTAAATCTCAACAAGATAATGAACTTGCAAAAGACAGTTTCTATTACTCACAACATCAAGTAAATAAACCAATCCTATTCCTCAACAAAATGGCAAAACTTTCGTAAAAAGGGAAGACCTTGCAACTTAACAACTTTCATGAGCAGTAAGAATAGCTCAACATTTGGAGAAACAACAATTTCTTTATGAAACAAAATGGTGAGTGAAAGCACATTACCCACACTATCAATAACCAACCAATGAAAACTCATGAAAGGAATAATAACTCACCCAAAGAATGAAAATGACTAATAGAAACTCATCCTTGATCAATTGTGACTACGATTATCCAAGGGAAACTCATTATCACTCATGCACCATGCACGGCGGCACAGCCTGGCCATACCCATGGCCACAACTATGACCACTATCTCTCAACATCACTATTCTTCTCAATTACCTAATCATCCAACAAAAACATATGCAACATCTCATAACATTTATAAACAACAAAACAAGCCAATGGAAACATAAATGCAATACATGACCCAATCCCATCGTACTATGCACCAGTATGTCAAATTCCTATTTTAAGAAAATTAATTACCCTAAGTCAAATTTCAACTATAGGCAATCCTAAGACTTTGTTTTATTATGGTCATTATTTTCATTAAATTACTAATTCTATTTTTAAATATTATTTGATTTTTAAATAGATTATCAATTTTATTCACAACGAACCTAACGCTAGTTCTAATACCAACTATACCACTTTGGCTGAACGAAAGCCCAAGATATTATCTACAACTACTAACACTGCCAATTTTAACCAATAAACAAGCATTACCAAGAACTAGGCTTCAAGATTAAACCTTCAATGTAATACACTCTCTTTCAGAAAAGAGAGGAATTAAACTTCAACACTCGAAATAATCCAAAATAAATACATAGTTCCAAGGCTTTCACATGTTAATGAATTTGCAACACAAAACTTTCGTTAATAAAAATACCAAGCAAACAAATGAGACATGTTTCACAACGAGACAAAACTCCCACGAAGGGACCAACCTTGCAAATCAACAATGTTCACAAGTAGCAAAAGAGCCTCAATAGTCCGAAAAAACAATAATTGCTTCAAAGAACAGGTAGAGACCAATAGAAAAACCCTCAACTGCAATGAACCGCAAAACCAAGATAAATTCATCCACTACCACAGAATAAGAATTGACCAAACCCAACTCAAGGATGAGAGAAACTTTTCTAAATAACTCATTCCTAACCTCTGAAACTAAGTTGTCTAAGGAAAAATCCTTCACCATTTCAATACCACGAATAGTGATATAACCTGGCCATGCCCATGGCCGCACTGCGGTCTCTATCTCTCGACATCAACTATCACCCCACATAACAATCATATATTCGAATCATAAACACAAAAGATTATCTCATAACAAGTACAAAGTCAAACATTAAGCACACATTCAACTATGATAATAGATAAAAACGTAGATGCAATGCAAACCCCATTCCCAATCCCACCTACAGTGCTTAGTGTGTCAAAATTAATATTTCGTTAACCACGGACCTACAGCCCGCTCTGATACCAACTGTAACGCCCAGCCAAACCATGACCTGGAATGCTACCAAACTAGTAATGTAATAAGGATAAACTAAATACGTCTCACAGAATTTCGGCAGAACCTCCCTTGTATAGTTGTCTATGTCAGTGGTTTCAATAAGCAGATTCAATAAAAATAGACAACCAACATGTATTATGATCATGACTAATCAAAATTGACTATATGTTCTAGGACATCCATAGATCTAGCATCTAGATAAAGAACATGAGCATCATAAAAAAATATAGTTATGTATTACAGTTTAATTCCAGCAAGCAATGATCATAATGATACTTAAAACAATTCATTCACCTACTATTTAATTTCTTCCTTTCTTTTCATTATGGGTAGATTGTGCAAAGTGCAACAAGACTAATCCTTCTTTTCCCCCATGCATGCCGACATCATAAAGGTACCTAAAACACAACAAACAACAAAGGCGAGTCCAACGACTCAACAAATATAATAAATGGTAACAATAGCATGCATGTACACCGTTCCATAAGAACATCCATCAGTTACTTATAAACACATGCTATGCAGTACACCGTTCCATAAGAACATCCATCAGTTACATATAAACACATGCTATGCAGTACACCATTCCATAAGGACATCCATCAGTTACTTATAAACATATGCTATGTAGTACACCGTTCCATAAGAATATCCATCAGTTACTTATAAACACATGCTATGCAATATGCTCAACAAGATCTTTCTCTTTTGCATTTTATCGGTATTGCAAAGTGTGCATCCGTCGATGCACACCCATGCCTGTACCATTTGGTACAGGGACCAATTGCCCATACTCCGCAAGTATGGGGACCTAAGCCCATGCTTCTCAAGCATGGGGACCTTTAGCAACTGCTCGGTCATCTTATGACCAAGACTTCAATAAGCCAACATGATGCATATGCATGAAAGTCACAATTTAATAGCAATTTGCAGCCACAACCACCTTGCACGTGAATGACTTATTCATACTACACTGTTCACCATCATGGACTCATAACTTTCAAACAACAATGAAAGCACGTAGCTCACACCAATTACGTCATCATCACAATCATAACACACAGTTGCTCAAAGTATTTAACAAACAATTGCATTCCACAATATCCATTAAAACCATTATTATACTTACCTTAACCGCGAGAGAACAAGGGACGTGCAGAAGGTGCTGCCCCCGGGACCAGTCCACCACCTGAATAATAATTATAATGCATGCTAAGATAACAGTAGTGGACCTTAGACTAAATAAAAACAATCACGAACTCACAAAAACGTCTAACTCGGTTCCAATCCCCAAATCCTACAGGTCGATCTGCCCCCTCTGTGGACAGTCAACTTCAAAAATCCATATCTATTGGTACGGAAGTCCAATAAGATGTTCTTAGACTTTCTGGAAAGATAATTAAATTCTCCATCTAAACCTAGTTGGTGAACCTCCCTAAATCGGCCAAATTATACCCGCACAAGCCAGTTTTCTAAAACATCAATTTCATGTCAGGTTCTCTGGACAGAGTACTAAAAATACCATAAATTTCAGCACGAGTGTTTGAATCACAATTTCTTGAGCTTTCTGGAAATCTGAGACAAAGATCTACAACTTTCATTATACTGAGCTCCTCTGATTCTCCCGTTTTCTAATCGCCCAACCCACTTTACCAAAACCTGACAAAAAAACTCACAATCTGCAGAACAGTCCCACTAATAAAATCATAATTTCTGCTACAGAGGTCCAACGATGTGTTCTAGTACTTCACGGAAAGATGGCAACGTCCTCTACATTACTCTAGGAGACGTCCAGAACTAAATCCCCACAAAACTACCCCAAAACAACTGTCTAACGCAATCTGTCCTGGGCAGACCACAATACCGACATTGCTACAACAATTAAATATGCATCTAACTGGGGGAAATAGGGATTACTCTTGACGAACCGCCGAAGAACATGATGAACACCACGTGATCTCTCTCTCCCTTGCTTTTCCCTTTTCCCCTTCCTCTTCTTCTTCTTCCGGGTCAAAAACACCTCCTGGTGATCGATCTCCTTCCTCCGCTCTACCGGCAGCAAAGGGGATCTTCTTCACCAACAGCAGGGGCTTCAATGGAGGATGGGGTGCTGCTGGACAAGGTGGAGGCGCATGGGGGGCAGGAGAGGCGATGGCCACAAGGA
Organism: Dendrocalamus latiflorus; assembly: GCA_017311315.1. NCBI lineage: Eukaryota > Viridiplantae > Streptophyta > Magnoliopsida > Poales > Poaceae > Dendrocalamus > Dendrocalamus latiflorus. The sequence goes on from CM029646.1 coordinate 11,524,183, forward strand.
GAAAGAGGAGGGGGAGTAGGGGTGGCAGCTAGGGTTTGGGGGAGGGGTGCCTCCCCCCTTTTGGCTGGCCACCACTTGGGCCAAGGCCCAGGCTCATGTTGCCGGGATTTTTCAAAAATCCCCCCTCTAAAAATCCCTTTTTAACTCTTTTCTATATGGTCATTCCCTCCAATTAATCGATTATCTCTCGAATCACTTTTGGGGTATTACACTCGAGTTCTCATGTTCATTCTCTAGAGACTACAAAAAATAGCTAGACCTAAACTACACAGAATAACACTGCATGGCAAGATAGACAACTCCAAACCACCATATCATTTGATCTAACAAGCAAAACTTCATGTTCTTTAGTTCTATGGAATGATAATTGAATTAGCTGCAACTGATGTAACAAAGCTATTCCCATCTGAGGCCTAAAACATCCTCTAATTTTGCTTTAATTCACAACACGTAAATATGAAACTACAGGCATGCTAACTAAAACTAGCTTGGTTGATTAATTTCTCATTACTCATCTAATCCCAACAATTAGCAGAAGGAGCATTGGATTATTACCTAGATGAAATCCATCAAGGCTTTCCATCACGCCGAGTTGGTTGCGAACTCCTCCCATACGAATTGGTCCAGGGAACGACTCTCCCTCTCTTTTCCAAAACATTTCATTTTCATGTACCATTTTTATCTAGTTACGCACAGGTCCTTGAGAGGGACTTTTTTCATAATATTACATTATTATTTTCTTTTAGTCATAATTGTCATAGATTTAGGACATCACATACTAATTAGGATTTAAGGTTATAAATAATTAGCCTACTAATAGCCAATTAGACACAAATAGCATCAAGTATTTAATTAATTTATAAATAGAAAATATTGGAATATTACAATTTCTCTCTAAGATTTACAGTATAATTCAAATCATCCTGCTATGCGCTTCAAATAAATTGGCACTCAATGCCTTATTAGATTGTATAATGAATCACTACTTGTCATTTGCCGTCATAAACCTTAAAGAACCTCATAACACGAGTTAGCTATTTCCTTCACAAAAAGGAAAATGAGGGGCAATAAAAACAAATTCAGAAGACCAGAAAAACTTAGCAACATGCAAGAGCAAAATCCCAAGGAAATAATAAAATAGCAAGGCACTTGTTTCTTTTTTAAGGCAAAATCTCGCAAACCTTTTATAGCCATGGGAATTATCCAACACTTCACCAAAGTTATTCTCAATGCAAAATAGCATACAACTTTCTCATAAGTTGTGAACCCGAAAGCTCATAAGCACAAAAGCTCCAAAACATTTCAATTAAATGATACTACAAAGGACGATAAAATTATCCTCTTTGCAAAAGAATCAACACTATCCTCAATATGCCCTACCGATAAGCTTGATATCATCAATTTACTAAAACTCTTAACAAAGATCGTTGGAATCTACTACTTCACATAAAACTCACCAGAATTCACAGGATGGCTTCATACTACTTTATTATCTCATTCTGAAATTGAAAGTCCACCCAAACTTCATAGCCTTATCACAATAACCACTTTACTCTAGAATATATCTAGTGCACAAATCAAAATGTTCTACCAAAATTCTTTTATCAATCACCAACTGTCATCCAACAATTCCACAAGAACATAAATATGAGATACTTATTAAAGTCCAACAACTCAACTCATCAGTGATTCTCAACACTAAATCCTAGCACATGATAATTGTACTCCAATGTTTTCTATTAACAAGTGGCTTTATCGTGAAATCTATTTGCTATCATACTTCTATTTGAAATCGTATGGACATGTACAATCACATATTCAATTATTCCACCATGTATAATCTCGCTAAAACTACATTAATCATAATCTTATATCAATCAAAGTCTCTCATGACCATTATGGGTTACCCTAGAACGCAACCATTTTGGGCAACATTTTCAATGAGGGACCACCTTTGTTTAGGAGCTTACGACCCTTCCCATTAAAAGAAATCCACATTAGGTAGTGACTGGTGTGGGTCACTCCCAGAATAATCATAATAGAAATTAAAAATCCACCAACTAATCTAATGCGTGAAAGTCGTACCGAAACTAAGCAAATTAGTTGGTCATGTGTAGTGACCTAGATTTGGCAATCCGAATCTCTTGTGTATTCTGTGCTAGTCCCTAGATTAGTAGCTAACTCACACAGTATAACATTGGAAAATATCACATCCATACATGCGTATAAACAAAAGGGAACTTGATATTACATAGGCATATTGATCTTATGATCAGTTTTACAGAACGAGCTAGCAGGCCAAATGAGATTGCTCATAACAAAGCAACATAAAATATATAAATGAAGAGGGGCCTCAATGATCTGCCACGAACTATCAATTGGGGCTAAACCTAGTCTTGGCCTTCATCTTCCATGTCGAATCCGGAGGTATGAATGTATCTATACACCAAGTCATCAATTCCATCATTTAAAACCACATATTAAGCAACAATGAGTACAAAAGTACTCAACAAGTCACTATAGCAAAATGCAAATGTAGGTGTATATATCTACATGCAAGGATTAGCCAAGGGAAGATTTATGTTTCTTTTAGCATAAAGCCAATTTGCCAAATATAATATTTTAGCTAGTTTCTAAACCTATGACTTAGCCATTTTTACTTTGGAACCAATATCCAGTTTCAAGTCAAGTTTGTCAAGAGAGTGAAATCACTTCACTTTCAATATTCATTTCTAATTCAAGTTATCATAACCATTTCATTCATAATTGCCATTAATTTATGAAAACTACTCAAGTGTGTTGTTTCTACACTTTTGCCCATGTCTGGGGTCTCGACTATTTGAATATATTTTTAACACTCTACCGAGGTTGTATAGTTCTATTCACAATATATGATTAACTCATAATGTTGGCCACTACACGCTTTCGTAGGTGTGTGACTGAGAAAATCATGACAAGGCTTTTACAACCTTAACTTTGATCTTTGTCCCACTCCACGGTGAATCCTCAACACTAGCAATAGTGATCGTTTCCATCTTAGGTGATGCCACACACGCAAAATGTTCCCATCTCAGGCTACATTTTCAATGAGGGACCCCATTGTTAGTGAGTCTACGGCCCTTCTCATTAGAAATCTACAAGGGTAGTGACCGTTACAGGCCACTCCCATCCATCACAACGAAATCTAGAAATCCACCTACCAATCTAATGCGTAGGATTCATACCAAAGCTAAGCAAATTAGTGGGTCAAATCCATCCCATAACTAGACTTGTGATTGCATAATTTGGGTGTAGAAAAGATGAGCACAAGATTCGGTCCTTAATCGACTTAGGCAAGACCAACCAATAAACCCAGAGCTCGTGCAATCCCTGTAGAGGTAATCCAATAATACGGGCAATCCTTGCATAGGTCTCTAGCCAACCACTCACTTGAGTCTATATTGTGGGTAGAACTATACAATAATGCATTTTGTTGTTCCTAGTGATATCCCTATTATCATGTTTTTAAGTTTCAGTTGGCAATGTTTGTGTTGTAATTCATTTCATCACTAAAGCATTGCTAAGCATTCTCATAATCTAGTATAGTTTAACCAATGGCGGAGTTATTATCACTATAAGTATCCTAGGGTGACACGGCAAGGGAAATTCAACAATCAAGGAAGGGGGATATTAAGCATCAAGTGCTTGGTGTAATTAGACATCAACCTTTAACATAGCATTTAAGTAAATAATAGTACTAAGCATGCACTTGTATTTGAAAGCAGAATATTTGCATTTGAAAGCTGGGTTCAACGTGATCAATTATAAGGGCATGCCTTGGTGAAGTGTGGATAGTGTAGAATCTTATTTGTCAGTGACAGGAGATTCGACGCATCAAAGTCTATAACACATAATTATCCACATTCAACACAACATTCAAATAAAATTCAAATGAACTTCAAAATTTTGATGTTGTTGAAAATATTTTGAATTTAGAAACAAAAATCACTAAATTTGGAATTAAAATTGACCCAAGGGGAAAATTGGGAAAGGTTAAAATTCTGCAAGGTGGGTTCAACTGAAATTCCAAATTCTTTTTGTATTTATTTTTACATGGGAAATCCTATTAGAGGCTGACACATGGGCCCTAGAGGCAGTGGCATGGTACTTATGGACGAGTTCATGAATTGGTAGTTAACCATGGGGCCGTTCTGTTAGTGTCTCAAAGTTTAAACCAAAGGCCAATTAAATTTTCTTAATCTTGGTGAGACCTACTATCAGTCACGCATTAGTAAAATAGTGAACGCCTATTAACCGTTAACTATGCGGGGCCCACATGTCATTGAGGCAAAGCTCATAGCCAGAACGAGTTGCGGGTTCTCTAACAGAATGGGTTGCGGGGTCCAAACGCTAGCTATGGGTTGGTGAGATTGGTCGACAAGGTGAACCAGAATGGTTGTTTGCTAGCGACGAGCGACGGAGCGGTGCGGTCGAAGAATGGCCTTGGCACACAGGCGAGGAGGGGAGCGATTCCTTTGTATGCTATGCTAAGGGGGTTAACTATATCACTACAGAGGTGGCCCAAGGACCTAAGGTCATCGTGGTTGGCCGGCGGTGAGGTTCCAGTGATGGTGGGGTTCTGGTGACAGTGAGGCACAAAATTCATACCTAAATCCTCAAATTGAAGCTGAATTCATGGCCTATGCTTCAAGATAATGCTAGGGGTGATGATCATGTAGCTGGAAATGGGCTATAGCGGTGGTGCGACTATGCACAACAGTAGCAGCAATTTGGCCTATGGTGACGACAGCTAGGTGGTGGCTCAACTCGATACATAGGGCGTGCATGAGCATCCACACCCTAGGGGGATTCTACTGGTGCCACTTACTTGACTCAAGGCACTACGAGTGATGCCACCCATGGTGGCCAGAGTTGGGAACGAAGGCACTATGACAATGCAAAGCTACCATGTGCTATGGTTCAAATTGGCTATCCTAATAGTCTTTCCTACTCCTAAAACAACATGTGATGTGAGCACTTATAAGTTTGTGGCCTGGGAGGTGGAGGTAGACGGTGCACAAGGATGGCGACCTCGAGTCGAGCTTTGCAGACGACAGTGGCAACGGTGTTCTAGACTTACTGCGGGGAAACAAGCTAAGATGGGGTGAGCAAATTGGAAAGTAGGTTGAGGTGACCTTGACGGGCATGTTGGCTATAGTGGAAGCTCACCAGAGGGATGAAAATCATCGGTGGAAGCCAGTGGCTGGGGTTGGAGTCGATGGCTTGATTTGCTTCAACCAAAGGTGAAGAGGAGGGGAAACCTAGGAGAAATGGACTAGGAGAGTAGGCACATTCGACGATGTGGTTGGGCGCAGCTTAAATAGAGGGAATGAGGGGAAACAAGGAGAGGGCGCTAGGCATGGCACGGGCACCTGAACAGCGTGGTGTGCAATGGGCTCTAGCACTGGCATGGGACGATCTCGCTGGAGCGCAAGCCTTGAGGGCGATGGCTGCAGGTCTTTCAATGCTTCTTTTGCAAGCTTGGCTTGGTGGCGTGGAGAGAGAATGACAGAGAGTGAGCTCGGGCGAGAGAGAGAGGAGACACAGGAGAAAAAGAACATAGCTCTCGCACTGGCAGGTGGGGCCATGGGGTCCGGTCATTTGAGAAGCAAGAGAGAGGGAGGCAGGATATGCTGGGGCGCTGGCACGTGCTAGGCCACAATGAGGCTGGCATGGGCCGCACGAGAGAGAAATGGAGAAGGGAAGTGGAAGTAGGCCGGCTTCGCCTAGGCCGCGATGGGAAAGAAAGGGGAGGAAAGAGTTCAAGATTAAAATTTTAATTCCAATTTTTGAATTGAGTTTGAATTTGTAATTTAAATTCCAAGAGGAATTTGTGCACAATTTTTAAGGAAAAATTCTTTTGCATCCAATTGACTTTTAGAAATTTTGAAATCACAATGTTGGGCCAAGAAAATTATTTCAAAAATCTTAAACCCCATCAAATCTTTAGGAAAGCTTTAAAATTGCACCCAAAATTTCAAAATTCATGAAAATTATGCATGATTTAATGTGAAGCCAAAAATGGGTTGTTAGACCATGTAAATCCCATACTTGACTTCTGGTTGCATGATTTGGATGTAGAAAGGAGTGGCACAAGATTCGGTTCTTGACCAACTTAGGCGAGGCAACCAACAAATCTAGATCTCATGCAGTATGGTAGTAGTCTCATCCTAACTACTCATCCGAGTCTCCACCAATTTATAAAACATGTTCTTGTTTCCAGTGGTAACCCACGTTACCATTTTCATTGCTACACAATGTCTCAAGTGTCCGTTGGCAATATTTGCATTGCATTCTAATTTACCAGTGATGCATTTCTAAGCACAACCATTATTTATTAAAGTTTAACCAAGGTGGAATATTGTTATAATAAGTATCCTAGGGTGACATGGTAAAGATAATATCAACAATAAAGGAAGAGGATAATACACATCAACGACATGGTATAACTAAGCATCAATTTTTAACACAACCTTTAATTGAATAATAATAATAATAAGCATGCAATTTGTAATTTGAAAACAAACATTTGAAAACTAACGTCAATATGATCAATCATAAGGACTTGTCTTGGTCAACGTTAGATAGCATAGGATCTTATTCATCAGTGATGGGTGTCGGACACAGATTTTTCAACCCAGAATTCTTTGTGATTTCACCGCACTATTCCCTGGATCAGTAGATAGTACTCACAGATACAGTACTAAACATCAAAATACATATCATACGGAAGCGTAAATATAATAGTAGACTTACTCATGGGCTAATCTGGCCGAAATCAATAAAATGCAGTAGCGGAAACCAAGCACACAAGTGGGACCCTTAGGACGTGCCCACAGGCAGCCAACTGGGGGTTCGCGACCTAGTCCTTGACTTTTTCATCTTCTTCACCATCATGTCCTGATGTATTACTGAAGCATAGCGATCTGACTTCTGATTCTGGATTAATTGAATGAGCAAGGGTGAGCACAAACCACCGTGCTCTGCGAGCCAATACACAGGATGCAAATAGATAACATGCATAGCTTATCAAGGAAAGGCTCAGGTTATTTTATTTGCCATAAATTGCCTTTGAAAATATGATACATAGAAATTTCCTAAGACCTAGCAGTTTGAACTAAAACATAATGTGTGAAAGAATGTAATAATAATAGCGATCCAGATTCCATCCACCATTACATGGCTTCTGCACCATATGCTAACCTTTTAGTGTTATAACTGCTTACCTTATCACTGGGGCGACACCCAGGGCAACAGAAATTAGGGCTTTTCACTACCCTCCACTTTACCAATTCCACCCACAAAGTTTTTGAAATAGAACTATATCTAGTTAAGTTTCCATATCCACCCTTCACCGTAGGCACGACTATTCGAATAATTTTGACTCTGCAGAGTTTGTACACTTTTACCACAAGAGACAATCCGCTCGTTGCTCCACATGATTCTTTAGTCATGCGGTTGAGTAGATCATCACAGTAACTTTTCAAAATATCTGGCCCGTTTTGTCGTCTCACCCTATGGGCTGATCCCATTTGCGGTGGGTTCCATACGTTGCGCGGGATGTAACCACGAATACTAGCGCATTCGGACTCCACTCTTTACAATGCTAGCACGGCTGGAAACTTCACCCTCCTCTCGGTGTCCCTTTAGGCCTCCCCTTGCCCTTGCAATATTCCACTCCTTTCCACTACCGGTGAGATGAGTTCGGGGGTTTCAATAGATTTACTTAGCCAAGTTGCAATTTGCAGACTTGTGGTTGTACTGTTTTACATAGGAGGTCATGACAAGATTCAGTCCTTAGTGGTATCTGGGCGGTTCCAGCACAATCCACACATCATGCTTCCACTCACCACACACCAATCCCCGTACCATCCGCCTAGATATTTAAGCAAGTTGGGGTTTTTATGAGCATAAAATAATTGTCAAAATATATTTGTCATTTCCACCATGACTTCCCAAATCAGTTTTTCATGATTAATAGTTCTGCTTGGGGCATTTTGGTGCCCTCGAGTATCTAAGCAGTGCTAAGCATGGTGTGTAATTATGGACTTATTTTCGAAAGGTTACCACTATAATTTTTGCTAAAGTGACAAGGCTCAAATATTCAAATGTTCCAAAGGAGGTGTAATACTAACAAGTTAAATAATGGGTATATAACTAAAATCTTAAAACAAACATATATTTGTATATGAAATAACAACATGCAATTTGATAATTTAAACAAAAGTAAATTTGCAAAAAATGTAGGTTCAATATGATCAAAGTATTGACTCACCTTGCGTGGTTTACCGTGGTGTTGAGCTCACTCAAAGCTTTCTCATTCGATGGTCTTGAGCTTCTGTCCTTTATCTTCACTTGATCTTGGTCTCGATTGATCCATAGAATCCTCAGGACTCTAATTTCTAAGTACGTGTTAAACAATTAAATACAAATAAAGGCAATAACTCAAAAGATCTAAATAAATCCAATTTAACTTGATTAATTTTTATTATGATTAAATGGGTGATTTGAGACAAGGTTGATTGGGTACGGAGTATTGATGCAAAAAGGGTTGGAACAAAGTGATAAATGGCTAAGGGAAAACCGTCGAGATAGATGCCAAGGAAGGTTTATGGTGAAAGAATATTCATGGGAATATTCTGCTTTGGTTTTGGAGGATGGCTAGGTATAGCCGATAGTAGAATACTATAACTTGATTCCTTTATTTAATACTTCTTTAATTATTTTTATATTTATTAAGGAAATTCCGTGAGTCAGGTTAGACCTATGAACAGGTGTAAAAGTTGCCTGAGGTGTTGAGTATTATGTGCCAAGTGTTATCTTTTAAGAATTAGGTTTTGAGTTTCGCTCGTGGTGTACATCAATTTAACTTATCGAATTAATCTCAGAGTTTGTGTTTATGGCATTTCACATTGTGATATTTTACGTGAGTTTTACTGTCAATTAATTAATTTAATAATTAAATGATTAACACCCAATTTATTATCACATGGGACTATTTATTTAATCACTGTTACTTAAATGGTTAACACTAGCTGATTTCTATTTCTCATTGACCCGTGACCATTAAGCTATTCTAGGGTGACCACTAAACTATTATAGGGTTTAAATACAACTCGGATAAAATACCATTCCTAGCTATGCATGGTATCACTGGACTTCAGATTACATATTAGCGAGATTATTTTAATTACTGCTGACTCATGGCTACTTTATTTTAGTACCTACATACTAATATAACCTTTTAATTAGAGGCATTCTGAGAACCAACTGTCATTGATATTTTATCCTTTTACTTAGCATCTGGCATAATTTAATCTTAACTAAACTCTTATTTACATAGGGCCGAGCTTGCTACACTCAACTATATTTCACTATCATTATTAACTAAATTCACCATTGAGATTTATTTATCGGCGACGTGCCAATGGAGGGGGCTATATTTTAAACTATGACTTTCTAATTGAAATGTGTATTTCATTTCATATAGTTACGACATATCGTTTAATTAATTTTACGAAACAGCTTGATTTGTCATTCACTTTCTTACCTTCAGGCTGGGATTTTTATTCAATTTGGATATTATACCAAAACCATCTTTTATTAATGCCTCTTTATTAATATTTATCCTTTAAACAAATATTCAAGCCACATTAGTTACTCATATATAATAATTAATCCAAGATTAAATCTTAAATAATTTTATTTACATCCTAATCAAATTTATTAGCTTCCATGGATTTTCCTTAGTTTTCCTTGATTTATTTCCTAAATATTTTCTAATTGAAATGGCTAAAAGAAAATAAAACAAAAATATGGCTGAAGGGGGCTCGAACTCAAAGAAAATAAAACAAAAAATGGCTGAAGCAGGGCTCGAACTCGCAACCTGTGGATAACAAATGGCTAGGCTGACCAACTAAGCGGCAGCTTGCTTGCGATTATGAGGGGGAAAGTAAATTAGAAGAAGAAAGTGCAGCGGCAGAGCTCAGAATAGAGCACCTCGTCGGCGCTCAGTGTTGGCATTGTGCCGACGGCAGAGGCGGTGGCCGGAGGTGAGAATCCGCAAAATGGGTTGCTCACGCTCGCGCCCACCTATAGACGAAGTGTCGCCGACCAATTTAGCCATGGCGACGGCCGGTGGCTTCCATGGCAGCGGTAGAAATGGGGCTGATGGTGGAGACGATGCCAGAGAGGATGGGGAGGAAAACGGAGAAGAGCACGAGCATGTGGGGAACCTGTGGAACTTACCTAGTCGGTTGGCACAGCTAGAGGGACGCTGAGGTGGGTCGGCAGTGATGGCCGGTGGTGGCGCGAGGAAGCTCACGTTGCTGGCGGGCTGCAATGAAAGGGAGAGCGGGGTGGTGCTTGGGAAAGCTCCGTGGCAGCTTGGTGATGCTCTTGAAGGAAGGAATCAAGCTGGGGGTCGCCGAGGAGGGAGCGGCGCTGGCGGCGACGGTTTTAGCTAGCAATGGGAAAGAATGGCCCGTGCAGTGAGCCGAGGGCACGGAGTTCAATTAAATGAGGTAGGAGGTAGAAGACTCCTGGGGGCACACCGTGACGCGATCGGATTAACTAGGGCTTCGCCAGAGAGGCGGGATGGCGAAAGTGCACGGCGGCTGCCAGCACGCAATGTGGCAACGGGAGAGAGGGGAGAGGCGCGGGGAGCAATGGGAGGCCGGGGAAGCTTCTTATAGTCATGGGAGGGGGGGTGCTGTGGCACCACTATTGCCGATGACATGGGGACAAAGCTTGGGATGGGACGGCGACGTGGGCGTGAGAAGACAGGAGGCAACGACGACGTGCGGGCACAGGCGTGGTGATGTGCGCATAGTGACCAGCGATGTGCAGTGATGCGACAGGGCATGGCGGAGGGGACGCAATGTCGATGGGAGCAGGGTAGTGACAGATGAACAAGGAGGAGCGGGGCCGGCTGACGAGAGCGAGACAGAGAGCAGTCGGCGAGAAGAAAACAAACGGGAGGAGGGAGAAGAAGAAAAGAAAGAAGGTGGGGGCATTTGAGCCCAGCGGCAGAGGAAAAGAGAGATTGGGAGGAAGAGTGAGAAAAAGAAAAGTAGGGGCCCACATGCAATGACAGGAAAGAGGAGAAAGAGAGGAGAAAAGGGGAGCAAAATTAGAATTTGAATTCCTGCTCAAATTTTGCGTTCAATTTTTGAGTTTTTAATTCAAATCTTGGTTCAAATATCTAGATACAAAATCTAATATTCCTCTATTTTCGATTTTATTTAGTTTGCCCTCGGATTTCGATTTTGATAATATTTTGTTCTGAATTGTATATATAAATTTTTGGAATAGCCAACCTTGGGTTTTGTATGCTAATTGAATTAAAAGAAGAGATTTTTGGTTTAATCATTTAGAGATATATTCTAAGTTTCTTTTGGTTCCATTTTATTGACTTGAATTTGAATTGAAGATTTTAGTATTTTGAATTCATGATCTATAATGTCATTTTCCATGATCATTATTTGCACTTGGGATTATTCCCAGTTATTTACTTTGATACTCTTTCTTAATATATTTATTTGCATGTCACAAAACTCAAAAGATTCCAAATAAATATTCAGAAGAAATTTGGATGCCAGCAAAATGCAAGAAAAGTTTTAAAACTTCTATATTTTTGAACATCCGAATTTTTGGGATGTTACAATGGAGGTGCCCGAAGCGTCAAATTCTATAAACTCACAATTACCTATATTCAATATGAATTCAAATAAAATTTAAATGAGCTCCAAATTATTATTTTGTTGCTATTTGAAAGATTTTGAATTTAAAAACAAAAACAAGTCATTTGGATTTAAAACGAGAGAGAACGAGTTTTTCAAAGTTTGACCACAGAGGAAATTCTAGAAAATAAAAAAATCCTGACAAGTGGGGTTAGCCAAGATTTTCTTTTCCTTTTCAATTAGTTTTCTTAAGGAAAATAACTCGACACCTGGCATGCGAGAGTCCAATTGGGTTTTCATTTCTTTTCTATTTGTTTTCTTTAAGGGAAAATGACAAAGAATGGTAAGTGGGGGCCACGGTTTATATGGACTAGGTCCACGTAGTGGTCCATGGGAAATGGAACCCTTGTATCAGTGGCTTGGGTTCACAGACCAGGTCTATGTAGTTGTTTAAGGGCGTGTGGCCCGTATGTCGGCGGCATAAAAATTAAACCTGGGTTTGATTTAATTTTCTAACCAACTTGGGCACACATGCCATACTGACACTGACTACTTAGTTAACCATTAATTAATTACCGTTTAAACTAATTAACCTACCATGTGGGGCCCACTAGTCAGTGATACGGTTGTCATCTACCTCAACCAAGGATAGCTAAGGGGTGGCATCCATGGTGGCTCAGGTTTGGGCTCGGCGCTAGAGAGAGAAGGCACGACGGCCATCCATCGACAACGACGACAAGCACACGGGATCATGCGAAGAGGATGCCGGTGGCGAGGTTTAGAGAAAGACGGTGATGACACGACGAGTTTGAGTAGGGAGCAGTTTGTTAGACAGCTTGACACAATGAGTTTGAGTAAGGAGTAGGGGGACTACATGCGTTGTGCGATATGTTTGGATCCAACGGCTGCAATCTACACGTTTGTTGTCGTCGCGACGGGTACAGCGTAGCGTAGTCGCTTCTATACTAAAGGCCAGCCTAAACCCGAGAACAACGAGTCGTGAGAATTAGAACAACATGGCAAACACGCGACCGCACTTGTGCCACGTGCCAACCGATTTCCCGCGCGTGTTAGCCCTCCCGTCTCCCTCCAAAATTAGATAGACCCCGCTGCCTCTCTGTTTCTTCTTCTCCATCTTCATCTTCTTTCTCCTTTCCATTTTTAGCTCCTCTTTTCTTCCCCGATCGTCTCCTCCGCAAAACCGAGACCACCAATCCCCACTGCCTCTCCACCTCCATCGCCGATCGCTCCCCAGCGGAACGCGCCCCGTTCCGCCGCCGCAGTGCCATGCCACTGCTGCTGCAGAATCAGCAGAGGAGGACGAATGCTGTGAACACGAGGCTTTGATCGTTGTTGTAGCCGCCGCCGCCGCAGCCCGCCCGATGGGCAACGTCTGCGTCGGCCCGCGCCGCAGCTTCTCCAAGAACGGCTTCTTCAGCACCATCTCCGGCTCCATCTGGCGATCCCGCTCCGCAGCAGCGACCAACCCCTCCGAGCCCACCACCACATCCCGCTCCGTCCCCCTCGTCCAGCCCACCGCCTCCACTCCTCCTGCTCACCAGGCGAAGCCGCCGGCCCCCACGCAGACCACGCCTCCGGCCCCCATCGTCATCTCCGAGCCGGCGAGACAGCCTCCTCAACCGCAGCCTTCACCGGCGCACAAAGAACCCAGCAACCCGCCGCCGCCGCAGCAACAGCCCCCGCCATCGCAGCCGAGGCAGCAGTCGCGGCCCAAGAAGCCGGCGCACATCAAGCGTGTCTCCAGCGCTGGGCTGCAGGTGGAGTCGGTGCTCCGGCGCAAGACCGAGAATTTGAAGGACAAGTACAGCCTCGGGCGGAAGCTGGGGCAGGGGCAGTTCGGCACGACGTACCTGTGCGTGGACAAGGCGACGGGGCGGGAGTACGCGTGCAAGAGCATCGCCAAGCGGAAGCTCATCACCGACGAGGACGTCGAGGACGTGCGGCGCGAGATCCAGATCATGCACCACCTCGCCGGCCACCCCAACATCATATCCATCCAGGGCGCCTACGAGGATGCCGTGGCGGTGCACGTGGTGATGGAGCTCTGCGCCGGCGGGGAGCTGTTCGACCGGATCGTGAGCAGGGGGCACTACACCGAGCGGCAGGCCGCCGAGCTCGCCCGCGTCATCGTCGCCGTCGTCGAGTCCTGCCACTCCCTCGGAGTCATGCACCGCGACCTCAAGCCCGAGAACTTCCTCTTCGTCGGCAACGACGAGGACGCCGCGCTCAAGACCATCGACTTCGGCCTCTCCATGTTCTTCCGCCCAGGTAAATCAATCAATTCGACTGCTCACATCATCATCATCATCATCATCATCATCATCATCAACAAGAACTGCACCATGTTCTTGCAATCGTGTACATGATCTGATCAAGTGGAGATATCGTTTCTTGCAGGCGAGGTGTTCACCGACGTCGTGGGGAGCCCGTACTACGTGGCGCCGGAGGTGCTGAAGAAGAACTACTGCCAGGAAGCCGACGTATGGAGCGCCGGCGTCATCATCTACATACTGCTCTCCGGCGTTCCTCCGTTCTGGGCAGGTACGTACCGGTCACATGCTCACATCACATGTCCGATTGCCAATTTGCCATCGTCGTCGCGCTGTGCTGAATGTTGCCATGGATTGCAGAGACGGAGCAGGGTATATTCGAGCAGGTGCTGCACAGCTCGCTGGACTTCGAGTCGGACCCGTGGCCGAGCGTATCGGAGGCCGCCAAGGACCTGCTCAGGAAGGTGCTCGTCAGGGACCCCAAGAAGCGGCTTACCGCGCACCAAGTCCTCTGTGAGTTTGCTGCTGCTGCTGCTTCTCCGCTGCATCGCATTGGTGATGCTTGTCAATGTGCCATGGCATCATGGTCATGGGTTGGTGGTTAAGCCTTTTCTTGTGTGAAACTTCTTGCTTGCAGGCCACCCGTGGCTGCAGATGAGCGGCTCGGCACCCGACAAGCCGCTGGACTCGGCGGTACTCTCGCGGCTGAAGCAGTTCTCGGCGATGAATAAGCTGAAGAAGATGGCCTTAAGAGTGAGCACCGGTTTCAGTGACCTTACCGAAGTGTCCAGTGTCTTTCTTCCCTGGTGAAACTGAAGTTTGAGGTGTGATCTTGTGTGATTGCGCAGGTGATCGCGGAGAACTTGTCGGAGGAGGAGATCGCCGGGCTGAAGGAGATGTTCAAGATGATGGACACCGACAACAGCGGGCAGATCAATTTCGAGGAGCTCAAGGCTGGGCTGGAGAGGGTGGGCGCCAACATGAAGGAGTCAGAGATATATCAACTCATGCAGGCTGTAAGTTTCTTTCTTCCCCTCCCACATTTTGCCATTAAATTTGATTGGTATATGGCACCCAAACAAAAACTTCATATGCAGTCCTACTGGTTATACATGGAAACAGAGTCACTTTGTATTGCTACTTTAATTTCATCTTAATGATGCCCTTTCTTATGCGTAGTAGCTCTCGGATCATATCAGAGTTTGTGAGATATGACACTAGCATACACGATATCAAGAATGAAGAAGATAAATCTCATAGAAAGAACCAAAATAACGACGTTGAAGCCACCACGATTAGAGAAAAAAGATTTGGTGAATCTGACCGTAAATTCCTTAAGCATAATCTCAAAAAAGTACAAAAGATTGTCATTCACTCGCAACTCTCTTGAATCTTTTAGAACCCTCGGATCCTTGCCATATACAAGAATTTAATGCTAAAAAATATCCTAACATCTAATCCTCTCGTACGCCCTCTGCTTTGGATAAGTAGACTTAATTACTTTATTGCTTGTTGCTTCTTCTTGTGGCTTCTTCACAGTCACCCCCGTAGTTTATATAGTCTCTCCTAATACTTCTCCAATTTAGAGTGAGAATTCTAATCCAAATAGAAGTAGAAGTTATAATCCCAGTAAGATTCATTTATGACTCTTTATAGCACATTTTTTGAAATCCTAAAAAATAGATATGAGTCACTCTAACTCAACAATTTTCACCTTGACTTTTATCCGTTGAAGTCGTTATGCTCCTCCAGAAACTCGCTCCAAATCGGCTCAACCTTTTTATTCTTTTTTATTTTCTCTCCTACTTTTAGGAGTGCCCTCACCACGGGGGCTCATGCACATTACTGCAATATGCGTGTTAGTGTTCAGGCTAGCCTGCCAGGACCATCCACTTGAGAGCTTCTTCATTGTGTAGTTTGGTTAACCAGACCTTCTGTTCCTACATCCTTCTATGTTATAGGTTTGTACCACCTCCTAACTTTACCTGCTTTCCAGTGACATGTGTTTGGTCCCACCACATCTTCTAATAGCTTGCATCTTCGCCTTCACGTCTACTAGATTTTGTAACCATTTTTGCAATTTTGTACATAACTGCAGATAAGAACTGAGTACCTACCGTTGATGACACGATTTTCTTCTCATAGCTAGGCTTTTTATCAAACCTCCCATTGGTTACATTACTTTTCAGATTATCATTTAATCGGTATCCTTTATCACTCTAGATACTTTTCAAAATTGCTTGCCCTTTGTAAGTAACTCATATGACTCCATTTCTAAGTGATACATCACAACCTTCAAATTCAAGCAATCCTTCTTTAAGTTAGGAACATACCGAACTCCTATCAATATGTGATGTGCTCCATCATATATCACCAATGTAACTGTTCCACCTCAGTAATTGCTTACTCCTTGCAATCTGCTAAGTAAACAATTCCATGTGCCCAACGTAGAGATCCTTCGTCAAATATCTCTCTTGCCGAATATATATGTAAGCAACAATCTGAATATAATATCCATACATAAGAAGTACCTGATTGATTGATGACTAGTATGTCTGAATCATTTCTTGCTACCGCCATTGAGTATGCACCATTCATTTACTTCAAACTCGAATAAACTTTTATCATGTGACATTTCTCGTCACATATATAGTATACAGATATGCCTTTGTGTTTGCTCTTTTTCTTTATGTGACCTTTGCTTCTACCTGCAACACCTATTGCAGCCAATGCTTGATCGCCTAAGGATGAAGATTCTAATGGTTTTTTCAAGGACTTCTCCTTCAATAAATATCAAAACTAATCAACTAAACAAATTAATAGATGTAGTGACATGTAGTAGCTTAATTTAAGTTTCAGAATGACTAAAAATGGGGTTACCCTTTTAGCCATCAAATTGGAATTGCATACAAGTATTGGAATTGCATACAAGTAAAGGACGACAAAAACTTCATACCGTTTATGACTCAAATTTATTTAGATAGTGATGTAGAATGAAGTGCATAGGATTGAATCATTTCTTGTCGAATGATGAGCGGAGTATTCAAACAAACATTAGACGTTGCATCATGTAATGATAAAGCAAATTCAGTTCAGAGAAAATAATGATATATAAATTGTTGCATTTACATAGTAGGACTTATTGATGATTTTCCTGCTCTTTGTGCTTACCTCCCAGATATGTATTTGCAATAATGGTACAGATTCAATTAAACTGTTGACATACTTTTTTCACAAATACTCTTTCTAAATGCGTAATGAAACGTTTATCGTGTTCGTGCTGCAGGCTGATATTGACAACAGTGGCACCATAGATTATGGAGAATTCATAGCTGCCACTCTACACCTCAACAAAGTTGAAAGGGAAGACCATCTTTTTGCTGCCTTCCAATACTTCGACAAAGATGGCAGTGGATACATCACATCTGATGAGCTCCAGCAGGCCTGCGACGAGTTTGGCATCGAGGACGTTCGACTCGAAGACATGATAGGCGAAGTAGATCAGGACAATGTAAGATCATCAAATGACCAGTCCTACATTACTGTTCTATTAAGCATGATATCCATAACCACTGAAAGATCATTCACCAGGCTAAATCTGAGGGCACTTTTGCTCCTTTTTTTTTTTTTACCTTTTGCAGGATGGGCGCATAGATTACAACGAGTTTGTCGCGATGATGCAGAAAACGACTACAGGATTTGGGAAGAAAGGCCCTCAGTAGTCAGTACAACCTAGTGTCGGTTTTAGGGATGCCTTGAAGGCGCATAGCTGACAATGTAGTAGTGTTGTATATTTGTATACCCCTCTTACTATGTGAAATGGTGTTGTGCATACGTGTTGTAATTGTAAAGGAAACTTGTGTTCTGATTAATCCATAGGAGCTTTGTTAACTGCAGATTTGAAGCTTGTGTTCCGGCTAATTCATGTTTGTTTGAAACATTCAGTCATGTAGCATCAGTGTTCCACAGGTCAACCATCTAAAACAGAACTTGTGTTCTGCATGCACTTTTTTTTAGATAAAGGATATAAAATCCGACCTCTATATCCACTTGAGATATATACAGCCAAAAGTTACACGAGCTCTTAGGCTCAAAGTCTCAACACTAAGGAGTACACAACAGTAAGAACAGAGCTTAAGGACTGTGAAAAAGCTAGAAAGACTAAGCTTCAGAACTTCTTCTCCGTCCTTGCTTTCAACCAAGCCCCTAACCTCCTCCAACTGAGCCACCCTAACTTCGGTCTGCATGCACTTTTGCAATGCTAACAACTTCCTTTTTCGTCTTGAGGCACCACAGAAAGATGCAGGCAGTGTTGAAAAATATAGCCAGAGTTGAAGTATATGAGTTAAATATGCACAAGAAAGAATAGGAGATAAATTATCAAGTAATGTACAAGCTAGAGAAAACCCGTCAGCCTCGCAACTACATTTTTTTGGGAAAATTTGCTACATGACAGTAGGCATTTGGCCAAACACATCACGAAATCGTGTCATTGCCCAAACACACTACAAAATAGTGTTCATTTGCCAGCACACTTTTCGATACCTAAACAACACACTGTCAAAAAAATTATGCTCATTTGCTGGTGGACACTCATGTTCATTTACTAGTAGACACACACGGCGGTGTCTACCAAGGTTTAAAAAACCGGTTGTAAATTTTAACCGGGAGGGGCCGATAGGACCAAAAATTGAAAACTTTCGGAGGATTTTGGCCGAAATTTTCAAAACAAAATTTGAATTTTAAAAATATCGGCCAATTTTTGGCTGGAAATCGGTTGCAAATATCAGCCAAAAATTTTGAAACAAATTCGGCAAAAAATTCTTCAAAATGTGATAAAATTCATGTAAAACAAAAATTTTGGAACCGGTTTGAAATTTTACCGTGGTCATCGGTAAAACCGATAAAACCAGTTTCGGCCGGTAATAAGCCAATAAAAATTTTCCTGTTGTCTACTAGCAAATGAACACAAATTTATAGTGTGATACAGCAGTGAGATAACTACATAGTGTTTTAGCAAATGCCAACTTAGTGCAGTGTCATGTAGACAATTTTGCCTAATTTTTTAGGAGAACTTCAAGGGTTGCTGTACTGGGTCCTTCCGTTTCCTACATGGAAGCTCTGCTTTGGCTTCAGGGCCTTCAGTTTTGTCTTCTGATGTTTGAAGCTTCACAAAACAGGTTTTATTTAAGGCGTTGTCATTTACATTTGCACTAAGTTATAATAATCGCCTTCACTCTCACCTTTAACTATTTTTTTAATTATACCTATTCCCAATTCCCTCCTATTTTGAATGCTCTAAGCAGGCATGAATTTTCAAACAAGTGCAGGTAGAATGCCAACAAGGGAAATACATGGTTTTCAATGGAACAGAGGAATTATAACTGAATTACGAACTCCTTATTGAATTGTACACACACCAACCAGTATATTGATGTTTGTGGGATTAAAAAGGATTTTCCTCAATTGATGTTTGTAACTGTAATATTGTGTGGAGGATGCAACAAGTACTTAACATTTGTCCACACGTATTCTCAGATGGGATGAAGTATGACGATCTTTGGGCATAAATGTCAAGGTTCTCTCAATGACAATAATGAAAAGTATCTCAAGAAATTGATGAAATGCTCCTACCAGCCTTCCAATGCATAACAACAAGCGCAAACTCCGCTATGTACTTCTCCCAGTCATTTATATTTTCGAGTATTCACTACTCTTCGTCACACTACACGCAGTAGAAACTAGCAACCCACAAGATCGAGAATGGAAGAAGATGAGGTAAGAACAGAAGTGTTGGAGTATATGTATGGTAAAATTATAAGAGATAGAATATAATTAATTAGAATAATTTGTATCCGATATGATTCCTTCTATATCTATAGACTTTCATTTCTCTAGCAAATTGATTTGATCTCCAAGTCACCACGTATTCTATATATATACCATCGAGATTCAAGTAATATATTCATGAATTATTTTGGCTATTCAACCTCCTACATGAAATCAGAGCGAGTTCGCACTTATATCTGTTCCTAGTCACTAACAATTTCCGATGCACGCTGCCTCGAGGAGAGACGATCTCCTAGGAGCTGTACATGGTAAATAGCCATTTCTCCTCTCCAATCTTGTGTGGCTTTGCCTTCCGTACCGTGATTGTTGCTGCCTCGTCGAGTATTCCTTTGCCTCCTTAAACTTTCTTCTCTCTCATCCGCACACGTGCTTCTGTTCTTTGCATCGCTGCATGCATGCACATGCCGTTATGCTGCCTTCTCGCTAAGCTTCTATATATGGTCTTCCTCTCGCGACCCACCTGCGCCTTTGCCACGGCCACCGTCATCTCTCCCTGTGTCTCTCGGCCGCCGTGCACTCCGCAGGCGTTCCCCGTCATCTAGTCGGTCTGTTCCTCTATCTTTCTTCTTTTTTCCTTCTGTAGATCGGACCCGATCTGCTCAGTCTTTTCCTTTTGCCAGTCAATTCGCCGAAGTTGCCGACTGCGAGCACGCAATGGATCGTCAAGCCAGCCTCTTCCCTTCCTTTTCTTCCACGCAGCATCTCCCTTTTTGTCTCGCTGAATGCATGCACGGTTGTTTCCCTCCCTTTGGCTGCATGCATGCATGCTGCTTTCCATGAACCATGTGCGTCAACTCTTTCTACTTTCTTTCCCTACTGTTGCAGTGTTGCTCTTGTTGCAGCTAGGGATAGAAATGGATCGAATACGAATAAAATAGTCTCAAATATGAATACGAATCCATATTTTCACTACTGTTATCACAGATGGCTCAAAAATGCCATCAAAGACGGCTTCGTGAGCCGTCTAAATTTATGGGTCAATAATAATATGAAGTCATCACAGACGGCTTTTAATAAAATCCGTCTGTGATTGTTGACTATCACAGAAGGTTTTTAATAGAAACAGTCTGCAATATATTGATTATCATAGACGGTTTCAACTATAAATTGTCTATGATATATATATATATATATAATCAATATTTCGCAGATGGTTTCTATTAAAAACCGTATGTGATAGTCAACAATTACAGATGGTTACAAGTTAATAACCGTTTGTGATAATCTTTTCTATTCTTAAGTCTATTTCTGTTTGTTGATTAGCCTCAGGAAATGTTAGCCATGCCCTCTGAAACAAGCTAGTAGATCAACACAGAATAATACATCCAATTCACATTCGTTCATTTCAGAAACAAGAACAACCATTCCTCAAATCAATTAACAGAAATAAAATAAATTATCCATCCATAAACGAATATACAAATGAACAATTAAGCTCAATCACCCAGTGAAATTTGTTATACATTGTGCAATTCTACATCTTCTTTTATGACTTTAGACCACAAGAAATATGCACACTGTCCTCGAATCTCTGAGAGGTCGGGCTGTTTAAACGGAGTTGTAGTGATAGATAGAGCTTGTTGGTAGGAAGATCAAATAGTGCTCAGCGGCAGGTGGCAAAGGGTGTAATAGAGATAGGGAAGCACAAGAAGTCCATTTCACCTTGGCGTGGGGACAGGATATGCTTGGTGGTGGTCGGTGACGAGAAGGAGTGATGAAAGCCTTAGACTTCATACGGTCTTAATGCTCTGGCGGTGTTCTTGCACGGCGGAGGAGCAGAGGTGGTCTGGGTGTGGTTGGATGGTGAGAGTGTGTTGGAGGGATAAATCTGGGCCATCGCACAGAGAGAGAGGAACAGGGTGCATGCTCGAGGAGATGCCACTGCATGGCAGCGGGGAGGGATCCGGGCCATCCGGTGTCAGCTTGAGAGGGAGTTTAGGATTTAAATTCCTTTTTCTTTTTAAATAAACACTGGTCAAATGGAAAAGGCTTAGAAAATAGCAGAAAATCCCCAAAAATTCCAGAAATTTTTTTGAGAAATTCTACAACTCAAGGGGAACTCAATAAAAACAAATTCAACTTAAAGTGGCTGCTATTGAACACAAGTTTCCAATAAACCTAGCTCTAATCTAAAACAAAGAAATGGGTAAAAGGAAAAGAAAATCAAGAAAATTTAATTAAATCCAATTAAATAAATTCTAGAAATTTGGGATGTCACACATACATAGCTGATTCAACAAAGCCTATGTATACAAACTCATTTGGCCTTTCCAGAGACAATAGATCCACTGGATTGTCAAGTAGTCGTCTACCAGAGTTGTCGCCATTCGGGTGCCACTACCCCTATCCACTGTCACCACCGGCCCTCCAAATCCTCTGTTTGTGCACACACATATGGGCGTCTTGAGGAAAAGAAGATACTTTCAGGATGATGTGAATGTTGATCTGGATGGAGATAAAAGTTGATGTGCATGCACACTTGGATGCCATTTTAGCGAAACATGTACACATAGATACCATGTTAGCAAAAAAACATGGGTGGTTTAGAGGGAGCGGGTGTTTTGAACAGTGTTGATAGTTCAATATTGCAAAGTGAATAGTTTTAAAATTATGCATTGATTTTCATACTCAAACAATAGTTGAAGGTTCAAAAATAGACTTTCCTTATTTTTTAGCTGGATACTTCTAATTTCTATTAATAGAAACATATTAAGGTTCAAAACAAAAGAAATGAATTTTCACAGGAATGTAATCACCATACTCAACAAGTCATGTGGGAATATCTAATTAACTACTTTTCGGTATGTCAATAGAATGAGGTATGAATGTTTTATCATTATGATTATAGATGCATGTTTATTTGCAAATGTTTCTAGATTTGAAAAGCAAAACATTAACTTATTAAAACAAAAGGGGTTTAGCCAACTCATTTATCATATTAAAACCATTACAATCCTACTTATGCCTTGTTGTTGGATTCACCCATTAAACAAAGCTTCATTTACCGAAAGTACAACGTATCCGAATACTATATGTCTTAGTTTGCAGAGTTGCCTAGCTTTACATACAAGATTTCTCAAACTCACAATGTCATGCAATAGACACGTAACATAATAGCGTATGATTGATTTGAGATAACAATGTCATTCACTATTATATTTGTTCTAGCTTCTACTAGGTAGGCTCGGGACAATTCAACAATTATCAGGAATCTACTGGCTAGTGAAGAAATCATGGTCCAATGTTGAGTGGACCTACCATTGTGAAGAATGGCAAATGGCATTACCAGCCCAACTTCTATCTCACCCCTTTCTCAGGGGATAGTGGTCTCCCTGTAGATATTTGATTGGATCAAGCAGTGTACTAGACCATATTTGACAAGTCAAACTTGTGGTTAAGAGAGATCTATGTCCTTTGCTTGGCATAAGATTCTAGTCCTTACTTGCCACAAATGAGGCTATCACTCATGTACCACATGCATTACTGAACAATTCCACTAGAATCATACCAAAACCTCAATATATCCTAAGGTGAGCTCATGGGCTCTAACCATTTAGTGGATGCCCACCAAGTAGCTTGAACCCTTAATACTATTTTAAAATCTACTGGCTCGAAGTTGAATTATTCTTAGTAGTTTAAGTAAATCATTTTAGTTGTCCAATCTACTATTAGTTATCTATATAGTGATTAATTACCTAGGTTATCAAGGTGCAGATGGCTTTCACAAATATGACAGGGCTTTTCGGTGGTAGGAATTAACTATTCATCATGTCATTCAAAACTATTATTTTTTGTAAATAAAAATACCCAAATTATATAAATGAAAGTAATAATAATTAACTAATATGGGATCAACATGATCAAAGACATGTGACTTGCCTTCTTGCACGCATTCTTTGACTAGGCCTACTTCTTCTGCATCTTGATTAGCTCCTTTGGTGGTATGCTCAAAGAATTAGGGTGCTATTGCAAAGAAATCAAATAAGTCTGAGCTCAAAAGAAAGCAAGTTGGGAACAAAATAAAAGAGAAAAGTCTAGAAAAAGTTTAAACATAGCAAGGTTTGGGTGGTTATAGTCTAAGCGGTGCTTAGTCGGGTTTGGTGAATAGTAATGAGTTTGGGCTGAACCTAAGGAACTATACAGTAATGGACTATCGGTGAATAGTATTGGGCCGGGCTATGAATAGTACTAGTGGGCTGGCCCAGTTGGCTGACTAGGCCAATAAATGGGTTTGGGCTGGCTTTGCTGACCCACCTTGGAGGCCCAAAGAGCTCGGAGCCCAACTTTTTCTAGAGTGAGCTAGAGCTCGCTCTCATGGCCACCGAGATAGGGAAAAGGTGGCGATGCAAAATTTGGTGATGGCGACGACAGACGATGGCGAGTGGTGGTGCGGCAAGCATCAACACAACGTGAGCAACACATTTTGGGTACACGCATGAGCGGTGGTGGTTGGAGATGGCTGGTGACAGTGGAGCTTGGCCAGATCAAGGGCATGGCATGATAGTGCTACACGAGGCTTTAGCAGAATTGGCAATGGCTCAAGAATCTAGGGGTGATGGGAGTTCGACAGTGGTGATGGCTTAGCTCAGGGTAGCCCGAGGAGTTCTGGCGATGGTGACCATGGGTGGCAAAGCAATGGCGCACGACAACGTGCGAGCTAGGGGTGGCAAGGTTTTACGGGAAGCTGGGGATAGCTTCATGGTGTTGAGGTGATGCTAAGGGTGCAGCTAATTAGGCTATAGAGGAGGTAGCAATGAGAAAATTGAATTTGGGCTCACTGGTGAGGAATTGGGTGTCAGCAGCATGGCTTGGCTAGAGAGGAGGAAGAAAGGGTTGCGGTGGCTATGGGACTGTGTGAAAAGTGGTGAAGTAGTTGCCGAGCTTGGCTTTATAGCCGATGAAAGTGGTGGTAGTAGGAGCGGTGTGGTGATGCGCTCGGCGCGTGGATGACAGCATGGATGGATGAGTGACTTTAGTGCTGTAGCGATAGAGCTAGCAGTTGTGCTGGCGATGGGAGAAGCTTAGCCTCTCACTGGCGCGATCGTGCGAGTGGGCACGATGAGCAGTGGTGTTACAATGTGTGTCAGCTGCTGGCAAGAGGTGGCAGTGGTGTGGGTTGATGGTGGAGAGGCATGACGCATAGTTAGCAGTAGTGTTAAGGTGGGGTATGTGCAGTCGGCAAGGTGGTGTGGTCACAGTTCAGCATTTGACGTGGCTGCTGTGATGAGCGAGCAAGGCATCGCTGGCTATTGCGAACAGTGTCTCAGTGTGTGGCGGAGGAAACAAGGGCGATGACGTAGAGGCAACAGAGCACTTTAGCAAATGGAAAGTGGATTTCTCAAAAAGGAAAGCGAGTTTTGGCTGGAATTTTCTGGATTTGATAAAATTTCAAATTCAAGGAAAATTTGAATAAATTCAAAATTGTAGGTTGTTTCAGTAGTAGGCCAAACGGGCTCAGCCTCATTTTTTAATATTTTAGGCCGAAGCCTGTAATCATCGTAGAAAATATGTCCAACTGGTAGAAGGGCTCGGTCGATTGGGCTTACTTCCTCTTTACTTACTTTTTAGAATTTTCACAATTACGCAGATACATATTACAATATATTGTTTTTTTAACTTGCAACATATTGTCTCTATGAAGTAACTCTATTGCCTTTTAAAAATATATTTGTATTTGTTATACAATTGTAATAGTTATAATATCTAAATGATTAATTTGCACCGTTATAATCTCGCCACACCAAAATAAGTAGAGTAGATTTTCTCTTTTTCTCTCAATTAATGAGATAATGTCTTATCTACATATGTTTAACCTGCACTATTATAATTTGCCCCCCCCAAATAAGTGATATAGATTTTTCTGTTTTTCTCTTGATTAATGATAGAATTGCTAGGAATTTTGCTATTTTTTAGGAATTATTATGAGATTTTCTATATCTCTAAAGTGAAGGAGGTACCTTAAATACATGGCAGTGGCGATAGTGGTACGTTCTCTCCTTCCTAACTCCACCTTCCATCTCCCTAAAAAATATCTAAGAAAAACAAAAAATCTCCCATAAACAAATACAACCTCCCTAAAATTTCTCCAAAAAAATAGAAAAACAACAAAGCACAATTTGGCATGCAACAGAGCCAGCTAAGGTCCCAGTGTAGGCTAAGCGTGGAGGTGTGACACCAGTTTTGTTGATGCTCGACCGAGCGTGGAGATGGAGCCGACGGCTAGGGGCAGACTGAGCACGCCAATGTCGACTAGTTGTGCTGGGGTGATATAATATGTTTTTATCCATAGCAAAATACATACATTTAACTAGTGTTAAATTATTATGGATGTGAGCCATTCAGTGCTACCAACCTTTTTCTTTCCTTTCTCTCAGCATGCGAGATGTAGTGGTTTCCTTTCTTTGTCTTACTATGCATTTCCTTGGAATAAAAATAACACAAAAAGAGTTGGGATAACATCGGCATTAAATGAGGATATCGCTTCTTATCTGTCGGATCTCAGAGTCGGACCCCGGAGTGACAATTGGACTCTCTGTATAAACCGCACTAGTCCATAATTAGCTAGTGCAAACAGTGGACAACAAAGATAAGTATCAACCATAACGACATTTATTGATTAACTAAATATAAACCTGATGGCCAAAGTTTACATCCATGGTCCATAGGCCAACTTTAAATATAAGCAGCGGAAAATAAACATCAAAGTAAAAGAAGCCCAAGCCCATAGACAAACAACAGTAAAATGCAACGTACTCGTCCTGGTTCTCACCATAGTTGAAGTAGTGCTCCTCTAAGTAGAGATAGCAAGGGTGAGCATAAAGTTGTACTTCACAAGTTACACGGAAGAATGCAATATTAATGCAAGGCTAACAAGTGAAGGTATATAGGGTTATTTGAGTGTAAAGCAGAATTTAAAGAAATACAGTAAATAGATAGGAAATTGTTGAATTTAATACAATAAGTAAATATTATAAACAAAATTAATACCATTAGTGTAGATCTATCCCCCACACTAACCTAACCACGTGTATCTCACTCGGACTATCTTTTCCAAAAGATCTCATACGGATTCCATCTATCCAGAAGCTTTTGATAAACCTTTTTGAAAGGCAAAGCCTAGTCTATGGAAAACTCTACTCGGCATGCCTATGACCATGGGCATGCCTATCTAGGATAGTTTATGCACTCTGCAGAGGTGGTACAACTTTACTCACAAGATACGATCAACTTATATTACCACACTATTAGCATACTTCCTTGAGTGTACAGTGAAAATATCATGATAAGGCCTTACAATGCAAAGCTATCAACCTGGTCATGCCTCCACTAAGGTTTCACCCCATAAGGAATCCACCAAATTGGGGCCCCTCTTGTGCTGTGCGAGACTTTTCATGGCCCACGTCACGCTCATATTCAGCCTATAGCGAGACTCAGGTTGGTGCTTACAAATTAGTCAGTCAAGACTGTCCCATACCAGTTTATCTGTTTATGATAATATAATAGGGTTTTGTAGCAGTAGCTCATAGACCAGTCCTTAATTGACTTAGGCACTTTCTATATACCTTTTGTGCCAGGCATCAACATTGTGTCACTGAACAACAATGTGTGCCAGCAAGAACCCACCACCTAACCATTTGCCTAAGTCTAAATCAAGTTTTCATATTTTATTTTGAAACATTCCATAAACTTTCTTGACTCACCGAAGTTAAGAATATATTTTAAAAGCTCATCATTTTATATGAAAAAGCTCTCAACGGAGAAAAAGTTATTGGCTCCGGTGAGAAATTTGGGATGTTTTCCTATTTAGGCATGAAGGGAAAAAGAGGATGGAATGGAGAGTTTGATTTGGGGAGACCTGAGGCACCATGGCTGCAGCTCGATTCGGCCGGAGCAACAAGATGATGGATAGTGAAGAATAATAGGACAAGATTAAATCGCTCAAATGGAAGAGAGAAGAAGGGAATATGGCACCGCGTGCCATGAGAAATTCCATGTTAAGTGTGCTAAAGGGAGAGAAGTTTGGGGATGGGTGACCCGTTCGAGATTTTTTAGATTTTTAAATCCCGTTTTAAAGTATAAATACGAGGAAATTTAAGAAAAAAAATTAGAAAATAGCAAATAAAGTCAAAAAAATCAGAAAAATTCACAAAAATTCCTGAAGCTATTCTGGACTTAGAAAAATATTTCTAACTTAAAGTTAGTCTTTATATTTTTATAAAATACTTTTAAAATTTGAAATTGAAATTTAAATTGCAGAAATTCACAGTAAAACTAAATGAAAGCCAAATGCTTCCAAATAATTAATTTGAATTAGTATTTTTCTAAAATTCAAATTACCCTTTATTTAACAATTTGTTTTTTACTTAAATTATTTTTCAAAGATAAGCCTTTTAAAAGCTAAAAAAGGTAAATTAAATTTCAAAAATTAAGGCGAAACAAATAACACTAATTTTTTATTTTAAATTAAATTAAATTATTTTTTATCAATAATTTTTGAAATAAACTGTTGAGTTGTGACATTATCTAAACTCTTTTGATGAACATATCTCTTTCATCAAGTATTCATTTTGCATTCTGTTTGCATCAATGTGTTTTGTACATCGAACTTAACAAAATAGGAGAAATACTGTATATGTTTTTGATGATATAAAAATAATATTGGTTTTCATCTAGCAATTTCATACAGTTTAGGAGCAACTATCACCTAGGTAGAGAAGCAACCATGTGTTACTTGCTAATTGCTAGCAACTATACTTGTCACTTAATGGCAACTCCATATCGTCACTTTATATTACTTGATAGCAACTGCATGTTATTTGTAAAGGCAGCTATTGGCTGTGGCTTTACATTATTTGCTAGGAACTTTATATGTTACTTACTATTAATGTTATATTGATACATACAACTTCTTCTTATTACTTGATGGCAATCACTAGTGATTTGCATAGAGCAATCAATGGTAGCTCCATATCACTTGCTAACATATCTGAACAATACTATCTAACAACTCCACATATTATGTGCTATCAACTATTCATTATTTGATAGCATCCCCTATTAATTTTGTATGCAACTACCAATGATTTGTGTTAGGAACTACTAGTATAGAGTTACTAATAGTAACATGGAGAAATCCTTTTTTATCGTAGCATGTAGAAATCCTAGAATCAATGTAGATATATAAATGATAGTTGATTGATCAAAATCGCTGATAGTTGCCATCAAGTAACATAGTTGTTAGGTACTAATATAGAATTGTTATTAAGTAACATTGAAGTTGCTATCAGTTAACATGTAAGTTGCAAGTAATACAAGGTTGTTAGCAAGTATCAAGTAGTTGTCTCCCTAACTAGATAATAGTTGCTTCCCAACCTTTTGTATTTACCCATTTGAGAAATAATCTTAACATTATGTCTCCAAAATATATTCAACATGGATCTCATTTTGTTAACTCGTCATACGAAACATAATGGTGAAAACCAAAACAAAATGTGTATTTGGGAAAAAAAGATATGATGATTTAAAGTCAACAAAACAAACACATAAAATAACTTAAACTCTCCCAACAACATGGCATCACATGTGAAAGTGATATTTTTTATTTTACCTGATTTTTCTTTGAATCATAAAGACACTCTTCGTGCCAACTTAGATCAAACTATATCGCATAAGGTAGCATTATTGAATTATTATTATTATTATTATTATTATTATATATATATATATATATATATATATATATATATATATATATATATATATATGGGGAATGCGTTGGAGATCGGTGACCAAATCTCCCTCAGTTTCTCATGCACCGCCTCCAGCGTGACTATTAGAAAGCAAAGCTCGCCTAGCCACCTTTGCTCTGCCATGTGGCCGCCTCCTTGGGCATTCACTTGGTTGTAGCACCGCTATCCTGGCATGACACTTGTTCCTCACCTTTACTCTGTAGGAGGTAGCCGACCTCACTGCCGCAGTGCCTACCCTCTCATTGCACCTCCGTTGTGAGTGGCACATGAACATGGCCCCCTCCTCAATTGGTCGTGGGTGCCTCTACTCTAATTTATTGAGCCCTAATCACTATCGCCCAATGTGATTCCGGATTTGTTGCTGCTCGAGGAGGGGTGGTGGTGGCATTGGGAGGAGGCGGGGATGGGCGTTGGGAGGTGGCAATGTTGTGTGTAGAGGAGGCAGAGGTGATGGAGCCGGGTGGGAGGAGACAAGTAAAGGAGAGGGGGAATGGAGGAGGATGAGGGTGCATTAGGATCGATGGGAAGGCGGGGGAAGGGGGTGTGAGTTTGAGCACCATGGCACAATCTAATGGCTATCAAAAAAAGAATGATGTGGCACTATCTTTTACCGAAAACCTTGCCAAACTACATAGATGCAATTGGAAGCATGGTGCATGTGATTGCTAGTTTTCACTTCATGAATTAGACCTGTTTTGAACATATGATTTTGGCATGAATTTCATATGATTGAATCCTATAAGAACTTATTGAAGTTGACCCGAATTCGTACTGTGTCCATGTAGGACACTTGTGCCTTATTCCAGACATGGCATGACAGGTGCCAGCGTCATGCGTAGGTTGTATCAGATGTGGTGTCAATCTGTAACAACCAACTCTGATTCGGTTTCTTCTCAATGTGGGACTCGTTTCCTTCACCATATATATATATATATATATATATATATATATATATATATATATATATATATACACCCTACTAGCCCACAGGAAGGGAAGCGCTTTATTGTAATATCTTCTCATTTATAGTGATTTACCTTCGAGAACCCATAGTTTTTTTCCCATAAGGGTTTTCTACGTAAAAATTTGTGTCTTTCGTCTCCATTTTTCCTACACATTATTTGCAAAAAGAGGTATCAAAGCACAGAAGATTAGGATTTGAGAGATTCGAGTGAATTTGAGCGCTGTTGCTGAATCCGATCAGAAGAAAAAAATCATCAATGCAAACTCAGCTCAGCATTCTGAGGCACGCATTCGCCTTGATCCACGTGCGATAGTAGCAAATCTCCAGCACATGACGTCCTCAGTTCCTTCTGCCCAGCACAAAAAGATAAGTTGCTGAGAGAAAAAAAAAGGTGAGGTTCTCTCCTCCCCAGCTCTGTCACAACATGCCTTATCTCTTCCTAGTGCACTCTACTCATTTGATCAACCTTACATGCAGTGGACCTCTCGGGCAAGCACTCGGACTAGGCCTTCTTCTTCATCTCTGATCAGGACACACCGCAAGACTTTCGCTCTCCGATGAGCTGTACCTCTATTCCTTTCACTTGTACCTCCGCATGCATACATGCAAGCTCATGCACACCCCTTTTGTAGCTTCTCAGTTACCAGACATTGTTGTCACCACGGACCTCTTCGCCACCTGCAGAGTCACCGACGCTAGCTTCCTCCACTCTGTCTCAAGTGTCTTCATTGTCTTCGGTGAGCTCCTCCTCCCCCACAGAGGATATGAAGTCGAAAAGAGAAATAAAGTAATTATAGTCGAAAGGAGAACTAAAAGCAATCTTAGTCGAGAAAAGAACTAAAGTAGTTGAACTTTAAAAGAAAACTGTAGTGATCGAACATGAGAACAGAACCGTAGCAGTCAAAGTCGAACCCTTCAACCACAGCTAGTGTCAAAATCTTTGACTGCTACTATGTTGAAATCTTCGACAGCTACTGTGTCGAGATCTCTGACCATTGCTATGTCAACATTTTTTACCATTGCTGTATTGAGATCTCCGACTGTTGCTGTGTCAAAATTTTCAACCGCTGCTATGTCAAAATCTTTGATCGCCGTTGTGTCGAGATCTTCGACCGCTGCAGCGTTGAGATTTTGACCGCAACTGGTTGTCAAACTCTTTAATCACTGCCGTGCTGAAATCTTTGACCGCAGCTGTAGTCAAAATCTTCAATCGCTACCACGTTGAGATTTTTGACTGCTACTGTGTCGAGATCTTCGACTGCTGCTGTGTCGAGATCTTTGACCACTGTTGCATCGAGATTCCTGGCACTACTACAAAACATGGATACTGTAATACATTCCTGTATCACATTCGTCAATGTGTTACAAAGAAATTCCATAGTAACATAAAACAATGTGTTACAGACAATGGTTGTAACACAAAGCACTTGTTTTATAAAAATGTGTTACTGAGAACAATTATAGTAACACAAAATTAATGTTACAAGTAAAATGTTACAAAGATTGTACTATGTTGTAACACATAAATGGAACATGTAAAATGTGTGCCAAATATATACCCTATAGTAACACAAAACAATGTTACAACTAAAGTGTTACAAAGAAACATATATATGTGACCTTCCAATTCATGGTCTGCAAGTACGTCGCAGTCGGTGTCGTCTTGGTTGTTAGGCAATCACATCGTGGTCCTCACATGACTCTTGAGCATCAACTATTAGGCTATTGAAAATGTCGTGTAGTTGCTGGAGCCCACTTCCAAACTGTTGGGTTGAGCACAAGCTACGCTATAGATATATCGTGATCATGAGAGGATCAAGTACAACGGGAAGAAACATGGAAAAACAAAAAACTACGTAAAATTAAATAGGAGAATAGTAGAATTCTTTTGATTGTGTGGGCGATCACTACTTACCTCCTCCCTACAATTATATTAGAATTGTGTCATATTAGAATTGGATATTAACTTACACACAGATTGGACTGTAAGTCTACAGGAATACGTGCACAAGCATACACATGCATACCAATATCTGATTTCTCATGCAAATAATTGTCGAATGTTTTCTCAATCAAGTGATTCTGGATTTGCTTCTGATGTTCAGTCATGTTTGCATAAATGATTATCTCTTTCTTTCGTGGAAGCATCTGTTCCACATCCTCCTTCATCCGTCTTAGAAGGAATTAATGGACGCAAAATGGCATGAAGCTTTGAAACAACAAGGACTCTTCTCTTCTCTTCAGTTTCTTCCTGCTGTTCTTCACCTCCTTTCCCAGAAAAATCAAACCTTTCAAGAAGATTGTTGCCAGTCCAATAGAGGCAAACAAATCAAATACAATGCCGCGCACGCGATGGCCGATCGTGATTGCGCTTGAATTAGCTGTCGCGTAAGTGGATCCAGGCTCACACGTACGCGCATGCTCGCCGGCCGGCCGGTGAATCATCGTGCACGTAATATCTCCGTTCGCTAGAGAGCGCCGAGCGAGACAGACCGTCTCGACCGATCCACTAACGCGTACGCTTCCACGCGCGACGTCACTAGCTAGCTTTGCTTGCTTGCTTGCCAGTTCACTCCCGGATACCGACACAGCGTATAGCTCTTGAGGGGAGGGGTGCGTAGCAGGCCAAGGAATAGAAGTGGTTAGAGGACATCCTTGCATTTGGATACTTATAATTTGATTGATCCTTATAATTTGAGATACTCGGATTATAATTTGATCCTTATAGTTTTGCCGCATCACAGTGTTTACAGGATTTAGTTAGTATAGTTGTGATTACATCGTCCACTTGTGCGTTCGGTACTGCATTTGTACTGAGAATTTGTCGGCAACGTCGTCAGAGAATAATGCCTAGTAGTTGTATGGAGCCACCGCTAGAACATACTCCTTTTATTTGAAATAGCATACTTCATACTTTGAGGTTATTGGCAGCAACATGTCTGCTGTCACAAACCCTTCAAAAAAGGATGTTTTCATTTGTTAAAAAAATGAGAACTCTATGGACATACTACTTTAAAATTGCATGCTTTAGACTTCCAAGAAATATCCATGTTTGCTGTACCACACCCTTCAAGAAAAGGATATACTAATTTTTGTAAAAATGTGAAAACTATGGACGTAATCCTTTAATTTAAGATTGTGTACCTCAAACTTGCATTGTATCTGAAAAACATGAGAGTTATGTTGGAGAAATTGTGAAATTAGTACTCTCTTTCATACTCCAAAAGGCCAGATATACTTGAGATGCAGTAGTATCCCGTTCAAAAAAGAGTTTGCCTCTAATGAGATTACTCTGTTTTCTTTCCTCTCTGAGTTTGCCAGTTGTGTCACCATGCTGTAGTATCTCGAGTGAAACATTGCTCCATTTGTTTTTTCGTTAGTACATACTGCTAGATACTCCCATTGAAAACAATGTATACTCCATTTGTTTTTTCGTTAGTACATACTACTAGATCTACTTTGCTGTAGCGTTTGCTAGAGTGATAAACTATAGGTTGTTTCGTAGCACTCCAAGATATTAAATTACAGCCAAAGAATACTGCAAGGTAAAATTATATTTGGAACCTTTTTTATTCATATTTATATGTGTCCTACTCTACATGATTCAATCTAAACCATAGCACTTTACTTTTTCTCAAGCTTTAAGTTCAAATATTATTACAAATATGCGCTTTTGTCTAATTATTATTCTTTTGTTATACTTGATTCTTATTTGTGAAAAGAAAAAAGGGAAATGGGACAAATGAGACAAATGAGACTATGGTATGATACAAAGGTTTACTTAGCAACTCACAGAAAAAAGGGAAATGGGACAAATGAGACAAATGAGACTATGGTATGATACAAAGGTTTACTTAGCAACTCACAGAAAAAAGGGAAATGGGACAAATGAGACTATGGTATGATACATACACATGAGATTTTGGCAAATTTGAAGCCTTTTAGTTTGTTTAATGTATGAATGTCTTAATTATAGGTTCAGTTGGAAAATCTCCTGGACACACAACCAGAATTAGCACAAAATAGCGAGGGAAGAGTTGCATGGGAAGGTGATGCATTACATCAAGTATTGGGAGAAGAGAAAGCTGGACAAGTACATGGCATGGGATTGCTTCCAATTCCGAAACAAGTCTATGGTCGAACAACACGTCATTTCAAGGACATTGATGTAGTTACACTAGATGGATCATCATCTGATGTAGAGACTCACATGTTGGAGGAAATAAGGCAACTCAAGGAGCATTCTAAAATGCAAGACAAAGTGATTGAAGAATTAAAAAGCAATCAGAGGCACCATGAGAATGAGGAGCCAACAATGGTAGCAATGTCTATTTTAATTTGTAACTATATTATATTGAAATGTTACTCAACCTCTTTATCTTTTCTAGGTGAATTGCACAGCAAGTGATCATGGTAATTCTCAAAAACAAGGAATGCATTTTAACAGAAAGGTATTTCCTTTATTTTCATGTTTTCATCTAATTTAGTATCTCTTGACTTTAATATTGTTTGAAATTTTCAGAGAGTTCAATGTGTTGCACCAAATCAGAAGTAGGTATTGCTTAAGCAGACGAACGAATTGGTAAAATGTCTTGCTTGTGAAATTAGTACTTCTTTACCTACAAAGTTTTTTTAATAACTAATGCTATCCCCCTTTCTGATCTTTACTGGGATAAAGAAAGATGTGAATCTGAATATAGTGATGATGATAATCTATATTTGTCTAGTGAAAAGGTTATCAATTGGTCTCTTGTCTTTATGAATAATAATATACTCTTCATTCATTATACGTCAATATTATTGCCCGGTGATTATGATTTAATGATTTTCTATTGGAACTAGTGCCAAGGTCATGCTGATGACAAGGAAATATCAATTGAGGAAGCAGAAGCGTCATCCCCACATGGCTCTGCTATAGATTCTAGACAAATAGAGGTACACCTTTTCAATGAACCATTGAATAAGATATATTTTACTCGCAATGTCAAATTTATTCAAGATAAGTATTACATAACTTTGTAAAAATGTATAAATACAATTATCTTTCTCTTCATTTCAGTTTGATTCTTGTCCAAGGATTTCTGGCGAAGGTAGAATAACAAAGAAACAAAAGGTATATAAGAATCAAATGTTTCCATTTATTATAGTAATATTTGTGCCATATATTATTACATACCTCATTTTACATGTGTAAGGATCATCAGGATGTGGCTCGCGACAAGGCTACATGCCAGAAGCGTCCAAAACATATGCAAGATCATCCAATGAAGGTATATAGATATAATATCACTTGTTCTAGTAGCTGCATTATCTTGATACTAGTGGACACGCACGTGTGTATCAAAAAAAACTTTATACACAATAGGGGGATTGCTTACACATTAATAATTTATTAAATAGTTTTCCACGAGAAAAAAGATTTAGCTAAACAACTACTAAGAAGATACAATAATACCCGTGCCTACGTACTTAAGATCGTATATTAGTAATGCTTAATGTTATTTCAGTTCAAATAAATATGACCGCAACCAATAATACCCGTGCCTACACTCAGTTCATCAGCAGCAATCATTTCAGCTTTTGCTTTGTCGATCTTTTCTTGGCAGGAGCATATTTCTTTGCTGATAATCTGCTATGTCATATGCAAAAGGATCATGAAATTAAGATGGCCATAATGTTCTATCTCTGAAGTTTATTGCTGCTAAGTGATTATGTCAAATTAATGCAGGTTGGGTCCACAGTGCTACTCATGACTGCCAAATATCCAAATAAGGAAATTGTGGCATATGCAACTATTATTAGCACTAATCCAAAAGCAAATGTTGGTGGAGTTGAGACAGGAAAACAATTCTACAAAGTGTGTATCAATCATCCCGTTGAAAAAGATGAGCCATTAGTGAGGCCTATGCCTACCTACAACAACATTGGTGACGCCCATGCCAAAGGAGTACCAATTGCTTGGCCTTCGATATTTGTATGTTTGAACTAGCTTTCTAAACTTTACTTTACTGTGGTGTACATGGATAGAATAATACTTAATGTTACAACTTGCTACCTATTTGCAGGTTCAAATGATCAATGGCTGAATTCCTATATATCGATGCATACAAGCATGGATGAAGAAGTGATGGATTTTAAGAATATTAGATATTGCATTTTTGTTTCTAGTAGTATGGACTTGTACTCTTCACTACTATGTCTGTTTACTCTCTAGAGTCATATCATTGTGTACATATACTATCACTTCATCTGAGCAAGTACTATGTTTGAAACCTTTCTATTATCTGTGGATCTTTATATGATTATTGAAACTTATAGATTATGTGATTCTGCAATGTGTCATGTTTACTATGAAAAATCAATAATAACACTATATGCCACATACAAAGGTAAAATAAATATTTTTTCCCAAATTTCAAAGTGTTACAATAGGTACAACATGTGTTACAAACCATATGTTCCTTTGTTCCAAACTATATGCTCTAAAAAAATGAGAAAGTGTTACTAGAGCTAAAAAAAGTGTTACAGTAGAGAATCACTGTAACACTAGACAAATGTTCCAGTATATAAGTAAATGTGTTACAGTTTAGTAACACTTTTTTGGATGTAAAAGAACACATATATGGTGTTCCAATAGACCAGTATATAGTAACATGGGCAATTGGAACACATAAAAAATGTGTTACGAGGAGAGCTAGTAACACTTTCTTTAACCTATAGTAACACATGTTGGTGTTGCTATATCCCTGTTGTGTAGTAGTGTGGCCACACCTGGGCATTGAAATCTTTGACCACTGCTGTGTCGAGATCTTTGACCATGCTACGTCGATATTTCTGACCGTAGCCAGTTGTCAAAATATTTGACCGCTGCCGTGCTGAAATCTTCCATCACAGCCATAGTCAAAATCTTCAACAGCTGCCATTATTGAAACCTTTGACCACAGCCATAGTCGAAATCTTCGACTACTAGTGTAGTCGAGATCTTCAACCACTTGCGTCATCGTGATCTTTGACCGCTTGCGTAGTCGTGATCTTCAACTGCTTGCATGGTCATGATCTTCGACTGCTGTCATTGTCAAAATTATCGATTGCTTTCGTGTCAAACTCTTCAACTGCTGATGTTGTCGAATTCTTCGACTGCTGCTGTTGTTGAAATTTTTGATCATAGACGTAGTTGACATTTTCGACCGTTGCCATGGTCGAAAGCTTCGACCGCTACTGTGTTGAAACCTCTGACCGCAGATGGACTCATGATCCTCGAGTATAGTAAATCAGTCATTAGTACATTAGATTGATCGCAAGTGCAAATCGATCGGTCGTAAGTGCAGATAGATTGGTCATAAGTGCATATAGATCGGTCGTAAGTGCAACTAGATCGGTCGTAAGTGCAATAGATTAGTTGTAACTGCAAATAGATCGGTCATAAGTGCAGTAGATCGGTCGTAAGTGCAAATAGATCAGTCATAAGTGCAAATAGATCGGTCGTAAGTATAGTAGATTGGTCATATGAATAGTAGATCATTCGTAAGTGCGGTAAGAACGACCCAGTCAGTAGTCGTAGGTTGTAGATCCTAGTTGGTAGTCAGTAGTTGAAGTCTACAGATTCTAATGGGTAAGTTAGTAGTCAAAACCTATAGAACGTTGTCGGTAGTCTTAAGCCACATATCCTAGTCATTAATCGTACATAATAGTACCCGATTAGTAGAAGTAAGTTATGATACCTGGTTGATAGTTGTAAGTTACAGAACCCGGTCGATGCTCAGAAGACCCGCATGGATGAAGATCGGTAGTTCCAGCTCTGTGTGAATGGTATGACCAGAGTTGCGTAGGATCGACGTAGTCGAAGACTTGTCTGGTCAAAGTGCCGAGGTCGGTAATTGGTAGTTGAAATCTATAGTAAATTGATCATAAAATACAGTAGATCGATCGTATGAACACTAAATCAGTTGTAAGGTGCAGTAACTAGTCGACAGTCGTAAGACCTATGTGGTCAAAGTGCCTTGATCGATAGTCAGTAGTTAGAGCGTCCGAGTACAGCAGCCATCTGAACATCCAAAGTATCAAAGTAGTACTCATAATATTAGTAGCTACAGTAGTCGTAAGCCACAGTGGTCGGTAGCTATAGTGGTCGTAATAAACAGTAGACGGTAGCTATAGCGGCCGTAAGATAAGATTGATGCCTATATATAGTGGTCGTAAGCCATAGTGGTCAGTAGTTATAGTGGTGGTAAGCCATAGTGGTCGATAGCTATAGTGGTCGTAAGATAAGATCGTAAGCTATAGTGGTCATAATCTGCACCGATCATAGGCTGCAGTAGTCACAGATAGAATTTAGTAATGGCCAAAGAGTGTTAGGAGTCGGTAGAACTTCGTAGTGGCTAAAGAACATTAGTACTCGTAAAGAAGGATGTACCGTCCGAGAAGAGATAATTCAAACCAAGCTGAGGTACTATGTGATCGGCTATTCCTAGCCCTATTTGAGTCAAGAAGTAGAGTATTCTTGTAAATATTCCTTCACCTTTGATTCATCCTTGTTTTCCTTTCTAGCTAAGCTTTCCCGCCATCCCCTCTTCAGCTCAAACTCCATTCTATTATCCCTCACCCTCTAAACCTTCTCGTACATCACCGAACTCAATCATAATAAAACTTAATGAAATTCTCTTTGG
This sequence comes from Dendrocalamus latiflorus, assembly GCA_017311315.1. NCBI lineage: Eukaryota > Viridiplantae > Streptophyta > Magnoliopsida > Poales > Poaceae > Dendrocalamus > Dendrocalamus latiflorus. Next base: position 11,563,423 of record CM029646.1, read on the forward strand.
ATTTTTGGATCTTTTGCAATCTATTGGATTTATTTGGTCTTTCGATTGCCTATCGCGTAATTAGAAGTCGAAGTCCCAAAGGAGCACCAACTCAAGTAGGAATCAAGACAGAGACGAAGACCAACAACTCCAAGATCATTGACTGAGAAGATCTTGAGTAAAATCAAGGCCGCAATAATTTAAGCAAGGCAAGCATCTCTTTGACCATGTTGATCCCAATATTTCAATTATTGTATATTGTTTACAAAATCTACTATTCATACTGTATGTTTCAGTAAAATTGCTATACTATGGGTAATAGTAGTTATGATCACTCGAAGCATTTATCCTTCCTTGCAAATTTGATACCCTCATTATTGTAACCTCTAGGATGTGGTTTAGACAATATATACAGTTAAATTGGAAATACTACCTTGATAGGTGGTCTGGATGCTTAGGCATGCACTAGTTTCTGCTAAGTTTGAACTCTCAACCAAGTTTACACGTGGGCATGATGGTTTTAAAATGTTAGACCAGATGAGGAATCTCTGTTAGTTTGATATAAAACAAAATGAAAACTTAGTTTTTGGATGCAAGCGAGTTATATGATAATCTGTCAAATGTGAGGAGGAACCTCGCACGTAGATAGAGGGAGATCCTCGTCTGGGTTAATTAAGGACCAAACACTATTGTCGCACATCTAAGTCACACTGTACAACTACATGTGCTATATGGGCTCTGGCATTTATCTGATTAAAGTTGTCTAGGTCTAGCCTTGCATCATGGTAGGCGCAGAAGTAGTAAGGGCATTCTGAGTGAAGGTATGCCTCGTAGGGGCTCCCACACCATAGTGATAGGAATAAAGCTTGCTAATACAACGGTGAATGCTTACTTACAGACAAACTCCCTAAGTGAGGGTCTATCATGCACCTTACTTGGTGCACCCAAGTGAAGGTTTGTCCATTCATCGGGCTGGTTTAAAGTTAGAACTAGATGATATAAAGGCTATATGATAATCAACTTTCGTGACACGCCAAAGGAAGTATGAAGTTGCCGACAATATAATTGTTTATCTTGTGTGGGTATAGTTGTACAACCTTTGTAGAATGTTAAAAACTATTTAAATAGCCATGCTCATGGTCATGAGCAAGTTGGATGCAGCCGTAATGGGTCTAGTTTTTGTTTTCAAAACTGTTTCACTGAACATATGGGATGACATGTATGCAACCGTGTGCCATGCTCATGGGTGGGAATTATGCGATATTCATAGCCAAGGAAGATTGTTAATGGATTTGATCTACTATTATAGAAGCTATATAAACATTATTTCATTACATGTCAAATGCTCTTTACAATTCCGTTGCAAATTAGTATGTATTGATATTGCAAATAAAATTTGCTTCCTGCTGAAAATAACTTAGTATAGAGCCTCATCCCTTTGATAGCCTTTCATATATGTATAATTTTGCGATACACTACAAATCTTGCTGAGTACGCAATGTACTCAACCTTGCTTAAATTATTATTGATCAGAGAATGAAGAAAGATACAGATGACGTGTACCTTGCCCCCGGCAGTGGAGAGTTTGACTACGAGTTTTCTCTAGGGCCTAATCCCTCAATCGGTTGCCGGTGGAAATGATAGCATATAACTGGAGTGATGCTTCTGCTTAGTTATCTGTCTTCCGCTGCAATTTACTCTTGACTCTAGTATTCTCTTAGCTAGTTGGCCATATACTATAAAACCTTATTGTATTCACCTCTTTGTCATAAATTAAACATATTCGATGTGTATGGATATGATCTCAATGTTGTGAATATGTGTACTAGCCACTGATCATAAGACTAGTACAGAATACACATGAGGCAACCCTCGCCTGGGGTTTCCCCACAGTACCCCAATAGCCCATAGGAACAAAAGCATTATATTATAATCTCTCCTCATTATAATTTGCCTTCGAACGCCCAAGGTTTTTCCTATAAGGGTTTTCCCCATAAAAATCCGTATCTCTTGTCTCTATTTTTTCTACACATTATTTGCAGTAGAACTTTTGCTATGAATCTCTTTGGATTGTATGATTGGCTTTGGAAATTCCTATAGGAATTCTCCCTTTTCTATACTTCTTCTGGATTCCAAACATTATTCCATACCTTGTGTTTTCCTTTCCTTTCAAAAGGCGAAGGCTGCATCTCTTTTCTCTCCTCTTTTCTTGTAGAGTATCGAAACACCTCTAGTAACTAATTCCTGCACTTTTTATTCTTGTATAGTATCGAAACACCTCTAGTAACTAATTCCTGCACTTTTTATTCTTGTAGGATTTCACTAGTCATGACATTCAATTCCTGTTGTTTTTTCTTATTCGTGTGTTTTCAATTCCCTGCTTTCCAAACTGGCCTTTACAATGCGTTTCACTTCAGTTCCAGTGCAATTTAATATACTGCATTTTCCCATTGAGTAGTTGCTCCTTGCCAATTCACAGAAAAAAATTAAATTGTGTTCTTAGTAGTATTACTAGTATTTGGTATATTGTAATAATGTTTGCTAGTTCGTATCACAAGAAAATACGTTATTTACTGAAAAAATCAAACAAATTTGCACAAATTAATTCACTAGCAGAAGCAGAACGATTACAGAAACCTTAGCCTTCCATTATAGTAGTGATCTGTCTGTCCAAATACATCATTACATAAGCAAAAAGTACAACAGACTGAAAAGGTAAGGTAAGGTGATTTTAGGCATGCTACTCCCAGCCTTAAGAGACTGAAGATAAATTCTACAACCATTTCGTCATCACCATCTCATACGGATGCTGTAACAAAGTGTTGCATTCTTGCAGGTTTCAGTTGGAACATCACACAGCAGCAAGGAGGGAGAGACATATCTTTGCTTGCAGCATGCCACACGAGATATGTTCCATCCCTCCTTAACAAGGATTAATTAAGGTACCCTAATTACTACTAAATCAGATCGGTGCATGCTGCCTCTGTCTCAAGCATGGTGTCAACCTCTGGACAGGGAGGGAGGCAAACAGGGGTTCATCAGATCTTGATCTCTTTGTCGGCGGATTTCGGGCGGTCTGATTTCTTGCTGGACATGATGCTGTCGAAGTTCTCTGATTTACACAGCAGGATCTCAATCTGAAACCAATAACATTAACAGAGAAGGAAGGCGTTATGGATTCAGATAGAAAATGGGTTGCCATGAGTCCTGTAAGGAGATATGGAAGGCAAGAAAGATCCATCTTGCCTTGGCTTTACGGACGAGTCGCCCCTTCGACTCATCTCTGGTGCCAATGGTTGATGTCAGGATCTCTGGACAGAAGAAGAAAGAAAATTAAGAGTGATTTTAGTAGTGTGATGTGAGAAAAGGTTTGATTAATTATCCAGACGTTATATAATAGTTATGATGCTTACTCTTTTCAGTGGCCAGGCCGTTGTTCTTGAGGATCTCAGCGACAGTCACAACAGTTCCGATGGCTGGAACCAAAAATGTCTCACAAAGATGCAGTTAACTATGAACTAAATATTGATAGAATCATAACTTTTTTCTGAGAGAAAACTGATAACATGTGGGCAGCATATATAGGTTCTATAATTTAAGAATAACTTAAGAGGCAGTGAAAAGAATGCATACCACTTCGAAACAGAATGTCAGAATCCATGCATGAGAAGGGAAAGAAGGAGCTAGTAAAATTAATGTGAAGTGAGAAGTAAGCATTACCCATCCCCAGAGCAGAGAGTTCAACCTCTTCGTAGGTCTGCATGTACCTCTGCAGCCAATAGTGATATGCATGGATTTAGACACCCCAGTAATTCAATCCTTTTTAAACAAAGGATTCATGAAATTACAAAACCACGATGTCAACTTCAAAAAATGAACAAAACATATCATTGGTCGATTGCTCATGCAGAGTAAATGCGAATAGAAAAAAATGGAAAATTTTTAACTGAGTTCATTAACCGAAAACCAAACAATTCATAAGTTCAATTCTTTTATAGTTCGTTTTTTAGTTAATTTCTAAGTAATTAAGTGCATCAACCATTTTTGCTCGATCAAATGCAAGAATCCATGAAAAATCAATCATTACAAACGATTTATTCATTCATATCCCTATGAAATAAAAATTAGGGTATTGATAAACATCATCTGGATGTTTTCTTTTTAACTATCATCCAGATTTGTGACTCTCCCCCCAAAAAATAAGAGACCGTTGGATCTCTAATCTAACGGTCCAAAATTTGAATAATTCTTAGGAATAAAATATCCGGGTGCTACATGCCCTCGAAAAAATCCCTACATACCCTCACATAATATTAATTTCGTTATAAATTAATTAATCTGGATGAGACTAGTATGTGCGTAGTACGTACCTTGGCGAGGTTGACGTAGAAGTAGAGCGGCTTCTTGTTGGTGGACACCTGGATCCGATTCTTCTTCGCCGACGCCTCCGCCTCAGCCTCCTCGACGGCCTCCGCCTCCGCTGCCTTCTCCTCCCCCACCACCGCCACCTCCCTCTCCTCCGCCGCCTTGGCCTTCACCACCTCCCCCTTCACCTCCTCCTTCACCTCCTGCGCCTGCGGCTCCTCCTCCGCCTCCTCCCTCGCCGACGGTCTAATCACCGCCTGCATGGTGGCACGTAGCGTGCGTTGCTGTGGGGGAGATAGATAGAGGGAGACTGCGAGTGGGGCCCCGGCCACGGGCTAGGGGTGGTGGTGTACAAGTAAAGTTGATGCGTCGCGGCGCCGGCGGTTTCGCGCGGTTGCGCGGTTGCCCGGAGGCAGCGGTTGCCTGCCTCGGTGGTTATTTCGGGAGTCTCGATCGAATGACTCTCTCCTCGCGTGCATGCATGCGTCGCGTCGATTTGGACCGGGCCCCACCTACCTAATCCTGCTTAATCAGGGAACCTATTTATAACTTAATTAGTAGTGGACGTAGGACGAAGATTAAGCCTAGGCATGTCGATTATAACAAGGTTTTGAAAATCGGGTTTTACTTTTTTACCAGAGGTCACCAATAGAACCAGTTTTAACGATTATCGGAAATTTTGGTCAAAATTTTCAAACCAAAATTTTAATTTTTTAAAACAAAAAAGACCAAAAAGGTGCAGTTTTAGATGTTCAAACCCATGACCTGCTCTTTCCAAGACAAGGGGGTTTACCACTAGGTCGCATACACACTTATGCTTCAATGTTGTTATGAATTTCCTTTATATTTGGAAAAAACAAGCAAACCTGATTTTTTGCCAATTTAAAATTTAACCGAGAAGGTCCGGTAGAATCGGTTTTCGTCGGCTGATTTTTCCAACCCAGATTATGACAGACAAGTTCATATACGCATGTTGTTGAGATGGATTGCCCCCGAACCTCGTTAAAATGCAGGGTTATCGTGTCCTAGCTAGAGGTAACCAAGAACACGGGTGCCTCACTATTGGAATTTATATATACCTAGTCTGTGACTCGGGAAACTGGCAGTCTTGGAGCTATCTCAGTTTCTTTCTCCTCTTTGTTGCTGGAGATCGAGGAGCAATCTCGGTCTCTCTGACAGAGGAGCGATTGCACTCGGCCGGCCAACCGCTAACTTGATCTGCTCTCTCTTCTGGTTGGAGCAATTCTTGAGCTGCTTCTCAGAGAGCATGGGATATACCTACTGTCCAAGATTCTTCTGCTGATAGAAACGGTAACCATCCTCAACTTGTTAGCACTTCTTTCTTTCTCGTGTGTGTGTCTGATGACGGCCTAGTGCTTGTGTGTATTTCAGAGAAGAGATGATTTGCCCATAAGTATGAGAAGTAGCTGTGGAGCTAGCTCTCGGCAACCATGGGCCTGTTGGCCCAGGCCCGAGGTGAGAAGCACAGGGGAGTGGAGAAAGAACAAGTGAAATCCTGAGAACGAGTGAAATCCTGAGAGGAACTGTTTTCTTTCTGGCAACACACGCCTCCTCTGTTCTATTCACTCTGTTTTCTTCTCAAAACTCACTCTGACTTCACAAGGATTACAGGGTGTATATATATTACTGAGCCACATAGGCCACACCCACTACGACTCCTGCCTCTACTGCTTCCCAGGTCTACCGCTTACGTCTTCTACAAGGACCAGCCGTCCGCCAATGCCGCTTCGCTCAGCCGCCCCACGACTGCTATAGCGACCAGCCGTCTGCCCATGCCGCTTCGCTTAGCCGCCCCACGACTGCTACAACGACTAGTCACCTGTCCATACCGGACAGTTCAGCGACTAAGGTATGGCCTGTGTCATCCATGATGACTAGTTCTGACGTTCGCACGACCACATCCACTGGCTTCAACCTCGGTTGTTCCTTGACCGCTTCTCTGATCTGAGGTTGGCTTTGACTGTGATACTGCAGCTACGACCACTGCAGACACAAGCGCCAAGACCATAGACACGTAGGAGTTACGACAGCGGCACTTATGACCACAGCGCCGGTAGTTACGACCACACACCAACCCGGTCGTTACGATCACGAACCGACCACTGACTATCGACTACAGTAGCTACTACTACAAACCATCGACCATGGTAGCTTCGACTACCGACCATCGACCACGGCAGCTACGACTATCAACCACGACAGTTTCGACTACCGACCATTGACCACGGCAGCTATGACTATCGACCATCGACCACGGTAATTATGACTACCGACCATCGACCACGGCAGCTACGACTATCGACTATTCACCATGCCAGCTCCGACTATTGACCATCGATCACGACAGCTCCGACTGCCAACTATCGGCCACGATAGCTCTGACTACCGACTATCGGACAGTACTCGACACATGAGTACATTTGGCTACAACCACTGTATAAAACATGACACACAAGGACACGATTACGATCACACAGTACTCAAATGCACCGAATACTTTAACTACAACCACACTCAACAGTAGCAATGACTACCGAGTATAGCTACGACTACACTGTCAATAACAAGATTATTTTCAACATTCAACCCCCTAATCTTGTCGTCATCCTTTGTGAGTGCCTCCTTGCCGAACTTTACATCAGTGCCAGTTTGTCATCGGCACCGACCATGATGAGATGCACCTCTTTCTTCTTCGGCTCTGCTTTCTTTGGCTTACAACACTTACTGGCAAAGTGCCCACTTCCCCACAGTTGTAGCACTTCAACTTCTTGTTAGTCTTGCACTTGTTAGTGTCGTAGTCGTTGTTGTCCTTGTCGTCGTCATCATGGTCGTTTCTACGACCACAACCACGGTCCTCCTTTGTGCCACTACCTGAACCTCCTCTCTTCTTCTTGTTGAGGGTCTCCCACTGCGTGTGCGTGAGCAATAGATTCTCACTCTGGTTCGTGTCGCCATAACTAGTTCGGACGCGCTCATCATAGGATTTGTACCATCCGACGAGATCTTCAATGGTGAGGGTCTTCAAGTCCTGCACTACTCGATGGAGATCACAAGCTAGATGCATCACGACGGGCAGCCCAAAGAAACATGCGAACCACGACAATCTCATCCACCATGGTGTCGCCCAACGCTCGGATGTTGGTGATGACCGACATCACCCATCCGGTGAATTCTTTAACGGACTTCGCTTCTCTCATCTTCAACCCCTCAAAGTCTCTCTTGAGGGTCTGGAGCCTGGCTCTGTTCACACGCTCATGCCCCATGTGCGCCATCTTGATTGCCTCCCATGCTGACTTCACCTGTCTTTCCTGGTGAGGGAAGTCATGACGTCCTCCAGCACGGACTGGTATATGGCGTATGTTGTAGGGGTGGCCCCTACCTAAGCCCAACCAGCCTGTTAGAAGGTTGTAAAGCCCAAAATGGGACATGTATAATGACATAAATGCCCTTGAGAAGGATACTTGGGTGTAAGGACATAATTGTAAAACACTCCCCGTGTGAATATATATATACCATCCAGGCCATGGGGGAGGCCCAAGCATTGCTCACCTAACTCTGCACTACCATCTCTCTGTTTGGTCTGTAACCACAACAGTTGGCACCGTCCGTGGGGAAGACTGAGCAAGCCTCAAGATCTGAAGAAGGATGGCACCGAAGAAAGCTTCATCATCGGTGGTGGAAAAGAAGAAGAGGAGTGCGACAGAGACGCGCGGCGACACCAGAGCTTCGGCGTTGGTGTCCGCCCCCGCGGTCGCCGCCAGTGCTGCGGGGGCGATCGACCCCACCGCTGGCACGACGGTCGGCACCGGCAGCATCGACCTGGTTGTCAGGAGCGATAGCGCCGACGCCCATGTTGGCACGGCCACCGCTCCCGCATCCGGTGCGGGAGCAGCGAGTGGCTCCAGCAACAACATCGACCTCGTCATCGATTCCGAAGTCCACTGCACCAGTGCACCGAGCAGCTCCGGAGTGCAAGCCGTGGTCGCCGCCAGCCCAACGGGGCAACCGAGTGCGCCGACAACCCCAGCCACGGTGACGGTGGAGAGCGCTCTGTTGACGGCCATCGACACGCTCCAACGGGAGCTGGCGGACCTCCACGGAGCCGTGCGAGATATGCAAGAGGCTCGGAGCCAACAAGTCCTGCCAGCGGCCGCACCGGAGCCCACACCAGAGTGGGCGGATAGTCGCGACGCCCCTACCTCTAGTCACGTCCCGCTGTGGCGCGTGGACCCGGAGTCTCCCCTCTCCACGAGCCTGTAGCAATCGGCATGGCCAGAGAACTTCAAGTTCCCCAGCGCCATCGAGCTGTACAAGGGCGACACAGACCCTCAGGAGTTTGTGCGTATATACGAGACCGCCATCGAAGCTACAGGCGGAGACGACACCACCAAGGCGAAGGGGCTCCCCATCGCATTGCAGGGAGTGGCACTTTCTTGGTTGTTCACCATAGAGCCGAACTCCATCTACGCGTGGGAGCAGATCCACGACCGCTTCTACAACAACATCCAGGGGAACTACGTCGAGCGCGTCGACGCGGATCAGCTCTTCGCCGTCAAGCAAAAACCCTCGGAGAAGCTCCGAGAATACTTCAGGCGCTTCACGAAAGTCCGCTGCCAGGTGAAAGACGTCAACGAGACAACCATCATCAACACAGTGATACAGGGCCTTCGCCCGGGGCCGCTGGCTAAGTACAACACGCGTAAGCCAATCAAAACGGTCACGAAGCTCTTCGATAAGATGGAAAAGTACGCCAGGGCGGAGGAGGATGCGCGGCGACACAAGGGCGATGACTCCGACGCCAATCAAGCAGAGGGCCCGTCGAAGAACGAAGACTCGTCGACGAAGGAAAGCTCGAAAGGCAAATGCAAGCAAGAGTCTTTGGGGGACGCCCCCGAGCGCAAGGATGCCAGGCACAACCAGGACCAATCGAGTGACAGGCCCAAGCCCAGGCGCAACCAGCGTAGACCCCAGAGGACCCGTCACGTCTTCCACATCGAAGGCGGCTCCGAGGACGCCACCCCCGCCTTTCGCGGACGAGGCTGCAGAGGCCGGGGGTGGGGGCGTGGCCGGGGCCACGACGAAAGACCCCGCGCAGAGCAGGAGATCCAAGACTACGACATGTGGTGCAAGGTGCATGGCCGTGGTGACCATTTCACGCGGGCATGCACCGCCATTGCTGCACTACGTCAGAGCGCTGCCAGAGAGAGGGCCCCGGAAGCGGCGCCTCCCATCGAGGCCCGCAGCGGCAGCCCCAGTAGGGCCCCCTACGGATTCAAGCTCACGTGCAACAGATTCAAGAAGGCCCCCTGCAGGTTCAGGCCCCGAAGGGGGCCCGACGCCAGATCATAAATGTCATCTCCGGGGGCTCTTCGCTCGAGGCGTGGAGGCTACACCATGTGGCAGCGCATTCGGCGCAAGCACCGTCGGAGTGAGCGCAGCACGAAATTACCTTCACGGCCGCTGACGCCGAGGGCGTGGAGTTCCCTCACCAAGACCCCTTGGTTATCCAGGCCGCCATCGTAAGATGCGACGTCAAACGCGTCTTGGTTGGCGGAGGTAGTTCCGCGGAAATTCTATGCGCGACAGCCTTTGACCAAATGGGGATCCCCCGGAGCCGCTTGAGCCCCTCAGGAATCCTGCTGCAGGGCTTCGGGGGTCAGCCGCTAAAGGCGTTGGGCCAGATACGCCTCTAAGTCTCCTTCGGCCAGGCTGGAAACACGAGGAGCGAAGACGTCACCTTCGACGTCGTCGACATCCCGTACCCCTACAATGCCATATTGGGGCGCCCGACCCTCAACTCCTTCAAGATAGTCCCACACCATGGCTTCTTATGCATGAAGCTCCTGGGGCCGCAAGGCGTCATCACCACCTTCGGCGACCAGGACCTCGCTCAGCGCATAGAGCTGGGTGCGCGGGGCCCGCACCGCAAGGTGCATGTCCTCACCGACGATGCAAAGGCGGAAATGCCCTCCGCCCCAGGATGGACGCCTAAGCCCCGGCCAGAGGGTGAAGTTAAGAGGGTGCCCCTGCACACTGACGGACAATGTGTGTCCATCGGCGAAGGCCTCCCTCCCGAAGTCGAACAGGGCCTACTTCGGGTACTTCAGGACAACGTGGACGTGTTCGCGTGGTCCCCTGAAGACATCAAGGGCGTGGACCACGCCCTCATCGAGCACAAGTTAGCGGTCCGCCCCGACGCCAAGCCGGTCAAACAGAGACTGCAGCGCATGTCGATGGACCGGCAGCAGGCAGCGAAGGCGGAGGTAGTGAAGCTCCTCCAAGCCGGAGTCATCCGCAAGGTCCAACACCCGGACTAGCTTGCCAACCCAGTGCTGGTGAAAAAGGCTAGTGGTGCCTGGCATATGTGCATCGATTTCACCGCCCTTAATAAGGCATGCCCGAAGGATGACTACCCTTTGCCGCGCATAGATCAGCTAGTGGATGCTACGGCGGGGTGCGAGCTCATGAGCTTTCTGGATGCATACTCTGGCTACCACCAGATCTACATAGCCAAGGATGACGAGGACAAGACCAGCTTCATTACGCCGGTAGGAACATACTGCTTCGTCAGGATGCCCTTCATCCTAAAGAATGCGATGGCAACATTTACCCGCCTCGTCGCGTTGGCTCTGGCATCCCAACTCGGGAGGAACGTGGAGGCGTATGTCGACGACGTGGCCATCAAAACCAGGCAACTCACCTCCCACAGTCAGGATCTCCAGGAGACCTTCGACAACCTCAGGAGAGCTGGCATCAAGCTCAACCCGGACAAGTGCGTCTTCGGTGTGAAGTGGGGAAGCTTCTGGGCTTCCTCGTGTCTGAGCGTGGCATCCAAGCGAACCCTAACAAGGTCGATGCCATCCTCGCCATGGAGCCGCCCAAAACAATAAGGGAGGTCCAGAGGCTTACTGGTCGCATGGCCGTGCTAAGCCGTTTCTTATCCAGGGCAGCGGAGCGGGGCCTGCCGTTCTTCAAGACCCTTCACGGTTGTGACGGGTTCCGCTGGGACGACGACTGCGCAAGGGCCTTCGACGATCTCAAAAAGCACCTCGCAAGTCTTCCCACATTGGTCGCCCTGGCACCAGAGGCTCCCCTCCTGCTTTACCTCATGGCTACAGTAACAGCGGTCAGCGCCGTCCTCGTACTCGAGGAGGGCGCCCTGCAACGGCCCATGTACTTCGTCTCCGAAGCCCTCCAGGGCTCCAAGATGCAGTATACGGAACTCGAGAAGCTGGCTTACGCGCTGGTCATGGCCTCGAGGAAGCTCCGACATTACTTCCTTGCCCACCCCATCACTGTGCCATCCTCGTTCCCTCTAGCGGAGATGCTGCACAATAAGGAGTCCACGGGGAGTATTGGCAAATGGGCGGCCGAGCACGCACCATTCTCCTTGATGTACGCCTCACGAACGGCAATCAAATCTCAAGTCCTCGCGGACTTCCTCGCGGAGTGGACTCCGTCTGCCCAGCAAGCGCAGCAACCAGAGGACCCGGTGTGGATGCTCAACATTTGATTTCAAATTAAGCAAGGCTTCAAAATGACATGTTCATCTAAAAGTATCCAATTATGATCTAAGCCATGTTAAGAAGACTAAATAGAACCAAGAAGCTCAAGTTGAATCATTTAAAGTGCTAGAAGTTTAATTTTTGCCAATTATGCTTAAGTACTAGATAAAAGCAAAAACTTGAGATTTTAAAGATCATTTTAGGCATTATCTTAGAAAAGCAAGTCTTGAACTAGGAGAGCTTCAGCCATTGATCATATTTTTATGGTCCAACTCAGTAAAGCAAGTTCTAGACTAGAAGTTATCTACAACTGCTTGTTGAGCTTCAACCAAATTGAATTATTTTCATTTTCATTGATCTCAAGCCGTTGTTGACCATCTCAAGCATTACACCTAAAAGAATGGTCTTGGTCATACAAAACTCCCCCTGAGTTTATGCTAAGAATGGCAAGCAATCTCATGAAGAAGAATTGCTGAGATTCAAATGTAAGAATTCAGATTTAGCACAAAATAGATTATTTTATCTCGAGACCTGAATACATAAATCCGGACTCTCTTGTGTATTCTGCACTAATCCAGAATCACGCTAGTGCATATATTGGAAACATCAATGAAATATGGACCATGATCACGATTAACTAAGAAAGACACAAATATTATTAATTATCAGAGTAGTGACTTTATAGCCAAGCTTACAAGTAATAGCCAGAAGGGCTTTAATAGAAACTTGCAGCAAGAAACAAAAATAAGCGTAGTAGCCATTTGACTTACCCACAGGCAATCGACTGGAGAGCGAAGCCCTATTTCATAAAGACACCGAAGTACTTCTCCTCTATTACCTTTGGCTGAAGTGGTTCTCCTTCAATAACTGAGCAGTAAAGGATATAGCTGTCAGTATATAGAGTACTTAGCAAGTCGTTTGTAACAAGATGCATTATATAATGATGCAAAGCTTACCAAATTATAGCAAAGTGGCTATTTGTGGAAAGCAACAATTTAAAGTAAATATAATAAATATATTAAAATTACACTTTGAAAATAAGTAATAAATATTTAAGTCAAAGAGATTGAGTAAACCACAAGTAAACTGACCATTCACCCAATGAACCACCCGTGAACAACCACTCACATAATGAACCACCAGTAAACTAAACATTCACTTCCCAAACTTAACCCAACTAGATTTTTATAAAATATCTGCCCCTCCTGTCAAATCAGCGAGCATTGTCCATAACTGAGGGCGTAGTTATTCGAATAGTTTTACACTCTGCAGAGATTGCATAACTTTACCCACAAGACATTATCATCTCATATTGCCACACGATTACCACACTTCCTTTGGTATGACGCAGAGAAACTATGATAAAGCCTTTACAATGTTCTGTCTCAACTCAGTTTCACTCGCTTAGGTTTCACAGCCGAATAGGCTAATCACCTAATCGAGAGTTCCCTCTTGAGCCCCATGAAAATATCTAACCGACACCCACTTTCATCTTAAGGGTGAAACCAAAATTGAAACATCACAAATTAATTAACCAGGTCCATCCCATACTGGACATGTGGTTTCATGGTAAGGCTCAAATTAATTGTGCATAAATTTAAGTCCTTAGACATTATCCAGGCGAGGCATCCACATCCCAAAAGTGTTGACCACACATCCCTCTTTATTGAATGATCACTCACCCAAGTGAAAACTATATTATATAACCAATACCAATGACACTACCCACATCATGGTACACAAATTTATTATTGTGGCTGTCCACCATGATTCAATATCTCATTAAGTCAAAATTAACTAATTAATCAATATGTGATGATGAGCCCAACGTACTATAAGCATGGCTAAGCATACTAAATGTGCAACCACATGGATACTAGTATTACATCACTATATAATTACCCATCCTATGGTGATAATAGAATCATAACATTCAAATTATCAAGAAGGAATTAATCAAATTGGTCAATAACTACCAATTACAAGGGTTTGTATTAAATTAGCAAATGCATGGTAATTTAAAATAAAATAATAAATAATATATTTAAAATAATAGGTTTAATGTGATCAAAGAACATGACTTACCTTGGCTTTGCTCAGTTACCACTTCTTGGTCTTCAGTTCCTGATTCTACTCCTTCAAAGACGTTATATAACGAGAGAGAAAGCGAATGAAATACAAATAAATTCAAATAAAATCCAAAAATAACCAACTAGAACCAAAAGATAGAGCTTAATTTTAGATGAATTTAGGAAGAAGAATCGAGTCGATCAGAGTTCAAATGAATAAGAACAGGCTCTCAGAAATTAATTCCTAGAAATTGAGAGAAAGAGGAATATTCTCTAGAATATTCCCTTCGGAATTAATTTAATAAAATGCTAGAGATTACAGGTGGGCCCTCTGGATTTTTTGGGATTTTTAGAGAAAAAAGAAAAATTTTGGAAAAAGGTGGTTAGGTTGACAACTGGGACCATGGCTTAGGCCACAAGGCTAAACTAGTCTACGGTGGACTCGGTCTATAGAATAGTGCACTAGTGGGGCTAGGACTGACATGGCAAGCAACGTCGCACACACGTGGCCGACACGTGAGTGAAGACGTTGATGTGTGTATGATGTGGCAGTGATATGGTTAATGACATGGCCACTGACGTGCCTGGTCGTTGTGGTGCGCTGAGGTGGCAAACAGGGCTTGCGTGGCTCTGATGTGGCTGTTGCGTGGCTATCACGTCACACCATTGCACTGATGTTGCATCCACGTGGGCTGCTAACTCAGATAGATCTGACGGCTGTGGGTTTTCGTCTATGGTGATGACGTCTAGCAGAACAGTAGGGTCACCATGAGCTTCACCGTGCAACAGCGAAGACATCTAGCGGTTCGGATGGGATAACGGAGCATGGCAAGGTGGTTAGCGATGATGGGGGCAATGATGCTAGCTTGACGGTGAGGAATTTCAATGAGAAAGGCTTGGTGAAAGGTCAGCAAGGTGTGCTACTCATTTCTGGGAACATGCAATGCAATCTCACCTAGCACGGGAACCAAGGGTTGACCGAGGACATTGGTGGCGAGCAAAGAGTCGGGGGGGAGGGGGGCAACTTAGGTGCATAGTGTTAGCTTGCTCTGGTGGTCTTCAGACCTTTGCGTGGAGCAAAAGAGGTAGCACACAAGGTGAAGAAGTAGGCACACCGATCGGTGAGGACGAAGGGGCTCTAGAACGGCAGCTATGGCTCATCAAAGCTAAAGCGAACGGCGACGAGCAATCTCAAATTTTGCATGAATTCGGCTATGGCTAGGGCTTGGCAAGAGGTAGAGTGTCTCGGGGTGAAGCTCTGGGACTTGGGGCACGTAAATTATACCCAGATGAGGAGAAGTCCCACACGGCTATGGTGGAGACGGGCAGAGGAAAGGTTCCAACTCTGCCACGAGTGGAGAAGATAGTGCTGACAGGTAGGCCCGGCTGGATAGTGGCACAGGGAGAAAGTGTAGGCTGATGTCGAGGATGCACAGTGTGGGCGAACGGATGCTTGACACATGGTGACCGTGGACGGCAGGTTGGGCTGGCGCACGATGGGGGAGACGTACCGGGTCGGAGGTAGTTGGGTCGGCACGAAGCTAGTGGGCCACAGAGAGAGAAAAGGAAGTGGGCTAGCACAGATTTAGCCCAAGGCTTAATCTAGATTTTCAAGGGTTTTCTGAAATAGGATTAATTCAAATTGAGCTCTAGAAAATAGCAAATAAATCTAGAAAAATCTAAGAAAATTCAGAAAAAAAATCATATTAAGCTTTAATCAATTCAAGAAAAATCTAAATGGTTATTTTTATTTTAAAAACTCCAAAAAGGCACTAAAAATTAGGATGTTACATTTTATCAAGTTAGGCACTAGTTCAATGAGCAAGACAAGATTTTTCAAAGAACTAGCAAAGCACTAAATAAGGCTCAATAAAAGATTCAAGATTCAATCGAGTCAAATAGTCAAAAGATCTATCTTAGCAAATTTACAAGATACCAAGTGTGAAAATTGATACCAATTGTGCAATTATCATCAAGTTGGCAAGTTAAGCTAGTATGGCAAAAAAATTAATCATACATACTAAAGCATGATGAAGCTAGCTAAGTAGGCATAATCATGGCAATGAGCAATATCAAGTCAAGATTACGTACATCACAAATGAGTAATAGTCAAAGCTCTTGTCTGAACTGCTTATCTTATAATGCAATGCCATGTATACATGATGCAAAAAAGAAGCAAGAACTAAAATTCCCCCTAACTATAAGAACCACTTCCAAAAGAAAAACAAGGGCTAAAAGCAAGAATAAGATTAAAAAAACTCGTGCAAGAAGGGAAAAGCTCTCCACTACATGGTCTTTAGCCTAGGAAAAACACACTACTAAGGAACGAATCAACCACACTAGCTATTTGTACTACTAAACGCTAGTGAAAGAAGAAGCAAATTAAACCTAGATAGGGTAAGAGATCCTATAGAACTTAGTAGAAAAGACAAGTGCCTAAGAAAGACATGAGGCAAAAGGTGCGACTCACAACACCCTGAACTGACTTAAAAACCCTAACACTCTCAAATGCTATGCTATACTGAATAAAAAATAGGGAATTGATAAAACTCAAGCATGAACCTACGTCACATCGCTTGGCAGTGAGATATAGTCGAATTGAAGCAAGCTGCATCCTGAGAAGTGATATCCATCACCGGATACCCAAAGTGAGATTGGAGACCCAAAGAAGCCGACATGATCCACATGATCTCCTCACCTGAAAAACCTACATCAGAAAGACATAAGTATGTGCCTCGGTACTAGGATTAGTGAAATAAGAATGAGGTATCTAGTACTGAGACATACGACCTGCAGAATAAGCTTCAAAGCAAGGGTTAGCATGAGAATGCATCCTAGAGCTACTAAGACCCCACCCAACTCCTTGTCGTGGACCAAAAGGATGGAAATCCTGTTTAGGGGTAACTCTGGATCTAAACCTACCCCACTGGAACCTAGGACTACATCACTCTCTAAATCCACCAAAAGAAACAAAGAACCTACCTACAAAGCGAGGTCTAGAGGCAACTCTAAGGACACTAGCTAGATGGGGTTGATTTTAAAAGCTCCTTAAGGCTCTAGTACGGTCACAACATAGTTTCTTGGTTCGCATAAAGCAAAACTCTATGATGTAGCCATACTTTTCACAAAAGGTGTAATGGTATTTGACATTTTTAAGGGTCATACCTGATGAAGTTAAACCACAATAGTGTTTGAAGGGTTCTAGGCAAATCCTGCAAACTTGAACAAAATCTTGGTAGGCTTAGGAGGGGCAACCTCTATCTTCCTACTCTCAACTACTCTTACTACCTTAAGAAGATGACTCTTAAAATGCTCATAGTGGTTAAACCCTAAACCTCTATTGGCTTTGTTAACCTTGGATTGATATAGAATCTGTTTAGGTTCTTTTTCCTACTAAAGAACCTCCTAAGGGTTTTCTGCAAATAATTGTTCTCCTTGACTAAGGTGACACAAGACTCATAGGCTTGGCTCCTAATAGCTCTAGCGTATCTCTCCTTATGCATAGCCACATCTAGCTTCAAAGCCTCACAAGATACACAGATACATTTTTGACTCTACGCAACTGCTCATCAAATTTAACTATAAATGCTTCATGCATATCATCCAAATCATTTCCAATTTTAGCACAAATTGCATAAGTTATTGGAGTAATGGAATCAACATTTGAAGCATGAACAGGTGCAAGAGTTTCTTTATCACATTTGTCTTGCAAAATTTTAGTGAGAAACTTCAATTTTAGAAGTGAGCTTAGGGCAAGTGTCACGAGGTTCAGATATAGCAAGATTAAGCTTATTAGTTAATTCTTTCTATTTTTCTTCCCTAAACTCACATGAGCACAATAATATTTAGGACTGAATTGGTGCAATTTTTTAGTTTGTATGGTAAGTTTCATTTCCAATTCATCAGAATTCAAGCATACAAAGCACTAGCTCTAGAAATGTCATCAGCTCCTAAGCAACAAGAACATAGGCTAGCCTTGATATCAATAGTTTCAGCTCTAGCATTTTCTAGTTATCCTAGCAATGATGACTCAAATGATCTCAATATTTTAACTTCAGCATGCAAAGTAAGGCAAGTATTACAGCTATCATGATTTGGAATAGAAGATCTAAGCCTATTAATTTGCAAAGTTTAAAAAGTCATTATCATGTTTTTTTGTTTATCATTTCTTTTCATGACATGTTTCATGCACTTAATTTGCTTCAAGTGGTCCTCTATAACTCTATCATATCTAAGCATGAGTGTATCATAGGGATCTACCTCATCATACTGGATGTAGGGACCATCCATGTCGGGCTCACTGTTGTGATTATTCTCGCTTGAGGCCATGAAGCACATGCCAATGAAGTCAACAATCTTCTTCTTCTCCATCTTCTCATCCTCATCGCTTGAACTCTAAGGATCAACATCGCTCAAATCTTGACCAATAAGGGATGTGTATATTGCAAGAGCTGCCTTCTTGAGAGCTTCAACGTGCTTGGAGAATCGATAAGGTTTCTTGTTGTAGTCCTTCCTTCCACGATCATCTCTATCCCTATTCACAAAGTTAGGACATCTAGCACTAAAATAACCCATCTCACCACACTCAAAACAAACAATTAGTCCACCTCTCCTACGCTCTTTTGCTTTATGGTAGGCATGGTGAATCTATTGGTAATGAGGGCTAGATCATCTATGAGAATGCTTTCAAGTTGCCCATCGCTTATGGCTTAAAAACTAGACAAAGAAAATCCAAAAGAAGCGTTCCCACCAAAAGAGCCACTCTTGACAGGATCAGTCACAAGAGCCATCGTCTTCAGACTTTTGGACTTCTTGGCTATGACATCCATCTTATGGGTTTGAAGCTGAGAAAACAGCTTATCCACAGTCATAGTTACCAAGTTTGCCTTGTCACTAATGGATGTAACTTTCGTATTCCAAACACTCGTGTCAACAACACTTAAATCATGAGTGCATTGTCGACATCTGGGTAACTGTTGGACGTCGAGTTTAGTAAACTCAGATCCTCTGTGATTCCACCGCACTATTCTTTGATCAATAGATAGTGTTTATAGGTATATTACTGTATATCAAAAACATATCATGGGGAAGCATAGATAATACAGTAACAACTTACTCATAAGTCGATTAGGCTGAAATCAATAAAATGCAACAGCAAAAACTTAACACAAGTGGACCCTTAGGACTTGCTCACAGGCAGCCAACTGGGGTTGGCGACCTAGTTCTTGGCATCTTCATCTTCCGGCTCTATCGATCCCCTTAAGGCACCGTAGGGCTTGATCTTCTTTTTCTTATTGACTAAGTAATGGTAATTGAGCAACAGTGAGTACAACGGTACTCATTAAGCCACCACACAAAATGCAAATAATAATAGATGCAAGGTTGTCAAATGAGGCTTGATGTTCTTTTGGTTGCTAAAAGCATTATTTGGAAAATACAACAAATAGAAAAACCAGTAAGACTTCGTGGTTTTAACTAAAATAGATTTTCTAAAGTTTGACATGAGGATGCAATATTAATTATAGCCCAGGTTACATGCACCTTTTACAGTGCATGGTTACCTCCACCAAATGCTAGTTTCCACCACTGGAGTACAATTCCCTCCAGGAAAAGTCAAAGTCAGGATTACCTCAGCCAGACAAGTTTTCATCCCATCCATAAAGGTTTTTGAAATAGAACTAACTTGAGAAAGTTTCTATGTCTGCCCTTGACCGTGGACACAGCTATTCGAATAGTTTATACTCTGCAGAGTTTGTATATCTTTACCCACAAGAGACATCAACCCGACGGGCCTACACGATTCCTTAGTCACACAGATCGAGAGATTGTCATGAGGCCTTTACAATACCTTGTCCCTTAGCATCTCACCCATATGGGCTTATCCCTCACGAAGAAGGCTCCATAAGTTGTGTGGTAGATTAGTGCAGTCGAACTCCACTCTCCACAAACGCTAGCCCTGGCAAACATCACCCTCCACTTAGTGTCCCATTCAGGCCGGATCTTCATTATCCTCCTACACCTGTCCCCTGGGAGATGCTTCGAGGGTCTAGTAAATTATTTAGCCAGGTCTACACTTTGCCAGCTTGTGGTAGTACTGTTTTACATGAGGAGCTCATCACAGGATTAAGTCCTTAATTTGTCTAGGCGGATCATACCACAAACCATAATTTCTCGTGCGACATCAGCACCAACCTCTCTTACCATCTGCCCAAATAGGTATAGCAGGTTTTTAGGGTTTTAGAAGTATAAATCCTATTGTCACAAATTATTAGTCACTTATATCCTGTGACTATCCCAAAATAAGTTTTTATGTTTAAAGATTGATGATCAGGGCAAACTAGTGCCCTGGACTTGACAAGACTAGCATGGCATTTAATATGACTTATAGTTAGTAAAGTTATCATTAACTTCTATGGTAACAAGGATCAGGTGATTCAAGTATCAAGGATGGAATATTAAAATTATTCCAATATCAAGTAGGCATGTAGCTATCTTAAACTTTGACACACATTTGCATAATTAATTAAACATACAATTTGATAATTTAAAGAAACATAATTTGCATAAAATGTAGAATCAATATGATCAAAGTGATGATTTGCCTTTCTTGATTTACCATGGCCTTGATCTTACTCAAAGCCTTCTCGGTTAATCATTTGGATTCTTGATCTTCGTCTCTTTCCAAGTCTTGATCTTGCTCAAGCTTGTCGTCTCTTCGTGGCTCCAGTGACTAATTACACGACCAATGACTGACAAACGCAACAAATCCAAAGAACCAGTAAAAGTACAAATAAGTTTAATTGAGTTTATTTATAATTTGCTATGATTAAGGGTATGAGGGAAGATGTAGTGACTTGCAGGATAGAGACAGAGTCAAACGAATTTTGAGTGGAAGCGAAGTGACGGAGTAACTTCACCAGGAAAGGATATAAAAGAAGGATCAGTATCGTAGGAATATTCATGAGAATATTTTGCTTTTAGATTAGAACGTGGTCAAACATAGCTGATTGCAAGATACCGAGACTCGATCTTGCTTTATTTAATTTATATTTATTAAGGAAATTCCATAGGTTAGGCAAGGCCTACGGATGGATGGGAGAGATTAACTGGGATATTAAGTAATACTTGCTAAGGGTTAAAAACTTAGTGATTTTGGGATACGGGTTCCACAAATGATGTTTATAATGCGAATTGGTTGATTTAACTTGATAGCTCAAGATGCAATATTATCTGGGATTGCAACTACCAACTTCATGAACCATTATTTTTAATAACTTAATTAAAGTATGGAGTTGGCCATTTTAGTCCAATTGTTATTATGAGCAAAGTTGGTTATTCTGCTTGATTAAGAAAATTATTAGAAATGGCCAACGGTTGCGATTTACTGGAAAGGTGGGTTATGAATTAACAAGGATATTCTTGATAAAGCTACTTTTTGCATTATTAATTATTCTCAATCATTATAGGTAAATTTAAATCCTGAGATAATGGTTGGATGATTAATAATTAGGCAAGACCTATTTTAGCATGATTCTCCAATTCAGGATGTTATTTGCACATGAAATGTTATCTTACACACCCTTTTGCAATATTTGGGTTTAAGATAAACATTGGTGGATTATGAGTATTTTTGAGAGCCATTTGATTGGCGATGGGATCTAAGAAAAAGATTACTGATGCTTCAGTTATTTTGAGAATGCTTTAAACAAATATAAGATGACCCTTGATTTAAATCTTGGCATTTTATAGATAATTTTTTTGGAGACTTAAATTTAAATGATTTACCAAAAACTATTTTAAGCATTATTTAAAAGAGGGGCTTCATGATTTTTGGGGATGAGCAGATAACATCTATCATTTTATGCAGCAATGTCCTGTTACGCCAATTATCTTTATCTTGCATTTGATAATTCTGATTAGGAAATATCGATATGATATTATTGTTCGGTCCACTTGTGTTTTGAGAAGATTTGCAATTAGTATTCGAGTTTCTAGAGTAATATTGAGAGCATTAGAAATTATCTTTGAAAAGTTTTAAATCTCAATCTTGAGGTAATATGCAAGATTAAATTATTGTATTGAATATTCACATGAGCTTGATAAACCTTGGTTGACAAGAAGTTAATCCAGATTAAATTCTCTAGCATTTTAATTGGCATGAACTTTGGTCATAATTAAATTCTACTCATTTTTATTTATGCAAACTCATATTTTGATAGCACTTTAATTTTTACATGCCGCAGTAGCTTAACTAAGATCAAAACTCCACTACTTACTTAGTCCATTTGCTAGATGAGGTGGCCCACTTGTCATTAGACAATACATAGAAAGAGGGAGGCTCTTCTCAGGAGACAAAAGAAAGGGGGCTGAAACAGAGGATCAAAGGGGCGTATGGTGGCGGGTTCGCCGCCAGCGAGAGGGTGCCCAAAGGTAGGTGGCGAGCAAGAAAATGGAGAGCTCATGGGGTGAGAAAGCTGGTGGATGCCGCATCTCCGGCTGGGAAGGTGCTGTGGAGGGCAGCATTGGTAGTTGGCACCCGGTGGCCAGAGCAGGGGCAGAATGAGGTGGTGCCGCCGTGGTGGGAGAGGGAGAAATTGGAGAGGAGCATGAGCAAGAGTGAGTCATGGGGAAGCTTACCATGCCACCTATGGAGGCAGGGAGGCAACTAGGAGCACTGGCGTCGGTGGCTGGCGGGGGCGAGGTAGGGGCACGGTGCAGGTGAGCTAAGGTGAGGGGAAGATCGGAGTAGTGCTTGGGGAAGCTTCAGGGCCACGTGGTGATGCTCCACACCCGAGAAATCGAGGAGCCCTACGCCGAGTTGGAGATGGCGACGAGGAAGGCGGTGGTGGCCGGTATTGGAGGAATGGTGACTTCGATGATCTCTGGTGGCTGAGACTCCAATTAACTAGTAGGGGAGAGAGGTGAGGCCCGGGTACATGGCATGACGCACTCACCAGGGCAATAGTGTCGTCGAGAGGGCCAGAATGCCAAGGGAACATGGCAGCCGGTGCACTGATGTGGCCGCGTAGCTCGGCTGGTTTGCAGAGGAAGAAGGGGGAGAATGGGGTGTCCAGGGGTGGCATTGAGCTTGGCTATGGCTTAAGTAGGCAGAGGTGCGCATGATTTCTCACGAGAGCTCGGCGCCGAGAGGAGCGCGTGGAGGGCGAGCTGTTGTTGTTGTCGTTGACTGACGAGCAGTGCGCGGAGATGACATGGCCGTGCAAGCACAGGGTGTCACAAGCATGGTGGCAGAGGTGTGGGGGGATTCGCGAGCTTGTAGACGGGGTATAGGGCCGTGCGACGAGATGGCGAGGTGACTCGACAGGTGGAGGACAGGTGCATGGGCTATCGTCCAGCGTGGCATGGGCGAAGTACACTGTCGTCCAGAGCAGGCACGTGAGACGACATGGCCAACGGGATTCGCGGCAGGAACACGACGAGGCCCGGCGTGGCAAGGTGTGGCGCGACGTGGGGGCAGCGGCTTCGGACTGTCGGACGAGCAAATTGGGGGAAAAGAAAGAGAGAGGGGAGGGAAGGTGGGGTCTGGTTGGAAGAGAGAGAATGATTTAGCAAGTCTGGAGATTTAGCTTTCCATTGAAAATCCTTTTTTTGAGTTTTGAATTTGGTGCTTGAATTCAGAATTTTGAATTTGCACTTGCAAATGAATTTAATTTTGGATTATCCACTTAGCTTCATTCGAATGCAAAATTTAATTTTTTTGATTTTTCTGATTTGAATTTTTAGATTCATAATTTGTTCAATTATATTTCAGAATGCCTGGCTTTTGCTCCAAGATTTTGCTTTCATTATTTAAATTACTTACCAAAAATCCAAATTAAGAAACTCAAATTAATGACAAAAAATTTAAACAATACTAGAAATCAACAAAAGATTTTAAATTCTTCTCAAATACAGTAATTGCCATATTTGGTATGTTACAGTAACTGACATTGTAGACCTTAAATCACTCAAGATCCTGTGGAATCTACCAAAGAAGCAATTGACGAATTCTCTAGGTTTCATCTCCAGCTTCTGGTTCACGCACTTTCTTGATTTTTGACATTCCCTCATGGTAATTAGAAAGGGTCATCCATATCTTATATGCAGATGCAAGATAAGCCACTCGATTGAAATCATTTCCCTCTAGGTCTTAATCAAGAAGTTATATGCCTTAGCATTTGCCTCAATCTTAGCTGATTGAATAGCATCAAGGATCACATCATCTGTAGGCACAACAAAGGGACTTCTCACTTTATTCCAAATGGCTAGGCCAAGAGCTTGGATATATATCCCTATCCTTATCTTCCAATAGAGATAGTAGACCCCGTCAAAGATAGGAGGCTTGTTATGATACCTCTCCAACGCTATTGCTGAAAAGACCAGTTAAGATCTATGAAGAAGAGCTAACCAGGCTGTGATACCAATTATAGGATTGGGTATGGTGAGTCAAAAGAGGGTGAATGACTCTTTTAAAATCTTCCCCCTAGTATCAACTCTACAAAAGCAAAAACACAAACTCACAAGCTTAACCACGCCTAATGCCAATTCATAAACAAATCCATAGATCTTTGTCTCAACTGGTCTGATCGCTGGCTTACAAGCGGTCTAATCAGTGGTCGGAATGACCGCACTAGTCTGACCTCGCCGATAAGACCGTACTTTGGTTAGACCACTCAATTTCCTGCGTTTGACCGCTCACCGAGAGAACATTGCAAACAACACCACACATGATCCAAGAAAAGATCCAACTCTCAAACCACTGATCCAAAAGGAATGAAACTTGACACACACCCTCTCTAGGATGTTAGAAACCTATCCAATTATGGATCGTGAAGATCAATGCCAAAGTTCTGACCTTTATACAAAACAAGGAGAGTTGCACTAAAACCAAGCAAAAGAGGAAAACATTGATCTGCTCTTACGCGTGAGTCTTAGGTGATCTAGATGGCCAAGGATGAGTTTTCACATATCATAGCAAGCTAGATCACAACACGCATTCAATCCAAAACACTCATAAGAGCAAAATCACCTATCTTTGAGGAAAACTGGTTACACTCGAGAACTTCCTCTAGAAGACACCTAGATGGATGGGATCTGATCTCCACGATACATCTCTACCTCTTACATATCCTGGGCACCAAGAAAGATCAAGAAGAGGGAGTCCAAACAAGAAAACCAAGTAAATAAAAAACACAAGGAATGATACATAACACAACTCACTTAGCAAACTTTGAATGTTCATTTCACATGGAGAGAAATATTTTACATCCACTCCCTCAGGATATTAGAGCTCTAAGTTTAGAACACACACAAAAGGCTCCTTACAAGGAAACCTTAACCCTATCTCTCAAAGTGTTTAGTGTTCTCTCTCCTCAGCACAAGGTTTATATAGTGGAGGCTTTCACTACACACCAAATCCTAAACAACTAACCGCTCTTAGTGGATTATACCACTTACAATTAGAAAACTCATTAACCCACATATAAACGGGTTTTACATTACACACACTTGCGTTCTTTTCAAAGCGCAACTTCCATAAGCCCGATAACACACTCTATCCACAAAGACATGCTTGAACCATTTAAGTTAATGCCGTGGTTTTGCAAACTGCCAAACAATCTGGTATTAGACAATTTTCTCAATTGCCGCCCACCGGTCTTCACAAAGAAGTGATGCCCAACAACTCATTGCCAAGATCATATGCCTACGCCGTGGTCATCACCACTTAAAACGCCCATGTCCTATAGTACACCACATCACACCATAGTCCGTGATGCCTAATTACTTGCCACCAAGAACGTAAGCCTGCTCTAAGGAACGTCACCACTTGAAACATACAAGACCAATTGGCGCATCACGTGCACGCATGGCCTCTTCACAACCCTTGTGTTTCTTCTATGTTTCTTGGCTTGAGATGGTGCTCTACCCAGACTTATACGACATGCCACGGCCACCAAGCCTCGATCTTGTCGCTGGCCACAACAATCATCAAAGCACCTGTACACCAAAGAACAAAAAAATCGATACGAGAATAAATGGTATGCACTTGACTCCCAATTAGCAAAACACGTGCATGGACATACCCATGACTCACACTTACATGAAAACCCTATGACTAATAACTACATGGACGCCACCATGACTCACAATCCAAAACAAACTCAACTCAACACACTACCACAGAGGCCGGTCTGATTGCCAACACAACTTCGGTCAAACCGCCATGCAATAGCCGGTCAGACTGTTCCACTCTGATCATACCACACTTATAATTCTAGTACTACCGTACCAAATCTCAGACCAAAACCTCCAAAAGGCCTTCTGTGGAAAATAGATACCGCCAACAAAGGGCCGGTACAACCACAGACCAATCATAGAGCATCTCAAATGCCAGTGCTACCGCTAGCCAATCAGTCCACCATGCTAGGACTAGTCTGACTGCTAGCTTCAGAAAGCAATAGGTCAAACTACAATTTCTTAAAATCAAACTCAAGCAATGAAAGTAAGACACAAACAATATCAAATACTCATCACTTTTATAGGGCGGTCACCACATGGTCTTACAATCGGTCAATTGACCACATTGCGTCTGAGATGACATGACATGAAAATCTACCCGAGGGCATTGGGCATTGCACTTTCCCTAGTGCATGAAAGAACCAGTCACTCAAACCGTTTCTTTTCTTTCTCCCAGTGACAACTAGATGCATACATGTAATGCACTGTCTCGCTGTTCTGCATTGCTATGCTAGCTCTCATCAGTTGACATGATGCTACTCATTGTTCTGAGACAGCATGGATCTGATGCTACTCATTAGGTGCAATTGCAAGAAAAGAATGAATTAGCACCAAAGTTTCACCGAAACGACGTCTTTGGTCTATAGCAGGGCATCTATGATCATACTAAGTACTCAAGGATATGCTGTACTCAAGGATATGCTGGGGCTTTTATGTTTAATATTGATATCTTTGCAGTACCATTGGATTCAAGCTAAGTGACTTCGATTTATTTTATGATTTATGATCCTAGTTCAATAATTTCTTCCCCTTCACAGCCTTTCACTCCGTTTGTGTTCTTCTGAATTCTGAAGGTGAAACAACTGAAATGTATTTATGTGTCATACCAGACTGAAAGCCTGAACCAAGAAACAATCTGATGATTAATTTCAGACATGGAGGATCTGAAACTTGAATTTTGGACACTGTTGGACCCATGCATACACGAAATTCCAGTTTTGGCCCCCCCGGGAAAAAAATTCCAAAATTAGACCCCTTTTGAGCGCGGGATCACGCGAGGCCGCCACGTGCCCCGGTTGTGCGGACTGGTACCGCACGACCGCACTGTTCATCAGGTCGTGCGGTACCAGTCCGCACAACCCGGCCGCCGATCGCGCGTCTCGCCTCCGACCGCGCGATGCTCCTCCCGACTGCACGTCCTCCCGCCCCGAGCGCGCGACCTGCGCGGCTTCTCCCGCCCGAGCACGCGACCTGCCGCCCCGACCGCGCGTTGTTCGATCGACCGCACATCCATATGTCCCGACCGCACGACTCTTTTCTGGCCGCGCGACCCGCTGGTCGGACCGCGGAATTGATTCCCTGACGCACGTCACGGCTGTTGACGAGTGAAAACACAAAGGTTTGAGTTGTTTTCGTTCGGAATCTGTGGATTTGTCAAATACAAAAGTTGTAGATCGTCTCGTGAGCTTCAAGAAGAGGTAAGTCTTGTGCCCGCGAAACTAATTTTTTATGTATGTGATTAGTCCATAATTAGTCGATTAGCACAAACCATCGTTTGGTAATGTTATTTGATGTGAATGTGTGATACGCCATGTCAATATTTGGTAGGTTATGTATTTGTAGCTAATCTTTATGTGAACATATGTATTATAAGCCAATGTGTCAAACGGTGTGTATCTGTAGGTAAAAATCCACATATGATGCATGCTTTATTGTAGTGTAGATAATGTCGTATTTTATGTTGAAGTTACGTATTGTAATGTAGTTAGTTTTTTGTGAAGAAAAGTGAGGAATGAAAGCCAGAAGAGTTGAGTTGTTTTCGTTTGGAATCAGGGGATTTGACAAGTACAAAAGTTGTAGATCGTCTCGTGAGCATCAACAAGAGGTAAGTATTGTGCCCATGCAACTATAATTTTATGTATATCATTAGGCCTTAATTAACGAAACCATATTGTGTTACTGTTATTTTATGTCAATCTTTTATACGCTATGTATGTATAGCAAATCTTGCATATGTTTGGCATGATGTATTATAGTGTATATAGGGTTTTCCTTTTTTGTGAACATACGTACTGTAAAGTAGTTTTAGTTAGGTGGAAAATATGAAGTTGTAGTGTGTAGACGTTGAGAAAATACATATTTATGTTACAGCAATTGTAGGTGATAACAATATTACTAGGATTAGAAGCATATGATTAGTACGCTTAGGGAAGAACTACAAACAGTGCGGTAGGTGGTAAAAATAAATTAGAAATAAATTTGGTAGATTAGAATTAAAAAGTTAGAAAAGACTATATTAAGCTAAAGTTAGAAAAGATTGGAGTGTAAATAATGTGCTTTGAGCTGAAAAAGTAAATATTTATGTTGGAGCATTTGTAGGTGGTAAATTTGTAGTAGTTAGATTAGAGCCAATTTGTATAATTAGTATGCTTAGTGAATGACCGTAGTATGAAGGTCATTTGATGGAAATAAAAATGATATGAATATTTAATTTGATGTATGGTACAATTTGAAAGTAAAATAGTTACAAATAAATCATAGATTTAGAAATACAAAACATGTACTAATCGAAACTGTTAATTAGATGTAACGATTGTTACATGCTGTGTACTAAAATGGTTGATTATGCACTTATGTTAGGTACGCAATGGCTGGCATTGAACAATTGTTCGTGTTTTATGGGAGTGGTATCGTACGTGATGGGCCGTATGGGGCGGACCTGTCAAATTGCGAGCGTACCGTGATCCGGGCACCCGGTCTGAGCGCCATGAGCTTGTCTGAGCTACGGAGGTGTGTCCGTTCAGCGTTCGATCGACAGACCGCAAGGAAGAAGTTACGGATCGAGGCAGTCTATGCCTCAATGGTGGATGATGGAAGGGAGAGCATATGGCAACTTCTGAAGGTGACCAATGACGCCTCATGGGTGAACTACATGGAGGTCGTGTGCAACCCTGATGTTGCGATATATGGCAGGCCAATGGTGTATGTCGAGTTCGTGGAGAGGGCAGAATCATCAGCCATGGTTGGTTCAGATGCCGCTGGTGGAGATGTAGTGCCTGGGTTCATCTCCGGTGGTCATGAAGACGCTTCTACGGGAGAACATGTGGGCGAGGAAGTGGGTGATGAAGACGACAGGAGGCGTGCGGACAATTTCCAGCCCAACGAAGGTGTGGACGAGAGGTGGTGGGCCGCCCGTATTGACTGTCATGAGTATCTTGGGGACCAGGTGGAAGAAGAGGGCAGCGAGGAGGATGAGGTGGAAACAGGTAGTTCTAGAGAGGACGAGGATGGCGAAGGTGCAACTGGAGGGGTGGTAGGTCGTGTTGTGACGACGGAAGGTGCGTACGTGTCGTCCAGACTGGACGACATCGCAGTGGCAGCCCAAGTTCTACCACAGGGGGAGGAGGGACAATGGGGGTTCAGCGAGGGCGCACTCTTTTTGGGGCAGTGCTTCCGTAATAAGAGTGCTGTCCAGCAAGCTATTGCTAGACATGCCGTCAACATAAGCCAGACATATCGGGTCCACAAGTCAAAGCCGGACACGTACGTTGTGAAGTGTGTCGACGGGTCATGCGGTGGCAAAGTCCGTGCACAACGGTACAAGGGCGTTGGCACGGAGTTCCGGATAACGGTGCTGCAAGATCACAGTTGCGAGCTTGCGGGCCCAGTACATAGACACCGCAACATGACATCATCGTATGTTGCGGAGCTGGTCACGCACCTCGTCCAGGCGGATGTGTCAATTACCCCGAAGGTTCTAATGGCAGAAGTAGCGAACACGGCGGGCTATGAAGTGAGCTACAAGAAGGTATGGCGGGCGAAGCGAAAGGTGCTGCACCATATGTATGGGACGTACGAGGAGGCGTACGACCTGGTCCCAAGAATGCTGGATCAAATTTCACAATCAAACCCAGGCACGTACATAAACAAGCAGCAGAGGGTTCATCCTACGGAGGGCCCGAACTGTTTCATTCTTGACAGAGTGTTCTGGGCCTTCCATCAGGCGATACAAGGGTTCAGGTGGTGCCGTCCAGTGCTAACCGTAGATGGGACGTTCCTATCCGGTAAGTACAAGGGTACTATTCTGACCGCAGTTGCAGCCGATGCAAATGACCAGTTACTCCCAGTGGCATTTGCAATTGTGGAGAACAAGAATACAGATAGCTGGCTTTGGTTCCTTTACAATTTGAAGCATGTCGTAGTGCAAGAACGCCCTGAAGTGTGCCTTATCTCTGACCGCAATGCAGGCTTGCTGTCTGCGTTGCGAACGTTGCAGAACGGGACGCAGCCCCCCTTCCAGTGGACTGATGTGAAGAACTGCTGGTGCATGAGGCATATTGCAGCGAACTTCCACAGAAGGATCCGTAGCAAGGACCTAATGAAGATATTCAAGAAGCTATGCATGCAGAACCAGAAGCGGAAGTTCGACACCTTGTGGAGGCAGCTCGATCAGGAGGCTACGAAGCATGTGCATACAGAAGCAGGGGCCGTGGAGGGGGGCTCCACAAGAGTCGGGGTATTCTCACAATGGGTTCAGTCCAATGCTCCTGACTTGGAAATGTGGTCTTTGTTGCACGACACCGGTGGGGCAAGGTATGGGATCATGACAACCAACATGTCCGAGGTTTACAATGGTGTCTTGAAGGGTGTCAGATCCCTGCCGATCACGGCAATCGTGGCCGAGACTTGGAACCATACCGTCGGGTACTTTGTGAATAGAGCCATGATGGCGCAGAAGCACCTTGAGGAAAACAAGCAATACTCTGAGGTCATGCAGGCCTTCATGGACAGGAAGATGGAGAAGGCTCGATCCCACATTGCTCAGCCCATTGATGGCTTAAGGAGGAAGTTTGAGGTCCGCCTAAGGCAGAAGTATGTCATGGGTCACATTAGAGGGGAGCGCAAGCAGGTATGCACGATTGGTGATGAAGCATCGTGCACCTGCAACAAGCCCCAGCTTCTGCACAAGCCATGCTCCCATGTGTACGCGGCCTGCGCTGTATGGAACCAGGCGTCGACACAGTACATCTCCAAGTACTACGACATGCAGCACTTGTATGCAACCTGGAGTGCAGAGTTCCATTCCTACGGGGTAGACATGCACTACAGGGAATTATGGCAGGGGGAGATAAAGTGGGTGCCCAACGATGCACTGAAGCATGCCGGTTGTGGAAGACGACAAAGCCGTCGCATACGCAACGACATGGATGAGAGCCAGCGAGGGGATCGTGTTCGGCACCCGAAGTGTAGGCTATGCAAGACGATTGGCCACTCCCTCAGTCAGTGCCCAAACAGGCCGGCATCAAGCAACGCTCCATAGTACCAACCACAATCCATATGTAATGTATTATTCAGGAGGTGTACGCTGAATTGTTGGCTCGATGTAGCTATGTCTTGCACATTACCATGTTATGTATGTTTTCGCACATTCCATATGTTTCCTTGTCGTGTGGGTCATATTCGAGTGCACATTTTATGTATGATTTGGTACATTCCGTACGTTTCCCTTTCATTACATTTGTTAATTATGTTGTTATTTGTTGCACATTTTGTTATAATGTACACTAACTTGTTATCCTTCTTTGGCAGGACAAGGCGTTCGAGCTGCTAGACCCCCGTTGGGACGAGCACCACCGATGCCATGTGTGGTTGTCTGGAGACGCACACGGGCCGCCTTGCTTCGTCCTTAGGGGCCCCCGAGAGAATTGGCGTCTCGACCAGCGGTACATCCCACTACTGCGGGACACCGGTCTGCTGCCCATTGCCCGCATGTTGGA
Source organism: Dendrocalamus latiflorus (assembly GCA_017311315.1). NCBI lineage: Eukaryota > Viridiplantae > Streptophyta > Magnoliopsida > Poales > Poaceae > Dendrocalamus > Dendrocalamus latiflorus. Next base: position 11,595,376 of record CM029646.1, read on the forward strand.
TCTACCGCATGGGTTCCAGTATGATGCGCTACTGCTATCCGCTCTCGTTGATCGATGGAGGCCGGAGACTCACACCTTCCACTTCAGGTGGGGGGAGATGACGGTTACTCTGCAGGACGTCACGATGATTACAGGTCTACCCGTCCGTGGTGCTGCTGTGGTGCCACCCCCAAAGGCAGCAGATTGGAAGGTCCGTCTGGGTCACCGGTTCGGTCATGCGATCCGAGACGCAGCTGGGGTGCCACATGGATGGCTTCGTCGCTACATGACCTGTCCTGAAGACGCAGATGACGCCGCGGTGCGGACGCACTTCGTTGCATACCTGCTATATCTGTTCGGGTACATCTTGTTCCCTAGCACGACTGGAGACTCCGTGCAGCCTAGCTACATACATCTAGCGGAGTCCTTGGCGGATGGCTGGCCTGGTCAGCAGCCATAGTATAGCTGGGGATTAGCAGTTCTTAGCGCCACATACCGAGGCTTGTGTGACGCCTCGCAGCGTACCGCGGCCAGCGAGCTGGTCCTAGCCGCCTGCTACCTGCTCCTTCAGTTGTGGTCATGGGAACACTTCCCCGTTGGCAGGCCTTCCTTTGGTCGTCGTGTGCACCCTTATGACCTCATCCCGCAGTTGTACGGCCTCGATGGTGGCGACGACCCCGTTGATGCACCCACAATGGGTACACGTTGGACACATGGTCAGTTGAGGTGGGCCAGGGAGAGACCGAGACGTGCGTACACGGATTTCCACCAGAGGTTCGAGCTTCTGCCATTTGGTGACGTAGTCTGGTGGCCATGGTCTCAACGGTTCATTGCGAACACGGCCCCCACGGGTTGTCATCTCAGTGCGAGCAGGATCACAGGTACTGGATGACGACCTGCCACTTGGTGTTCGCGCACTGCGTCGAGCCATACAGCCCACACCGAGCCCACACCGGCTACATCATATCGAGCACGAGGCTAATGATGCTATACGACGTAGGAAGTCAAATACCGAATCTCGGTGGGTAGGTTATATGCGCACCATCATCGATGACGCAAGGGGTGCGATACGGTCCTTGAGTTGTGGTCGCCACCGAGATGACGTTGTTGCTACACGCGGTGGCGGACGTGGCCAGGGACCACCTCCTCCCTCAGCACCACCATCAGCACGGCCATCGACGTCGCGTCCATCCCAGTCCGAGATTCGGCCCAGCTACGCTCGCTCGGCCTCCACGCGCTTCGGACCGGCGGTTCGACAATTGCCAACTATTTTTGGTCGGCTTATTTACCATTTATGTCTAACCACATGTTCGTCTTGCAGCATTTGCGACAGGATAGCACGCTGCTACGGAGGGCGACGTCATCACGGAGGGCGACGGAGGAGCCACCGCGCTCTCCAGGCCGACGGGGGCCCTCTCCAGAGAGCGACCTTGACTCGCCGTCCCAAACAGAGGGGGCGATGCCCTCGTACACCCCTACCGTGCAGTCCAACCTAGACGACCTGGACAGGTGGTTTGGGCAGACGTATCAAGGCTTGACATCGCAGGAGTACATGCACGACTACCCATCGACATCCGCTGTTCAGGGTACCCAGGTAAATGCCTTGTCATATTAGTACTCGTTATGAACAATTTTTGTACTTTCCATCGCCTAATTCAGCTGTACCATCTAAGCAGGATGTAGACACCTCCTCCGAGTGGCTGAGCTCTATGATTTTTGGCCAGCCGTCGCAACTCTCCACAGAGTTGTACCCTCCACCACCGCCTCGGGCGCAGCCCTCGCACTACGATCTTCGCGATGCACCACGCTCCCCTAGTAGGTTCACCTTCTCAGAGGATCATATGCGCCGTATGAGGCGGCGACGAGGAGATGATGAATGAATTTTTGTAATTGTGCTTTTGTAATTTTTGTTATGTTTTTCAAGCGCTTGATGGTTTGATGTTCAAAGATGGTTTCCTGTATAAAAAGGGTTGCTCTTAGTTCTTTGATTTACTAGGGCATACATCCAACAGAGAGATGACAACACGGGACAACCCACATAATAAGAAGGCGTCAAGCAATGACAACACGAAACAACACATACATTGCACGTACCTGAAATGTAGCAAGTAGTACAACCACCAACACACCAACGAACACAACAACTAAAATACAACACAATCGTACATAAAACATTACCAAAAGAGGTTGACGACAACATAGCATAAAACATTGCCAACATACACGAGGAGAACCTCCAGCACTACAACTTGAGGATAACAATAAACACAAGAAACAAAATAGCACACAACATTAAATTTATCTTCCACTCTAGTCTGTCGAAACGATGCCGCATCCCGACGGGGTCGCAACCCCCCACGACAACTCTCTCACGGCGAACAGTGTCTGTCCTATTTCCCATTTCATCCTCCCACACCCAAAATCGGCAACCACCAGCAGCTTTCCTGCGATTTCATGACAAGACGATTTTTAAACATACCACCACGATTTGAATGAACCCGAAACAATCAGACTCACCGAGTGATGGGGGCACTTGTGGTAGTGTCGCCCAGGATTCACGGCCGTCTGTGATGTCCTACGTCTAACCACCGTGTTGCAATTTGGGCACATCACCGTGGGTGCCCATGAAGACGTGTTGAGCTGGCTCATTGCCTAGTCTGGGGGAGTGAGCACGAAAGAAAACTACAAAGATTGTGAACAACTAATTCAGGAGGTGACTGATAACATGTCAAGGGAGTATGTGAGGGATGGCTCTGTTTTATAGGCTGTGTGATAACAAGGCACGTGACTAGGTGAGGAATGACCCCCTTTTATAGCCGCAGTGACATGACAAAATAGGCCAGCTTTCCGCAGTGACATGACAAGAGGCCAGCTTTGCCCAGTGGGATGACAAAACGGGGCATCTTTGCTCAGTATTGCATTTTTTGTGGCTTGTGATAACAACTCCACGAAGATAACAACCAATCCATCACATGCTTAACAACACGAAAAGAGGCCACAGAACATGAAGGTCCCAGAAAATGAAGGCGTCACGCACTTACAACACGAAACAACACATACAGAATTTATGGAAAGTAGTACACCCAACATTTTAAATCAACGCATACATGAACTAAAATACGACACAACCATAACCCTCATTACCTACATGCCAAACGAGCCTCGTGGCACCCACATGGAGAATTGCTGAGGGGGCCGCCTCGGACGTGGCTGGTCGTCGTGGGAGTGGCATGCACATATGCAGCTCGGGTTCGCGTAGCAACATGTGGGATCATAAGAGCTTCCTATATTCACGACCTCCCCGTTGCCCCTCTCGCGTTGCATCTGTTCGCGGAGGTCGTTGTTCTCCTCAGTGAGACTCTCCATTCGGTACTCCAAGTCCCATATTCGAGCCCATAATGTATCCACATAACGATCAACATACCGTTCATGAGGAGGGTCGATCCAGCGGGAGAAGTCGCATTTTGCCATCTGCAAAAAAATGGAAGGTAAACTTCGCGGGTCCATAAGCAATAAAAAAATGTAATATTACTAAATTGTTCCCCGAAGCGTGAGCATCGGAAGAAACGTCGCCCGCCATCGTTTGGGGAATCCAAGATCTGGACGACCGCGTACTCATTGTGTCTGCATTTCGGCCACGCTGGTTGAGCACGCCGACTTGGTATCAATCGGTACTGTGGACCGAACAGATCCCTCCTTTCTAAGGGAATGTCGTCCTTCGGTGACCCAAATCCCACTGGCCCCTCGGCTTCCAACATTGTATGTTTCACCACAAAAGAGAGGGTACTTCTTTGTTCGATTTACAATATCATGGGACCCCAACCGTGCTACTTATAGAAAAACGAGGCAGCTTAATGCAGTGACCACAAAAAAAAGATGACAGTTCTGCGTACATACTTGACAACAGAGCCCAGCTTTGAACTGGGATGTGACAATAGAGGCCAGCTTTGCACAGAGACGTGAAAAAAGGGCAGCTTTGCTCAGTGAGATGTCAATAGAGTGCAGCTTTGCTCAGGGACATGACAACACGGCCCAGCTTTGCTCAGTGACATGACAATAGAGGCCAGCTTTTGCTCAGTACGATGACAAAAGAGGGCAGCTTTGCTCAGTGAGATGTCAATAGAGTGCAGCTTTTGCTAAGGGACATGACAACACGACACAGCTTTGCTCAGTGACATGACAAAAGAGGTCAGCTTTTGCTCAGTGAGATGACAAAAGAGGGCAGCTTTTCGCAGTGAGATGTCAATAGATGCCAGCTTTGCGCAGTGAAAAGCCTTCATAGGGACTGTTTCCTGCAAACGACTGAAAAGGCTACGTTGTACCACATATATTGAATGATCCAAGGTATGAATTTATTATGAGACGACAGGCTCTGAAAAGCCTTCATAGAGACATTTATTGCTACACTGCAATCCTGAAAAAATGAAAAGATTCCCATGTCGTCCTCTCCATGGACTATGCCCAGTGCACCAGATAACCTGCCTACATAAAGGCCTCCCTCCTATGTCTCCCATACCACATCTCCTCCTCAAGGCATCACAATACTACTACACAATAATGTCTTCCTGGAGGTCCGACCCATTTGGAGTGCCGGAGTGGCATGAGCGCCCGAAGTGTCATTGCGGCTTTAGGACGATGTTGGGAGTCTGGACTGATCGAGTACAACGAGCCAAATACGGCTGTAGGTTCTTCAAGTGTCCAGACCTGGATGACGACTTCGTGGTAACGACCACAACTAAATCATTTGTTTCTCGTTATCGTTTTTCAACTTGATCCATGACATCTACCACGCCACACATAGGCTTGCACGTTCATCGAATGGGTGGATCGGGTGTCGCCGGTATGGCCAGATAACCGGGCAGTGGAGGTGGAAAACAAAGGACAATACTTTGTCAAGATGACTCAGGCTCGCGAGGTGGAACGACAGATGCGGCTTGAGCAAGAGCGCCGCGTGAGGGTGGACCAAATCCGTCTGAAGGGCAAGGAGGATGAGCTGCAAAGGAGGCGGGAGCAGTTAAGTCTGTGTGAAGCTGCCATCAAGCGTCAGGAGGAGGAGCTTCAAGCTCGTGAGGCAGCTCTGAAGACCAAGAGTGACAGGAAGAAGGATGCAGCGGAGCCATCTTCAGGGCGCGAGAAAAAGGGGAAACAACCACGCTACACCCAGTAGACAAAATGTAATAGACCCAGCAAGTTATTTTCCCTAAGGCATGTTAGGAGTAGTGGTGGAGTTCTGAACATTAGAAGTACAGAGTTCCACACATGCCACTGGTCATATCACTTACCACTTTATGTATCGACCGTTCTACGGTCAATCGTTCCTAAAAAAAATTTACCCAAAATTTTTTTGCATCTACAACTTACATTGAACATAAACTTATATTGCAACTATATCTGATTTTTACGCAGTTTATAACTACAAAATTGACAAAACATACAAAAATCACGCGGATTGCAAACCCTAAAAACATACCAAACCCTAAAAGTCACTTACCACTTTATATATCGATCGTTCTACGCACAATCGTTCCTAAAAATATTTTACCAAATTTTTTTATGCATCTACAACATATAATCAACATAAACTTTTTTTACAATTTTTTCTTAATTTTTTCTTATTCACAACTACAAAATTAACAAAACTTATAATCATTACAGTTCCTGCACTCATTCCTACGTGTTCAATATCACTTTCCTTCATTTCGTCCAATTGTTCATATCACATTTGTGCTCAAAAAATTTTTCTTTAAATTGCTTCCAATAAAACAACATACCATGATCGAAATTTGTTATTGTCACTTGAACACATTTGAGAGACCATGTGGTCGTGATCCCATGAGAATGATGAGTAATTGACAATGGTGTAGGTTAGTCGAGTTTGGTTTGGGTGGTTTTGACCATGTCGTTGCGTGGTGCAACGGGCTCGGTCGATTTGGTCAAACTTGGTCGTTTGGGCTTAGGTCATTTATTCTAATGCTTCGACAGGTTTGGACTTCATCATGGGTAAGCATGATGTGTTTATGCTATTTTACGCTTTCATGTGTCGAGCGGTGCTATGTGATGTGTTTCTTGTCTGTGTGGCTGCAGGACATCGAGCGGAGTCGTGGCGAGACACGGTGGACCGGACTAGGCGCAGGTGGCGCTGAGGTCAGAACGGTCAGGATGTGTCGAAGACGACGTGGACTCGAGGTGGTTGCGAGGCGTGCAAGACAAGGAGCGCGGAAGCTTCCCGGAAGGTGCAGGAGGGGCGAAACGGGAATTTCGCAAGGCTGCACAAGCGGGAGCGGGCTCCGTTGGATTTAGCCGGCGTAACGGGGCGGAGACCCGTTAGCCATGGGCTATAAAAGGAGAGGAGGGGCTGCATGCCCATTTGAGCACTTGTAAGGAATTAGGGTTTACACTAGTCAAAAGAGGCTTTGGGAAGGTTGTTTCCTTTAGCTCTTTAGTTGGTGTGAGTTGGTGGAGGCAGAGTGTGCTCCCTCTGTTGTCCTCTACGATGGTTTCTAGGTGTGAGTCCTAGTGGGTGTTCTTCCTCCCTCCATGGATGAGTGTGTGTTCTTGAGTTGAGAGAGTGAGGAGATGGATTGAGAATCTTGTAATCATTCCTCTGTATTCAATCGTGTCATCGGGACTCCTATGTATTCCTTGTGATTCAATGAATGAAATCTGGAGTTTTGGGTTTCAGTTCGTAGCCTCTGTTCTTCTTTTCCCTTTGTGCAAGATTTCTTGATTTTCATGGTTTTGAGTTCTTGCTTGCTGAAGAGTGCCAAAATGGGTTGCTATGACATGGGTAATGCTCAAAAGCCATTTGGCTATTTAATCCCAAGAGCAAACCGAGTTTGATTCTCAGATTTCAGTTTTGGCCTTCCTCTGTTCATGTGTTGCCTTCCTAGATTTTGGTGCTGTTCTTGATTCCCTTGTTGAGATGGCTTGAAATTTGGTATGAAGAGTCCAGAGGCTATTAATTAGCTATCCTCAAAATTTCATAGCCAAAGGATCAACGGTTGGGGAGTAATTTGGTTTTTGGCTCGGGTTGTGCAAAAATTCAGATTTTTACCCATAATCTGAAATTCTTGCTTCTTGGTTTGATTCTCTTGTTTCCCAAGGTCCCCTTACTATTTAGTATGTTGTAGTAAGGCCTTGGATCAAAAAGATTGAGAGCAAACCTATTTTTTAGCCAAAAATCCGAAGTCTCAAAGTTCCAGCCTGAAATTCCCGTTTGCTATTTTTCTCGAGAGGTACTACCGCTCCTGGAGCGGTACTACCGCTCATAGGTACTACCGCTCGGACCAGCGGTACTACCGCTCAGCGGTACTACCGCTTGACCAAGCGGTACTACCGCTTGAGGCCAGAATTTTCCCGATTTGATTTTTCTCGCTTGCTGGTCTCTGTATTTGTGTTTTTCCTGCTGCTGGGGTGTCTTGTGAGCACTGGTCTTCTACCTTCATAGCTCCCATAGCTATTGGAGAAGAAGATACGTGTTGGGGGCAATTTTTAGAAAACGACATTCACCCCCCCCCCCCTCTGTCGCCATTTCGGTCCAACAATTGGTATCAGAGCCGGTTAGCTCTAATTCATAGATCTTAACCGGTCTCAAGAGCCATGGCGACGGACAAGTACTCGACCAAGCCGCCCGTTTTCGATGGCATCGATTACCCCTTCTGGAAGAGCCGAATGGAGACATACATCCAGGCTCAGGGGTACGCTATCTGGCGCAAGGTCAAGGTCCGGTTTGTTGTTCCTGCCGATGAGAACATCAATGCTGGGAATATGCATGATGTTGAGGCAAACGCTAAGGCAAGGAACATCATTATCCAGGGCCTGAGTCGTAGCGAGTTCGATCGTATCTCCCACCTGTCGTCCGCCTACGATATCTGGGTGACCCTCGACGCATACCATGAGGGCACCACCCAGATCAAGACGGTTCGACAGGACCAGTTCAAGCGCGAATACAACAAATTCGAGATGCTTGCTGGTGAGTCCCTAGATGAGTGTTTCGCTCGTTTCCACAAGATCTTGAGCAACCTCCGAGCGGTCGGTCTCACATACCCCGACTCGGACAACGCTCGTCAGATGCTTGCGGCACTCGATCTGCGTGTGTGGGAGATGAAAGTGACCACCATCAAAGACACGACAGACCTCTCGACCTTGACTCTTGACGCGCTGTACTCGCGCCTCAAGACTCACGAGATTGACGTTGTCTCTCGTAGGTCGAAGTCACAGTCGATGGCTTTGGTCACCGATCCCAGCTCGGCTTCTGGTCCCTCTTCTGATTCTTCTTGCGGTTTCTCCCTTGCTGCTCTCTGTGACATAACTGATGATCAGTTAGAGCAGCTTGCGGATGATCAGCTGGCCCTCCTTGCTCGAAGATTCTCCCATGCTTACAAGGGGAGGAGGGACAGAAAGAGAGGAGGACCCGTGATTTGCTTTGAGTGTGGTGGCCCCAACCACATTCGGGCAAACTGCCCCAAGCTGGAGAAGGGCAAGAACGACTACGGCGGTTCGGGCAAGATCGACTACACCGACAAGAACCGCAACAAGAAGCCTCCAGCTCAGACGCCGGGAAAGAAGAAGTTCCGCGACTTCGGGAAGGCCAAAAAGCTGTTTCACCGCGTCCTCACCGCCTTCGACGACCTCGACCTTAGCGAGGTGGAGGGATGGAGCGACGACGACGGGACGGGTGACCAAGATCCCAAGAGCGGCGACGACTTCTCCGGCATGTGCTTCATGGCCCTCGAGGGCGAACTTAGCGACAGCGAGCTGTACTCCGACTCGGACAAGGTATGTCCCTCCTATGACCAACTTAATGAAGCTTTCCTTAAGCTAGGAGGTTTTCATGCTAGAGCTAGGACTAGGTGTACCGAGTTAGAGAAGGAAGTAGATAGACTGTCACGGGAGCTTACTTCTCTTACATCTGCTCCCTCCCGTGACGACTGTGATACATGCTATGCCTTGCTGGGTGATTTGGAGAAGTTAAGGACCTCGCATGATAGTGTGTCCTCCGAGCTTGATTCTATTAAGGTGGAGAATGTTAGTCTGCTTGCTGAGTTAGAGTTGAGTAGGATGGCTGTTACCCTACTTACTACTGATGAGACTACTTCTCCCACCTCATGTGAGGTTAAGGACATTGCTGCTAGAGGACCTTATGCCATGCTCCTTGATCTGCCCGAGTCTTGTGAAAATTGCAATAATTTAAAGATGAACCTAAAACGGGCAGATCACAAGATTGCTGAGTTGCGTGCTTCTTTACTTGAGCCTATTGATTCATGTTTGAACTGTCCAAAGTTAACTGCTGAACTTGAATCTGTCTCAAAACAGTTTCAAGAAATGATTGACAACAACAAGAAAATGGCTCAGTATGCGACTAAGGATTCTGTTAGCTCACCATGCATTAGTTGTGATAAACTAAAACTTGAACTCGTTGCTTTGAATGACAAATGTGTGAAGCTAACTAAGGAATTACTAGAGAAGCCACAATCTGGTTGTGATGTGATTGATGGTGTGGGGGAGAAGCCCCAGGGTAAGGGTGAGACGCCTAGAGACGCGAACCAACCTGCTAGTAGTAGGACTGTCCCCTCAGGGTCGGCTGTGTATGCACAAGCCATTCTCTCCTCTACTGTTGGTTCTTCTTCTGCTCCCTTACCTCCTGCTGTTCCCTCTTCTCCCTGCTCTTCTTGCACCTCTCTCTTTCGGGAGTGTCAGTACCTTATGAACACTCTCGAGAGATTTGTAGGCGGCAAGAAGAAGCTTAATCTTATTCTAGACCAGTCCAAGATTTGCAGATTTAATCAGGGTCTAGGATATGACTATTATGAGGATATGAGGAAGCATCCACCTGCTGTGCTTAGACCCATAGCACCAGGTGTGATCAAGACCGAGCCCAGGACCGAGAAAGTCCAATTTAAGTCAGCGGGCTATGTCCAGGGGATTTCTGACAGCAAGGTGATTGCACCTGCTGCTTCGGCCTCTCAGAAGGCGAAGCCTGACCGTGCTACTTCTACCTCTCAGAGGATGAAGTATCACTGCACCTTCTGTCAGAAGGATGGACACACGGTTGATCGATGCTTCAGGCGCGCCAAGATCGCGCGTAGAGACCGTGTTGAGTCTCCTAGGCGTATTCAGGGTCAGCCCCAGATCCTGAGTGCACCTAGGACCAGCACGAGGTCTAGGTTTACTGCTGTTGATGGGTTTGGGCAGCATCGAGGACTTGGTTTTTCTGAGTCTTCTGTTTTTCGTCCTCATGCTGCTCCTGGTCATGACTTCCGCCGTCCTGAGGGTACATCTCGTTTCCCCCGTCGAGACAGTTACCCGCGGCGTGTTCAGCGTGTTGCCGGTGTTCCGACTCGCTCTCCCGTAGCAGTCGGACCCCGCAACAGCTTCAGGTCTGCTCACAGACCTTCTGCTTCCTTGAGTCATGGAGAGCGTAGGGTAGATAGAGGTCAGTCGTGCTTGACTACTTCATCTGCTCGACGTGTTGTTCAGTATTGGGTGCCAAAATCACTTTTGATTTATCCCAGTACTGAGACTTTACTCTCTGTTTGACTCAGGTTCGCCGGGCAGGGAAGGGAAAGGTTTGGCTTGTAGACTCCGGTTGTTCTCGTCATATGACCGGAGACTCCCGTTGGTTTTCTTCCCTTGCCCGTGCTCCAGGTGATGAGACGATCACCTTCGGAGATGCTTCATCTGGGCGCGTCATCGCCAAAGGTACTGTGCGCATTAATGATTCTTTCATTTTGAAAGATGTAGCCTTGGTTAGTAAGCTGCAGTACAATTTGCTTTCAGTTTCTCAGCTTACCGATGACGGTTTCGAGGTGAGCTTTAAGAAAAATGCTTGTAAAATTCTTGATTCTTCGGGTAGTCTGGTTTGCGGAATTTCTCGTTATGGGAGGATCTTTCGTGCTGATTTTTCTGAGTCTTCTGGTGATCCTCTCAGGTGTTTAGTTGCTTCTGAGTCCCGCGACCTCTCTTTCTGGCATAGGAGACTTGGTCATATTGGATTTGACCATTTGACCCGAGTTAGCGGCCACGATCTCATTCGTGGTCTGCCTAAACTCAAGATGGTCAAAGATCTTGTTTGCACTCCATGCCGGCACGGCAAGATGGTTGCCGCTTCTCACCCTCCGGTCACAGTTACTATGACCGATGCACCGGGACAGCTGCTCCACATGGACACAGTTGGACCAGCTCGAGTGCAGTCAGCAGGAGGGAAGTGGTATGTTCTTGTTGTGGTCGATGACTTCTCGAGGTATTCTTGGGTGTTTTTCTTAGCCTCGAAGGATGAGACGTTTTCACATTTCCGAGGTCTTTTCAGTAGGCTTTCTGTTGAGCTCCCAGGTGCCTTACGAGCGATCCGCAGTGACAATGGCACGGAGTTCAAGAATTCCTACTTCGAGAGTTTCTGTGGTGAGACAGGTGTAGAGCACCAGTTTTCTTCTCCGCACGTCCCACAACAAAATGGCGTTGTGGAGAGGAAGAACCGTACCTTGGTCGAGATGGCCAGGACGATGCTTGATGAGTACTCTACACCGCGGAAGTTTTGGGCTGAGGCTATAGCTACCGCGTGCCATGTCTCAAATCGAGTATTTCTTAGGGCACACTTGCACCGCACTTCTTATGAGTTGAGATATGGGCGAAAGCCCAGCGTCTCTCATTTTCGTGTTTTTGGTTGCAAGTGTTTTATCTTGAAGTCTGGGAACCTAGATAAGTTCGAGTCACATTCCTGTGATGGGATCTTTCTAGGCTACTCGACTTCTTCGCGGGCTTATAGGGTCTGGAACTGCGAGTCTAGCAAAATGGTAGAGACCTGTGAGGTGACCTTTGACGAGGCCAGTCTGGGGACTAGGCCCGATATCTCAGGTTCTTTAGAGCAGTCCGAGACCATCTTTGTGGATGATGAGGATGATGGAGACGACGGTTGTCTACCTGATCCTGTCCCTCATCCACCCCTTGAGGTGCCGTCTTCCACCGCACCTCGAGGCGATCAGCCCATGCCTTCTGCTTCTTCTGGAGCTGGTGGCTCTGTTCCTACCCCGTCAGCTCACGAGGTAGAGGCCACTTCTTCATCTCATCCTGGACCTCCTAGACATATCCAGAAAGCTCATCCTTCAGAGCAGATCATTGGAGACCTCTTCGAGCGTGTTACCCGCTCAAAATCTGGCTTATCTCAATTCTGTCTCCATTCTGCTTTCATTGCCTCCTTTGAGCCCAAAGATGTCTCTCATGCTTTATCTGATGAGTCTTGGGTCAATGCCATGCATGAGGAGCTAGAAAATTTTGAGAGGAACAAGGTCTGGTCGCTTGTCGAGCCCCCGCGAGGTCACAATATTATTGGGACTAAGTGGGTGTTCAAGAACAAGCAGAGCGAGGATGGAGTAGTTATTCGAAACAAGGCTAGACTAGTTGCTCAGGGGTTCTCCCAGGTTGAAGGTCTAGATTTCGAGGAGACCTTTGCCCCCGTAGCTAGACTTGAAGCCATTAGAATCCTGCTTGCCTTTGCAGCTTCTAAGGGTTTCAAGCTTTACCAGATGGACGTCAAGAGTGCCTTTCTCAATGGCCTTATTGAGGAAGAGGTCTACGTCCGACAGCCTCCTGGTTTCGAAAACCCCAAATACCCAAACCATGTCTTTAAGCTTTCCAAAGCGTTGTATGGACTTAAGCAGGCCCCCAGGGCTTGGTATGAGAGGCTTAAGTCCTACTTGTTGAGTCATGGGTTTGAAATGGGTAAAGTTGATAAGACCTTGTTCATCCGCCGGCTTGGCGCTGACCTTCTGCTCGTCCAGATCTATGTCGATGACATTATCTTTGGCGGCTCTTCCCATACTCTGGTTTCCCAGTTCTCGGATGTCATGAGCACCGAGTTTGAAATGAGTATGATGGGTGAGTTGACCTTCTTCCTTGGCTTCCAAATTAAGCAGACTCGGAAGGGTACATTTCTTCATCAAGGAAAGTACACTCGTGACCTCCTGAAGCGCTTCGATATGAGTGATGGTAAGCCGGTGTCAACTCCCATGGCTTCGACAGCCTATCTTGACCCAGATGAGGATGGCGAGCCAGTTGATCAGAAAGAGTTCAGAAGTATGATCGGCTCCCTTCTTTACCTCACTGCCTCGAGACCAGACATACACTTCTCAGTGTGTCTGTGTGCTCGTTTTCAGGCTTCTCCTCGCGTATCTCACCGTCAGGCGGTGAAGCGCATCTTTCGATACCTTCGAGCTACCATTGACTATGGTATCTGGTACTCTTCCTCATCCTGTCTTTCCTTGAGAGCCTTCTCGGATGCAGACTTTGCCGGCTGTAGGATAGATAGGAAGAGCACCTCTGGCACCTGCCAATTCATTGGCACTTCTCTTGTTTCCTGGTCTTCGAGGAAGCAGTCCGGAGTTGCACAGTCCACCGCAGAGGCCGAGTACGTTGCTGCAGCCAGCTGCTGTAGCCAAGTACTTTGGATGGCGTCGACCCTGCGGGACTTTGGGTTGGTCATAGATAGTGTTCCACTCTTCTGTGATAACACTTCTGCGATTAACATTGCTAAAAACCCAGTGCAGCACTCTCGGACCAAGCACATTGATATCCGATACCACTTCCTTAGAGACCATGTAGAGAAGGGTGATATAGTGCTCCAGTTTGTGGAGAGTGACCACCAGTTGGCTGACATCTTGTGCTTCCAGGATTAGCTGCTTCTTATCTCACTAGGTCGAGCTCACTCACTTCTTGTAGGTTCTAGCGAGGGTTGGGCCACCCTCGGGTAGACAGGGTACGTGTTTGCTCTCTAGTGTGTGATTTACAGTCAGCTGATTGTCCTGGAGTCATATGGGGTAGATGAGAGTCAGTCTGAGCCATAGTTGTCTCTATATCTTATCTATGCTTTAAGGACTGCCTGTTTTGGTTTTATTTGCCAGCTTCTCGATTTATTGCTTTGGTTCAGGGAGAGTTCATTTGGGAGCTTCTGGAGCTTAATTGTGACTTAACTCAACTTGAACTAAAAGTTGCATGTCATGTTGAGGGGGAGCTAGATTTTTCTTGCATTTTCAGCATTCTAGCATTATAATCAATCTGCATTGAGCCTTGATCATTATCCTGTTATGACATGCTTCAATGCTTTACACCTTGCCATGACTTGTGCTTAGCTTGCTAAATTTATCATGACTTCATATGTGTAGACTAGCGTTTGCTATGATAAGTTAAGTAAAATTGATCAACTTAAATTAAACTTGTCATGCTAGCATTTGAGTTTAGTCTTTCTTGAGCTATCCCTTTATGATTCATGCCATGTCAAATAGGCTGAGTAGAGCGTTGAATCTATATTGAGCCTTAGATTGAGCTGTTTAGTCTCTTGATGATGCTGAGTTAGTACAATATGTTAAAAAGCAAAAAGATCGGTTTTGTGCGAAAAAACTGATCTCACCAATTCTCTCCTATGAGACGGCTTGCCATTGCACTTGGCATGAACTTAGGGGGAGTTTTGGATGACCTAGACTATCTTCTTAAGCTCATGGCTTGGAGTAGTCGCATAAGGCTTGAGACCTAGCACATGATAAAACAAAAATCTGGTTGGCAACAACCATGAATTTCAAAAGAAAATATGTCATTTGTGCTCCATTTGCTTAAGCTTCAAAAAGAACCAAGTACTTTAACCAAAGTTTCAATCTTGAGCTTATAGCACTCTATTTGGACTCAATGTTAGCTTCCTTGTTCCGCTTAGCTTATTGACATGGCCTGCATCATCCTTGGATATCTCTAGTTAGACTTTGCTCATTGATGACTTGACTTGCTCACTTAATGTACTTCACTTTTAGATTGTTATCTATGTGTTCTAGCTGGCTTATATATATGTTGTCATGATCTAGATAGCGTTTTATTGAGTTATGGCTTGGTGTAGTACTTGTTGGTCATATTGGATAATTCTCATGGCTCTAAATGCTTAGAATAAACAAACTTCAGCCATATTCATCCATTGACATGTCATATTCTCTCTTTTGCATCCTTGATGCGTTTATTGCCAAAAGGGGGAGAATAGAGAAGAAAAAGCTAGTTGGGATCATTTTGAGCTTTGGAGATCAATTTGCTCTTTCAGTTGTTGCTCTAGTGTTCCTTCTGTCGACATGGTCATTTGTTTCATTCTCTTCTTTGGACCATGTTGGATTCGTCAAACTCAAACTCTTCTTCATGCTTTTTCCGAGTTTGTCAATATACTCATCAAGGGGGAGATTGAGAGACCATGTGGTCGTGATCCCATGAGAATGATGAGTAATTGACAATGGTGTAGGTTAGTCGAGTTTGGTTTGGGTGGTTTTGACCATGTCGTTGCGTGGTGCAACGGGCTCGGTCGATTTGGTCAAACTTGGTCGTTTGGGCTTAGGTCATTTATTCTAATGCTTCGACAGGTTTGGACTTCATCATGGGTAAGCATGATGTGTTTATGCTATTTTACGCTTTCATGTGTCGAGCGGTGCTATGTGATGTGTTTCTTGTCTGTGTGGCTACAGGACATCGAGCGGAGTCGTGGCGAGACACGGTGGACCGGACTAGGCGCAGGTGGCGCTGAGGTCAGAACGGTCAGGATGTGTCGAAGACGACGTGGACTCGAGGTGGTTGCGAGGCGTGCAAGACAAGGAGCGCGGAAGCTTCCCGGAAGGTGCAGGAGGGGCGAAACGGGAATTTCGCAAGGCTGCACAAGCGGGAGCGGGCTCCGTTGGATTTAGCCGGCGTAACGGGGCGGAGACCCGTTAGCCATGGGCTATAAAAGGAGAGGAGGGGCTGCATGCCCATTTGAGCACTTGTAAGGAATTAGGGTTTACACTAGTCAAAAGAGGCTTTGGGAAGGTTGTTTCCTTTAGCTCTTTAGTTGGTGTGAGTTGGTGGAGGCAGAGTGTGCTCCCTCTGTTGTCCTCTACGATGGTTTCTAGGTGTGAGTCCTAGTGGGTGTTCTTCCTCCCTCCATGGATGAGTGTGTGTTCTTGAGTTGAGAGAGTGAGGAGATGGATTGAGAATCTTGTAATCATTCCTCTGTATTCAATCGTGTCATCGGGACTCCTATGTATTCCTTGTGATTCAATGAATGAAATCTGGAGTTTTGGGTTTCAGTTCGTAGCCTCTGTTCTTCTTTTCCCTTTGTGCAAGATTTCTTGATTTTCATGGTTTTGAGTTCTTGCTTGCTGAAGAGTGCCAAAATGGGTTGCTATGACATGGGTAATGCTCAAAAGCCATTTGGCTATTTAATCCCAAGAGCAAACCGAGTTTGATTCTCAGATTTCAGTTTTGGCCTTCCTCTGTTCATGTGTTGCCTTCCTAGATTTTGGTGCTGTTCTTGATTCCCTTGTTGAGATGGCTTGAAATTTGGTATGAAGAGTCCAGAGGCTATTAATTAGCTATCCTCAAAATTTCATAGCCAAAGGATCAACGGTTGGGGAGTAATTTGGTTTTTGGCTCGGGTTGTGCAAAAATTCAGATTTTTACCCATAATCTGAAATTCTTGCTTCTTGGTTTGATTCTCTTGTTTCCCAAGGTCCCCTTACTATTTAGTATGTTGTAGTAAGGCCTTGGATCAAAAAGATTGAGAGCAAACCTATTTTTTAGCCAAAAATCCGAAGTCTCAAAGTTCCAGCCTGAAATTCCCGTTTGCTGTTTTTCTCGAGAGGTACTACCGCTCCTGGAGCGGTACTACCGCTCGGACCAGCGGTACTACCGCTCAGCGGTACTACCGCTTGACCAAGCGGTACTACCGCTTGAGGCCAGAATTTTCCCGATTTGATTTTTCTCGCTTGCTGGTCTCTGTATTTGTGTTTTTCCTGCTGCTGGGGTGTCTTGTGAGCACTGGTCTTCTACCTTCATAGCTCCCATAGCTATTGGAGAAGAAGATACGTGTTGGGGGCAATTTTTAGAAAACGACATTCACCCCCCCTCTGTCGCCATTTCGGTCCAACAACATTTTTCACGGTCTGCATTATATCAAAATCACAAAAACACTAATCGTTACTTCACACAAATTTCGTTCGCACTGTACCAACCACTATTTTTAATTTTCAAAATTGCACAAAAAAAATACACAAGCAGTAAAGTGCACTCCACTTCAAATTCATTTTTTTTCACACATCATTTCATATATACACTTAAATTTTTATTATAAAATATAACTTTACAAATGCATAAATATATACACCTAAATTAAAATATTAAACCCTAACCCTAGCACAGATGAGTGCGCTCGGGGAATCAATTCCCCCGGTCGGATCGGCGGGTCGCGCGGCCAAAAAAGCAGACGTGCGTTCGGCCGGTTGGACGTGCGGTCGGAGCGCCTAACGTGCGCTCGGGCGGGAGAAGGCGCGCTCGGGGCGGGAGGACGTGCGGTCGGGAGGAGCATCGCGCGGTCGGAGGCGAGACGCGCGGTCGGCGGCCGGATCGTGCGGACTGGTACCGCACGACCTGATGAACAGTGCGGTCGTGCGGTACCAGTCCGCACGACCGGGGCACGTGGCGGCCTCGCGTGATCCCGCGCTCAAAAGGGGTCTAATTTTGGAATTTTTTTTTGGGGGGGCTAAAACTGGAATTTCGTGTATGCATGGGCCAACAGTGTCCAAAATTCCTGAAACTTGCCCTTCAGAGGTGCTTACTTCTCCAAATCAAAGCTAGCAGTTCCCTCCAATCCAAGGACATGAACGAATTCTTTCATTCTCCAACGGTTAAACGGTGCATTATATCACATCAGATCCATGAGAGCGACCAGAGGAGGATCAAGAGATCCTTTCATCTCCCCTGGCAGGAAAGTGATCATAACCACATGATGATCCATGCATGATCAATAGTAACTAGCGCTACTCATCTTCATTGACTAGGCAGCATTAATGCTCCAATTAGGCTATCTTTTCCATCTCTAAAAGGCAACCATTCCGATGCTCTCCTCTTCTCCGTCACCTGATTAGACATGGCAGTGTTCTAGCCTTGGTTGGCTACTCCATAATTCTATATCCAATGAACGTATAGCGGTGTAGATCCTGAGGAATAGAATAGGCAGGGACCTAAGTAACAATACTACTACTCTTTGAGCCACCTTTGCTTGTCTCCTCATTTTTCAGCTAGACAATGTGAACTCTTAAGCTTTCCAATGTTGACGCTATGAAGTCACAAACACTATGTATCTATGACTTAAAAATAAAAGAATAAATAAACACTATATATAGTCTTTACTAATCTACTAGTATAATTACACCAGGATTTTTCACATATTCAAATTGCTCTATTGTGCATGTTCCTTTCAAAAGCAAAAGCAAAAAAAAAATCCTCGAAAAAAAGAAAAGCAAGGCAATTTTCTTTTTTAAAAAAGGCTCTCGCATTCTCCTAAGGCCTCCACTCATCGGCCCAGAAAAAGCCCAAATCAGCCCACCAACCACACCAGCCTCCACCTCTTGCGAAGCAAACCCTAACCCGTCGATCCAACGGCGGAGCGAGCCCGATCAAACGCACAAAACCCTACCGCTTCACCCCCTCGACACCGCCTCCTGTATAAAAGGCTACCCCTCTCCGCGCCGCCACCCTTCTCACACACAAACCCTCCCCACCGCCGCCGCCGAGGAAGGAGAAGGAGGAAGCCGGCCAAGATGAAGACCATCCTCGCGTCCGAGACCATGGACATCCCGGAGGAGGTGACGGTGAAGGTCGCCGCGAAGGTGGTGACGGTGGAGGGCCCCCGCGGGAAGCTGACCCGCAACTTCAAGCACCTCAACCTCGACTTCCAGCTGCAGGAGGGCGGCCGGAAGCTCAAGGTGGACGCCTGGTTCGGCACCCGCCGCACCATGGCCGCCATCCGCACCGCCATCTCCCACGTGCAGAACCTCATCACTGGGGTCACCAAGGGGTACCGCTACAAGATGCGCTTCGTATACGCCCACTTTCCCATCAACGCCTCCATCACCAACGCCAGCACCGCCATCGAGATCAGGAATTTTTTGGGCGAGAAGAAGGTAACCTAGCCCCTGACCTATTCTTTTTACGGTTCGAATGCGCGGACCATGGTAGATTTGAGCAGATCTTGGTGCGACGGGATGGATTGTGACGTTTTCTTTGTGCGATCTGTGTTTCAGGTGAGGAAAGTGGACATGCTCGAGGGAGTGACCATCTTGCGGTCCGAGAAGGTGAAGGATGAGCTCATCCTCGACGGCAACGACATCGAGCTCGTCTCTCGCTCGGCCGCCCTCATCAACCAGGTGATTGATGGGATCCTGTTACTTGTGTATAGGTTACTATCTGATTAATTAGATTGATGTGATGCGATAGATCACGTTGTTTCGTTCATGCCTGCTTATGCTCTTTGCCGAAACTAGATGTGCTTCAGTGGCCACAGTTGTTGGAACCAATGTTGTTGATTTCAATGTTCGGATGTAGATGTAGTGTACTGAGTATTCTTTGTTAGTGAGATCGCACACTATGTTCATAATGATTCATACATGCCTACTTAATGCTGTTTGCTGAATATTGTATGTTGGTGCTGAGGTGACCAAAATGGTTGTGTTCTCTGAGTTATCACAACGGTAGTGCCAATGTATAGATTTATAGTGGTCAATTTGAGAATGTTCTAGTGTGATCAAGTAGTCAAATCACATTATTTGTTGAAGTGCATGCGACCTTAGTGACGTGAAGTAGAAACTAAGATATGTGCGATGTGCAGATATATGTCAAACATGTGTTCCCTCTGTACAAATCCATTTTCTGATATAAATGTAGCATCTCAATGTGTGATAAACTTTTTTAATAGCGCACCAAAACCTGCCGTCACAAGTGCTTGTGTTTAGTTTTAGGATAAACTTGGGTTGAAATGGACTTGCTAGATGTAACATGTGTGATGTATTTAACCATTACATGAGGGCCTATTGTTGCTGTGTAGCATATGGATTTCGTTGCTTGTTTCATGATGGTGCAACAACCTCAGTGATAATTTTGCCATCTTGAAGATGAATGTCTTCCATTTTTCTCATAGTACTTTGTGTTCCATGCCATTTAAGTTCACATGCGTTGAATAACTGAGGCATGCGTCATGTGTTTGCTGGTGGTGTTGATTCTTGCATTCTCTGATTCATATTACTGAAGCAAGTTGCCTTTGCTGTTGCACAGAAATGCCATGTGAAGAACAAGGATATCAGGAAGTTCTTGGATGGTATCTACGTGAGTGACAAGGGCACTATCACCGAGGACCAGTGAGCTCCATTCCCCGCATAGCCAGTAGCGAAAGCCCTCTTGGGAGGGTCCAGAAGTGCTGTTTCTGTTCATCATATTTCATCATCCTTTTTGTTGCAATTTTCTGAGACTGAATTTTGTCCTGGTGTTAATTATGATGTGTAATGGAGTATGCTATCTTATCCTTCATATTGTTACTGTTTGATGGTCTGAACTCTGTTTATCATTCCCTAATGATAGTTGACTGCATTCGTGGTTAAAACTAGCATGAATGTCCAAGTGTTTTATTACAAGCCTGCATTTAAGCTTTGCTCCTTACGAACATGCACATCACATTGGATATGTTGCTTATGAGGACAACGTGTGTGCTATAATGATGGTTGATGGCTTTTGTCAAGTTACCGCAAGATGGTAATGAGTCGGAAACCCTCAGACGGTCAGACCTCAATAGAACGGCAGGGGGGGGGGGGGGGGGGGGGGAATTTGTGCCTGCTCAGTCTGGTTCTTTGCCATTGCTTTTTAGCCCAAATTTTGAAAGTTTTTTACATATGGACCTTAAAACATATGTATGTCTAAAATCAAACCCTCAAAACATATGTATTTCTAAAATGGACTCTAAAAACATATGTATTTCTAAACATTCATCAATCTCGCTCAAATCAAACCCTAAAAACATATGTATTTCTAAATCAAACCATAAAAACATATGTATTTCTAAACATTCATCAATCTCACTCAAATCAAACCCTAAAAACGAATATATACACATTACTACTCTTACATTACGCATATCTATTGAAAATCCAACCTAAAACCGAGCCAAATTGAACTAATTTCATCTAGGGTTTCAAATCTTGCCCCACGAAATGTACTTCAAATAATCCATATTTATTGCAAAAAAAATCAAGAGAAAGGAGGGGGTTCACCTTGCTAGCTCGGTTTGGAAGCAAAATCGTGAGAAAAACGGATGGATTGGAGTAGATTTGGAGGGGGAAGAGGGGCGGCGGCGGCGATTGCTCTCAGGCTGAACAGAGGACTGAGGGGGTTGGGGGCCGCGCTCGGGCTTAAGTCCCAGAGCACGGCGCCACGGCCGTTAGCGCAGCTGTTACACATCACGGCACCATGGGCTTTGGCGCCGTGCTATGCCACCGTGGAGCCTACGTGGCCACGCACGGCGCCAAAGCATATGCCTCCGTGCTATGTACCATGGACGTCATATACTTTGGTGCCGTGGTAAGGGTCTATTTTTGCGAATCGTTTTTTCAGAGGTCTTCTATATGTAAATTTTTTTCAAAATTTAGGCTAAAAAGCAAAAGAATCTACGCATACAGCTGGGCGTTAGCATGAACCATACTAGTACGTTTTGCTGGCTAGATTGCAGATTGTGAATGTGTTGGACTACCTGGATGGAGTGTCCCACATGGCCAGTGTCTAGGACCATCATCGGAAGTTTTGCCGTGGAAGAAAATCCTAGAAAAAGAAAAGAGAACTCTGTTCACCTAGGGTTTTGGATTTTTCCCATATGTCATTGACTCGTATTTTAATTTTTTTATTTAAATAGAAATCTAATTAATTTAAGTGCTAGGGCTCACTTGTTAGTGACAGATTAACTTTAATCAAGATTAACCATATTAAACTAATTACTAATGATTTCATTAGCACTAACCAAAACCGTAATCACGTGGGACCTATATGTCAGCGAATTGAGGAAGTAGAGGCAGGCATGGTCGAGCTCACCGGCGGCGACGGCGACGTGAGCAGAGGAGAGAGGTCAGCATGCTTGGAAATGGGACGAGGGGCTCACGGCGGTTCCATTGGTGGTGACCGCAGCTGAAATGGTGGACAGAGGCGGTGGCACGGAAGTGTTGAGCTACGGGGATGCTCTGCCATGAAACGGCGTTGACGCAAGAGTGAAATAGAACAAGACTAGGGCACAGAGCAAGCTAGATGGAGTCTTAGAGAGGCTACAGGAACGGGCGCGGGGACCAAAGGTCATCGGAGACGAGCCGGCGGCTAAGCTTTGCGGCAGTGCCTTGGGTGTCTATAGCGAGGTCTAAGCAAACAGTGAAGAGCTTCAAAAGTAAGGCGTGGAATTAGCTTACATGAGGTGTGAGGATCTCACCGAGGGGGTTAACAGCAGAGGAGGAGCTTTGGGAGGGCACGACAGTGAACTGCGACAGCGGAGATGCGGTCTACGGTGACAACAAACCAAGGTGAGGAAGAGCTAAAAAGGAGTGCGGGGTAAGGAAGCGGAGTGCAGGAGATGCTCGAAGTGACCATGCGTGAGCGAGGAGCTCACTGGAGCAGAAGCTGCTCAACGGCAACGACGGCGGTGGGAGATGAAGACGTCGCGGTCCGGGCGCTTCACTGCACGAATCAAGAAATCGCTTGAACGGTTTCACAAAGCAACGGATTTGGCGCAATGTAACGTGAGCACAAAGTTGACGGCTCACCGGGACAACGGCTGCCACGGTGGCCATGTATAACAACCCAATTTTATCTCCCAAATAAACATGCATGATTTTTTTTGAATTAAAAAATTGGTGCATTTTTCAAATTTTTTCAAAAGCCTTTTTGAGTTTTAGATTTTTAAAATAAATTCCTTAGCCAAAAAATGTGAAACCAAAATATCTAAAAGTCAATTGGATGCTGGAGAATTTTTCTAAAATTTTCGTATGCAAATTCCTTATAGAATTCAAATGAGAAATTCAAATTCAAATTCTAACCTAAATTAAAAGTTTAAACTTTATTTTACTTCCCTCCAAACCGTTGAGCCAAAACCCACTCGCAGACCTAGCCCATTTTCTCTTTCCCTTCCCGCCGCAGCCCAGTTGACCCAGCCCACGCACGCCCACACACTCGCCATCCCAGCTTGCCGCCCTCTCTCTCTCGCACCACTGATGAGTGGGCTCAGTCCCAGCTGCTAGCATGCACTGTTCTTCTTCTTCCTCTCTTTCTCCCTTGCGCGCGCCCAACCTCATCCCTTTGCCTGTATCCGTGTGCAAGTGAGCAATGAAAGCCTCTGCGCCTCAGCCAAGTGTGCCGCAACCTTGTCTCGTCACCGCGAGTTAGTCCCATCACCAGCTACACTCTCTCACTCGACGCCGAAGCCATTCATGGCACCCTCGCTCTCTTGCCCTCTTCACCCCTATTTAAACCTAGCCTTGCAGGTCAAAGCTTCATTATCACCCACTCAAACTTTTCCCCAAGCTCACTCAACACCAGCATTGTCAGAGAGTAAAGATTTCCCTATCTTCTCCAAGTCTGGCCACGAGCTCTGCCACTCGATTTCTCATTATTCAGTGAGTCCCCGACAACGCCATCGTGCATGTGGAGTTCGCCTTACCATTCTCTACCCCATGCTTACCTTGCCTTGCTCGTTTGCCCTTAGGAGACCCAAAGACGACGTCCTCGCCACCGAGCCCTTCATCGCTGTAGACCTGGTCGCCCATTCCCATCGCTTGGGTGAGTTCCGATCATTACCATCGTGCCATTCATGCTCACCTTGACTCCCTTGTGCTAACCCGCTCCTTAGATGGCCTTGTCGTGCCCTAGACCCACTGGGATCCATCCTTCTTCTCCAACGTTGACCAAGTTCTTCACTGCCGCCATTCTTGCATCTCGCCTGAAATTCTGGTAAGCCAATGCGTCCCTCTTCAATTTAGTTCAAAGCCGACCTCATAAGCTAGCCATCGAACCTTAGACCCGGCTGTAGCCCTCTGGTCACGTTCACCTAATCTCACTGCCACCGACCGCCATGGATAGCACGACACACAATGCATTAAGCCATAAGCAACGACTCCGTTAGCTTCGCACTAGATTGTAAATCATAAAACTACCCTCAATTGGAGAAAGTTAGATGTAAAATCCTGAGTTCATTATCACCGGCCATGTCACCACTGCTTACTCGCCGCTGACCCCACTTCGATGACTATAGGCCCCCAAGCCACACCCAAAACGCTATTGGAAACTCACTGAACCTAGTATGTGCGCAATTTTGGCTTAAGCATGGCTCTAGGCCCTTGTCGTCGTGCTGCTGCCTAGCACCGCCGGCCACTCACCTCCGGCTAGCCGTTGCTGTGGTGCACCCCGCCCAACGCCATCAATGCCATTAGCAAGCCCTTGATACTAACAACCCATTTTGGCCCATGGCCAAGCTTGCCAACTACCCTCTGGCCGCCGGCGAGCTCGCCATGGAGCTCCACCGTGAGCCTCTCTATAGCTTCACTTAGCCTCATTGACCGAGCTCGCCATGGAGCTCCATCGTGAGCCTCTCTATAGCTTCACTGACTTGGTGGACCCCAGCTATCAGTAGTTAATTAAACTTAAGGATTAAGTTAATTGTTAGTATGACATGTAGGCCCCACAAGGATTAGAATCCTAATTAGTTCTGGTTAAAAGTCTAGAACTCACTAACATGTGAACTCATGCTTTTAAGCTGTCACATAAACCTAGCCCTTGGACCACTATCACCGACATGTGGGTGCCACTCTCTGGAAATAACTGCATAAACCCAGTCTACATGAGCCATGGCCCCACCTATGGGCCTCATCATTTTTCCATGCTAAAATAAATAGAAAGCATAAATAAAACCCCATGGACCCCACCTATCAGCCCCTTAATGATTTCTTTAAGGAAAATAATTAAAAAAGAAAAAGAAAACCCTCACTTGACCCCAACTGTTAGCCACCGAAGAATTTTCTTAAGAAAAGCAATTCAAAAAGAAAAGAAATTCCAGATGACCCACCTGTCAGAAATTTCTAAATTTTTGGAATTCAATTCAGTTCAAACTTCCAAAGGCTATATATAGCTTCTTCATTTTAAATCCAAATCTAGTGATTTTTATTTCTAAATTCAAAACCTTACCAACAGTACCAAAATCATAACTTTTGGAGTTCATTTGAATTTTATTTGAATGCCTGATTGAATCTGGATGGTTTCGCATGTATAGACTTTGATGCTTCAGACCCACCTATCACTGACGAATAAGATTCCACCCTAGCCACATTTGACTAAGACAAGTCCTTATAATTAATCATGTTGAACCTAGCTTTCAAATGACAACATTTTACTTTCAAATATACAAGCATGCTTATTATGGGTAATTGTTAAAATGCTATGTTAAAGGTTGATTTCCTAGTTATACCATGTACTTGATACTTAGTATCCCCTTCCTTGATTATTGATATTTCTTACCATGTCACCCTAGGATATTTACAAGTAATGATAACTCCACTATTGGTTAAACTCTAGCAAAGTATGGTTGTGCTTAGAAATGTTGTAGTAGTAGAACGAAGTATGACACAAACATTGCCAACTGAACTTGAAAACATGGTAATAATTGCAACATGGGTTACCACTAGAAACAGAATAAAATATTTTCTAAAATAGTGGAGACTCGGGTGAGTAGTTAGTTGGATATCGGTGTAGGGATTGCACATATTAGATTAACCGTGTAGGGATTGCACATGAAATTTTTGGATTGTCCATGCAGGGATTGCACGTGTCATTTTTAGATAGGCCATGCAGGGATTGTACATGTCCTTTCCTGAATAGCTGTGTAGGGATTGCACTAGCTCTGGTTATGTGTTGGTCTTGCCTGAGTCATTTAAGGACTCAATTCTTGTGCTCATCTTTTCTACACACAAATCGTGTAACCACAAATCCGGTTATGGGACAGACTTGACCCACTAATTTGCTTAGCTTTAGCATGAATCCTGCGCTTTTAGATTGGTTCGTGGATTTCTGATGTGATTGGTGGGAGTGACCCATAACGGTCACTATCCTTGTGGATTTTGTCGAGAAGGGCCGTAGACTATTTCGTATTGAAAACGTAGCCTAGGATGGAATCGTTTTAGGGATGAGGCATAACTCGAGAAGGGAGCAGTCACTACTGCCAGCGTTGAGGATTAACCCTGGAGTGAGAGTAAGTATTGTAGCTAAACATTATAAAAGCCTTGTTATGTTTTTCTTAGTCTCAAGTCCATGGGATCGTGTAGTGGCCAATATTACGAGTTAATAATATCTTATGGGTAAAGTTGTATAACCTCTGTATAATGTTAAAACTCTATTCAAATAGATGTGTCCTCAGACATGGGCAAAAGCGTAGTAACATTACACTTGCATAGTTTTCATAAACAAATAATAAACTAGTAATTGTTGTGAAATTTGCTAATGGAAATGAAGGCAGAGGGATTTTGCTCTCATGAAAATGAATAGGATTTCACTCGCATGGAAATGGAAATGAAAGCGGAGGGATTTTGCTCACATATATGTAGTTGCATTCTACTATAGGGACTTGCTAAATACCTTTGTACTCATTGTTGCTTAATATGTGATTTTAGATTTTGAAAGTAATGACCCAATAGTCCATGCTATCGGTTACAAAATAGAAGATGAAGGCCAGGACTAAGATTTAGCCCCAATTGATTGCATGTGGTAGATTATGGAGGCTCCTTTTGGTTTATGTACTATTCCACTACTTTGTTCTAAACAATCTCATTAGGCATGTCAGTCTGTTATGTAAAACTTGGTCATAAGACCTATTTATGATTGCCTATATAATAGGAAGTGCTCCTTTTATTCACTCGAATGCATGGATATGATATCTATTGATGTTATTATGTGAGCTAGATAATAATCCAGGAACTAGCTCGGAATACATAGGAGATTCGGATTATCAAATTTGGGTCCCTACAGAGGTGGTATTAGAGCCATATCGACTGTAGGATAAACCCTAGTGAGAATGGCCTTTAGTCTAAGGACTTATTCTATGGAAAAAGGCTAATTTCCTTAAGCAAAAACTTTTGCGAAAAATATAGCATAATATTGCTATTTTCTCCTTCCCTTTTTCTTAGAGTCTTGTTCTCATCCTACTTCTCTCTTAATTTCCAAAAATTTGTTACTAATCTTTTCCACTCAAATTATTTGTAAATGTTGAAGCCATGCAAGATCACTCATGATGAGAAGCTCAAACTTTGGGTGGTCTGCCTAGCAGACTTGTTGGGATAT
The DNA here is from genome assembly GCA_017311315.1 of Dendrocalamus latiflorus. Taxonomy (NCBI): domain Eukaryota; kingdom Viridiplantae; phylum Streptophyta; class Magnoliopsida; order Poales; family Poaceae; genus Dendrocalamus; species Dendrocalamus latiflorus. The sequence continues at coordinate 11,622,529 of CM029646.1, forward strand.
CTACAGTATCAGAAGCATGCTTTCTTTGAGGAACATTGAGTCTATATTGGGACCTGTGTATCATGGTGGCATGAAAATGATTTGTATAACAAGCCAATTAGAAGATGACATGTGGCATAAAAATTACTGTAGCATGCGCGGAACTGCATAGAAACACATCTGCTACAGTGCGCTACAGTTTTGCTACATTGCATATGTGCCACGTGTCAGTCACTGGTTGGCTTGTTACATATACTGGACTGTGCCACCGTGATACTATAGAATTTTTCCTATGGGAGAGATGGAGATGACACTCAGGCTTACCACTTTCCAGCCCTATATAGGAGGGGGTAGATTCAAGCTTGGAGTTCAGGTGTCACTTGAGAGTCGATCCGCCATCTCTACAACATCTATGATGACGACCTGCAGAGAGCACCTTTCCACTACTACCTATCACCAGAACAACGAGACACTTAGCTCCGTCTTCACTGCCCCACGAGGACTGCCCTATGTTGACCCACTAGGTAGCATTGACCAGAGCCATGGATGCCACGCACTAGGGGACTTTGGAGGAACTACACCATCTCTATGAGTTAGTAGCCCAGATGCAGAAGGAGATGGATGATCTTTGTCAGGGGCTTGACATCACACGTGGATAGGATATGGAGGTAGAGTACATCGAAGAGTCTTCGTCCTCCGTGGCCATTCCTTCGCCACTGCCACCCCACTGTGTCTATAGTACCAGAGACTACCATTATCACTTCCACCATGATGGAATGCTAGTCTACCCCGACAGACTTCTATGTTTTGAGACTTTTTCTCTAGCTAGCCTAGAGCCACAGATCAATGAGGAGGAGCCCCATGTAGTAATAGATCAAGATGTGCCCCCTCCAGTGCCGCACCATGGCCAGTTTACACCAATGCCGCCTCACCTGCCCGAGTACACTTCAAAGCAGCACCAGCAAGGTTGTGGAGGATTCCTAGACAAGTAGGACTATAACTTCCTAGGTAGGACCTGACCTATGGGATAGGTCGTTAGAGCTCATATTGTTGTATTTTGGATAGTGAGTTAGTATCCTTATTTCCTACATGAACTTTAGAACCGTTGCAATGATGTTTGTAATATTTTAACTATCACATGAATTGCATGCCTCCTAAGTGCATTATGCATGGCAGTCATGTAAGATCTATGTTACGCTATTGTGTTTTTCCTTCATTGAATGTTAAGTTCTTTGTGCTCTTGTGTTACTAAAATTTCCCCTAGATACTCTCTTCTCTTGTAACTTATAATTCTCGTCTACTTCTATACCTTTAATAGAATGGAAGAAGGTCACTGCAATTAGTCTGTGCCACCTCCACTAGAGAACCCACCATGGCTAACGTCATGGCCCGCTAGACCCAGCTACTGGAAATTCTCATGCAAAATACAGCAACAACAAGAGGAACCTCTAAGTTAGAAGGGTTCATGAGGACCAAACCTCCTACTTTCTCTAGTCCAAGGAATCCCTAAACACAGATGATTGGATTCACACTACAGAGAAGAAGTTAGAGGTTACCCATTGCAGTGCCCGCAAGAAGGTACCCTTCGCGAGCCACCAACTGGAAGGACCCATCGTAGACTGGTGGGACAATTTTAAGACAACCCAGGAGGAAGGCCACAATGTCACCTAGGATGAATTCAAGGCCTCTTTCCACGACTTCTTCATCTCATCGAGACTAATGAGGTTAAAGAAGAAGGAATTTTGTGAGCTGAAGCAAGGAAATATGTCAGTGCATGAATACATTACAAAACTTCTCCCAACTTTCCTGCTATGCCCCTACAGATAAAGAGGGTGACAAAGAGAAGTAGAAGCAATTCCTAGAAGGCCTACGTGAAGGGATAGTGTTACAACTATCCTCTCATGACTTCGCAGATTTTCAACATCTATTGGATGAGGCACTTGTGGTTGAAAACAAGTGCATGCTTCTTGAGAACAAATACAAACGCTAACTAACTTACTAGGGAACTCACAAAGGACCCGAGTACCCCTAACCACAAGTAGATTTACCCAGTTGCACCCCCTAGAGCACCACCTATAGTGCCACGCCCCGTCAACCCTATCTACTGGACCCCTACTCAAGGAGGACCCCAGCAACGGGGCAGCACTTCTACAACCGAAGTCACTTGTACCATTGTGGAAACAAGAGACACTACGCCAACAAATGCCCTAAGAAACAATAGACCCTAGTTAGGACTAACACCACAAAAACTCCAGCTGGAGCCCTAATGACCTAGCAGTAGGCCGAGGAGTACCCCAGATGCCTCAAGTGGCCCGACCTACACCAGCCTTTGAAAGAGGCCATGTAAATCACATCACCGTAGAAGAAGCTCAGGAAATCTCGGACATTGGAGTGGATACTTCCTTGTCAACTCAGTACTAGCTATTATATTGTTTGATTCTAGACCTTCGCATTCATTTGTTTCCAAGTATTTCATCAAGAGGCACTACATGCTCGCATTTTTTTGATTAAAAACCCTTTAATGTTCAATCATCTGGAGGTGATATGAAAGCCCATTTAGTTATTCTCTAGACCCGGATTCAAATTAAGGAAGTAGAATTCATAGCCAGCCTAATCGTATTGGATTCTCAAGTCCTGGATGTGATCTTAGGTATGGATTGGTTATCCCAACATCAAGGTCAGATCCATTGTACCCTCAGATTAGTGACCCTAGTGAACACCTAAGGAATTTCAGTAGAAGTCGCAGCCAACCTTTCACCCTAGAAGACCCCAACAGTGAATAGCATGAAGTGTGTTGGAGTAGAAGAAGCACCATTGTAAGGGAATACCATGATGTTTTTCTAGAAGAATTACCCGGCATGTGAAAGTATATTTTGCACTACAATATTTTGTAATAGTCAGAGTACTATTTACTTTACAAAAGATCAAATGTTCTGTGAGAGAACAAAGCATATTGATATCATGTATCACTTCATTCGAAGTGTTACTACTCAAGATGATATTGAAGTCAGCAAAATTAGGACTCATGATAATCCAGTTGATATGTTGATAAAGTCAGTTCCCACCACTAAGTCTGAGCAAAGACTTAGTTGGTATTACTCACTAGTCCTTTGGATTTCGACGCACAAGGTGTACGTGCTAATTTTATTGGAGGGGTATATCACATATTTCAACTACTGAGGGGAATTCGGCTTAAGGTGAAGATTTCAACTACTGAGGGGAATTCGGCTCAAGGTGAAGATTTTTGAAGTTGATCCGAATTCGTACCATGTCTCTGTAGAACACTTTATCGCCTCATACTAGACATGACATGACATATGTCAGGGCCATGCGCAGCTTGTATCAGACGTGGTGTCAATCTGTATCAACCGACTCTAATTCAGTTTGCTCTCCATATGGGACTCATTTTCCTTGCCCTATATATGTACTCCAGTAGCCCATATCAAGATGAAGCGCTCCATTGTAATCTCTCATCATTATAATGATTTGTCTTCGAGCGCTTGTAGTTTTTTCCGTAAGAGTTTTTCACATAAAAATTCATGTCTCTCATCTCTATTTTTCTGTGCATTATTTGCAACATCTATCAACTGAAGCTTCTCATATCAACATTCACTACAAAATTATTAAAATAAACAGTATTCAAATGCAGACAATGGCGCCCTCACTTGATACGAGAAAGAAAGAAGAATTTAGCTGTCATGTGTTGCATCCAGATAAAACTCCTCGCAGCATATAAATAGACCACAGGGAACAAAGATTAAGCGTAAGTGCAAGAAAGCTCTCTGATACCTCCTTCACCAACATGGGCGAGAAAGTTAGTACCAGTCATCTCATCAAAGTTTGCAAGGGTGAAAGGCAAAGGAGAGTTTGCCAGCTGCCACGCCGTGGACAAACAAAGTCAAGGATAGCGCACATTGTGATGCACTCCCTCACTTCAGCAATTCTCTGGGCATTGTCACAGCTTCCAGTTCTTGATCAAAAGTGAATATTACTGACTGTGTAATTAGGTTTTTTCTAAATTGCTAGCTGTGTACTTTTTTTGTCAGTAAATTGCCATCTGATTCGCTCTCGTCTTCAGATTTTTCATCGTCTGAACCGGCCATCTAAGCAGACAAGACTCCTTGATGGCTTCATACTGATGCCGATTATACTTCTGATGCATGCTCCCTCAAAAAGAGAATTGTTTGTTGAGCCACCCATATCCTCCACATTTGATGGTGTACTACTTGACGACGCACCAGTCACATATGTGGAGGCCGCTTTGCATGCACTCACGATTTCCCTTTTGGCTTGTTTCAGCTGATTGGAAATTAAAAAGATCAACGCAAGATTAATGTAGGTGCCTCAATATGTAAATAACACTCTAATTTTATTCAAGCCAGCACAGTTAGCAGATAAGGCTATTGCTGTTGTTTAGCCAGCACACTCTAATTTCTTTAAGATTTTCGGCAGCTCGCATGAATATTTCTTTGCACATTTTTGTTCATGGTTTCACAATCCTTTTGGTTTCGAATGAACATCTTCAGTGATTTGCCCAAATTTTGATTCACATGCTTAAACAATTTACTTGCTATTGAGGTGTCCATGACTTGAGGGGTAATATAGCAGGTATATGTGACTTGAGGGGAGATATATCAAATTTCACTGACGGTGCAAGTAGTCAGAAAATCCTAGAGGAACCATAAAACTAGCAGAAAAGCCCAGAAGGTATACCTTTGCTGCTGTAGTTTCAGCAACCTCTAGAGCAGCATCCCCAGCGTTGGCAAAGCGATTGGCACAACCTGTATATGTAATTCATTGGATTTTTGTTGCAACATCTGAACTAAAGAACTTAAAATCATCCTGAATTGTAACATAGTTACAGTAAGATCCACTTAGTTTAAAAGAAATGATGGCTCTACAATGGTGTTCAAATTAAGAAACATCGCAACATTAGGATTCTTGAACAGACTTTCTTTAACTGGAGAGTTCACTTTGAAACTGACTCATGATTCAACTTAAGTTTTTATTTTTTAAAAAACAATATTTAGATTTCAGCGACCATCATCAACAGGAACAACTATGTAATTTATTTGAGAATGAATCAGCAAACAATTCAAAGAACCTGGAAGTTTTGGCACATCGAGCTCATCACAAAAGGCATTGCAGAAGTGGTTGCAGTTTCTCTACAGGGGTTCATATTATCCGCGAGGTCATTCCCAGCCAAATTCCCGTCAGGAAAACTCTTTTGTTTTGGAAAAAAAAATCGCCGGTTAGCGAAAGGGACGAAATTTTGTTATTTTTGTTCCAAAATTCGGACGAAATTTTTTAAAGCGTTTGAATTCTTTACCGAAATTTGGTCAAATTTTGGCCAAAATTTGTAGCCGGGTCAAAATTCAAATGAAAACAAATTTATTTGACTGGGTTGGTTTTATTTCGGAGAGTAACGAAATGGACAAAAAAACAAAATTTCGGCAAAATTTCATCGAAATTTTGAACCCTGGTTCTCGTAGTATTTGATTTACCGTGAAAATAGAGCAGCTCGTCTTCCCCAGCACTACGAACTCGCGAAACGTGCACATGGGATTTTTGCATGGAGGGCAGCTAAAAACTCCAGTGCCATGTTCACAGTGACGAAATGACCATTCTTCATCTCCATAGACCTGTTAGTGACACACAATGAATCAATAACTCCATTCGAAGAAGGAATCAGTAATAACTAGGAAACCATCTGATTGCAGAGTCTCAACCATGATCATTTATGAATGAAAACTTAAAAGCTAGGAATATAATTGCAAATTTTGTCACTCATACCGTGCGATGTATTACTTGTTTGGCGCTATGAATCAGAAAATTTTCGTTAAAAAGAAGTCAGGCAGCCGATTAATTAAGCAAGCAGATCAATATTTTCTCCTTGCATTGCATGATCCTTGCCAGACTCTAGCCATAGCCCTACATGTAACCCAATTAAATTACCATCGAACATTTTCAGTCTCAAATTACACTTCTTTCAATGCTTACCACATAAAATTGTGGCTTAGAGTTAAAGATATCGATCGGAAGCGGAGACTTTCTACGCATTACCGATTCCATACCGAAAATCACCTGAGTTCTTAACAGGAGTAGAAACTAAGGTCGCACGAACCTACGAAAGAACCATACATTATTACCGGAATAAATCATCAACCCCTCTTTGCCTATCTACCATATATACAAAAGTGTTGAACTAATCTTGTGGATAGGTGTATACATTTGGTTAGGTGCGTGCATGAGGTCATGTGTGAGCCATGCATGCACTTGCTTGGGTCTGTATCTTTCTTTGGATACTTCACGTCCGCGTCATGGCGTGATATGGCCGGATCGTGGCGTATCGGTGGGGAATCATGGTGTATAGGTAGGGGATCGTGGCGTATCGGTAGGAGCCTTACCGGCCACAGTTTTCTATGTAAATCCCTATTACTTTTGTGTATAAATAATAGAAGAAAAAATCCGAAAAGTCGCAGAATTTGCACGATGCAAAATATTCATGCTTCACGTGTGTTGTATATTCATGTTCACGTTGAGGCTTTATCGGCTTAGTGCCAACAATAAGAACCGATATTATTCTTCTGTAGAAGATGAATTCATTCTCCTCTAGATCCAATCTTCTTGGCATTTCAGACGCCCCGGAGGAGAAAGGAAGGAAGGAAGAAGAGAGCAGCGGCGAGAAGGAATAGGAGGGACAAGGATGGCGGTGTGGAGAAGCCGCCGAGGCCGATGGCACCCTCAAAGAAATATGAGACCATAGTGGAGATCACCTCATATAATTAGTATTTGATTTTATTGTGCTTCGCCGTCAAAGTTTGAGTTTGATTTTATGTCATTTGTATTTTTCTGGTTTTGTTGTCGGGTGATGAGTGGTCTGACTGGCCGTAAGCAGCAGTTTGATTGGAGAGCAACCGGCTAGTGGTTGGCTATACTTATATTTCAGAGAAGGTCTCATTTTTTTGCATGAAAGATTTAAGAGCGGTGCGATCGGCCGTATGATAGCGGTCCGATCGGAGGTGTGTCGAGCATTCTGACCGACATGGTTGCTGCGGTCAGACTAGTTCCCTTGTTACTGGGAGAAGTTTAAGTCGATTCTCGGCGGTTTGACAGATCATTGGTTGGTGATCAAACCGGCCTTTGTTGAGTGTGTGAGCTGAGTTTTGTTTTGGTTGTGTTGTTGCTCTAGGAGCTTTTTGGAAGTCCTTGTAAGGTGTTAGTCATAGCGAGAGTCTATGCAAGTGTTAGTCATGGCAGGACTTAGGGCCGTCTTAGAGGGGAGAGCAGCAAGTGCGACGGCCGGGGGCCCATGCCACAGAGGGGCCCATGAGTATATGTATGTATATAGTACTTAGTATATGTATTTGGTATATTGAAATGAAAATTTAAAGGCCCATACACTTAGCACAAGTCCAGCAATCAATCAGGAATTAGCTTGCCGTCGCTTCCTATTCTGATATTCGGCTATTCTCGATCGCCGACCGATGATCGTTTCGCCTCCCTATCGCCCAGCCCAATCGCCAGACGCGGCGACGCCGCTCCGTGAGGCGCGACACCGTGAAGCCACGACACGTCGACGCCGCTCGTCCGCATGCGACGAGGGATGGGCCCCACGCCCCCACGAGCGGACGGCGGACGGCTGGACAGGATCACCCATCACCGATCAGGTTTCTTAAAAAGCACTGAAGCATTATTTTTTTATTTGAGGTAATCATAATAGTTATTTTACCGTTCTTTTAATTTGTTTATTGTACTATCGTTATCTTTTATGAACTAAACATATGCTGTAAGTTAACTTTTATTAGTAGTAATATATACTTTATTAAAAAATTAGATTGTTGGGCCCTTGCCGTCTTGCTTGCCCAAGGGCCTTTAAAATTGTTGAGACGGCCCTGGCAGGACTCCATGCAAGTGTTAGCTATGATGGGAGTCTATGCAAGTATTAGTCATGAAGGGAGTCTATGCATTGTATTAATCATAGCAGAGAGTGCCTGTGGTGTTTGCTAACATGAGTTAAATGTATGTCATTTATGCGTAGGATGATTACTCGTACTTTGATGTGTAGGGCGCTTAGTAATTTTTGGCAATCAACGGCAAGACTGAGGTTAGAGGAGCCCGAGGAAATGGAGGGTTGTGTAAGTCTAGGTGAGACTACATCTCAAATGGATAGGCAGGGGAGAATGACAAGGATCATAATAAGGCAAATTAATCAATGTGGTGTGCTATTGGACATGAGCGTTTTAAATGGTGACGTTCCTCGGGAGAAAGCATTCAATCTCGACGGCAAGTTATTGGACACCACCAACTACATTATGGAGTTGGCTTCGAACAGAAGTGTCATGGAAGATAAGAGCATCTTATCGGGCTATTGGAGCTATGTGAAAGTCGCGCTTTGAGAAGTGTGCATGTGTATAAGTGTAAAACCTATTTGTGTGTTAATTAACAGGTTCCCCATTTATAAGTGGTTATATCCACTAAGTGTGAGTCGGTTGTTCCACTAAGTGTGGGTCGGTTGTTAGAATTAGGTGTGAGGTGAGGAGGCTTCACTATCTAAGCCTTTGTATGTTGAGAGAAAATATCTTTTGTGCTTAGAGAGTTACTTTAGGGTTAGGGTTTCCTTATGTTAGAAATTTTGTATGAGTGATCTAGGTAAGAGTTCTATCCTCCACGATGGAGTGGCTGCAATCATTCATCTCCAAGTATCAATAGATCCAACAAATTTGTCCAAGTCTTTGTACTCAAATTGAAATTATTGATTTCTTGATTTGGCATGATTTTTGGTGTTTCTTTCTTCCTTGTTGATCTTTTTTAATGTCAAAGATGTATAAGTGGTGGGAATATCTCTTGAAAACCAGATCCCATCCATCTAGTCTCTTTCTATGGAAAGTTCTTGAGTTCACCTGATTTTGGTTCGTTTTGGAGCCCTTCTTATGAAATATTGTTCTAGGGATTTTGGATTCGAATCTTTGGGTGTTCGTGCTTGCTGTGATATGTGAAAACTCATCTAAGGTCTTATTAACCATCTTTAAACCCATGAGCATGCCTTTAGCTCCATGTTTGATTTTGGCCCGGTTTGATGCAATTTTTCTTGTTTTGGATAAATGTCAAAACTTTAATGTTGTAGGGATAGCCCCCACCTAAGCTCATCCAGCATGTTGGGCCAAAAGGTCCAGTAAGACATGTACAAGATGTGTATGTCCCTAACATAGTACACAACTATGGGGATAGTATTGTAATCAGGCCTCATGGCCATATAAAGTCCTGAGCTTGAGGAAAGGCCAGACCAGTTCATTTCTCAAACTCTCTGCTAGTCCCCTTGTTTACTATTTGACCCGTAGCCGGAATAGTTGGCGCCGTTCATGGGGACGACAACGAGCAAGCCACTGGCTTGAGAGAAATGATGGCGTCCAAGAAGGCATCGACGACAACAAAGGGAAAGTGGAGCACAAGGACAGCGGTCGCCAACACCAGGGCCACGGGTGGTGCACAGTCTATGCCAACGCTAGGGGCTAGCTCGGATGACAACATTGGCGTGATAGTCGGCCCGAGAACGACGCCCGTGCAGGTGCATCCAGCAACCACGATGACCACATTAGCGCGACGGTCGACCCCGACAACAATGCCCACGTCGATAGGACTATCGACATCGATACCCACACCGGTACTTCGAGCGACCCTGGAGCTAGCACTTGCGCGACCAGTGGTCTCGACTTCCACACAAGCAGGTACGACCGCGCTGGCAATGGAGGGCACTCTAGTGGTGGCCCTCAGAACACTACAGCGTGAACTGGCAGATCTCCAGGGGCCATGCGAGAGAGGCAAGAGGCTTGAAGTCAGCAAATGCCCTTGGCAGTAGTAGCAAGGTCATAGCTGAGTGAGTGGACAGCTGCGAAGCCCCCACCTCTAGCTGCGCTGCACTTCGACATGTAGACCCCGAGTCTCCACTCTCTACTGGCCTACAACAGTCTGCATGGCCAGAAGATTTCAAGTTTCCTACCATCAAACCGTTAGTTACCGGATAGATACCCGGATAGTTACCGGATACGAAAACGGAGTCGGATACCTGGGCTCTCTGCCGGCCAGGTGGGATCTCCGACTCTTCATGAAATGTAGCATCATTTATTTATATATGATTGCTTGTTTCGGTGGCTGTTGGAACGTCGGTACACTCGTATTAGATCTCATTTTGCTTAATTTGTCTCTGTCACCATGTAAAATTTGCTTTCGCGCATTATCCGATTAAATATTCGTGACCGAAACTAACCGTATTCAGAGCGGCATGTATTCGCTCCGTATTCGTGATCGAGAATATCCGCATTCGTATTCGTATCCGGCACTATCTATGTCCGACTCCGACTCCGACTCCGACAAAAATATGGAAATGGATACGGAATGAGCAATATCCGTTCGTATCCGCTCCGTTTGCACCCCTACCTGTCCATATGTCTAGCCCGACTCATGGAACTTCCTTAATAAATATAAAAATACTCAAAAGAAGTTGTTAAATTAAAAATTGAGATATGCCATTCTATCATTGGCTATGCCAAACCATCTCTGAGTTCTAAGTGAAATATTCTCATGAATATTCCTTTATCATGAACCCTCCTTGGCATCCATCTCAGCAAATTTCCTTCTACTAATCATCGCTCCGCTCCAACCCTGTTTGACTCCGTCAATACTCCGTGCCCAATCAACCCTACCTCAAATCACCCATTTAATCATAATAAAAATTAATCAAGTTCAATTGGATTTATTTGAACCTTTTGAGTTATTTGCATTTATTTTGATTCAGTTGTTTAGCATGTAATTAGAATTAGAGTCCAGAAGCATCAATGGATGAAGTGAGCCCAAGATCCAGATGAACATGAATACCATAAGCTCAGGACCATCAAATGAGAAAGCTTTGAATGAGCGAAAGACCGCGGTAAACCATGCAAGGCGAGTCAATACTTTGATCATGTTGAACCTACATTTTCAGCAAATTATTTTCGTTTTAAATTATCAAATTGCATGCTATTTTTTCATGTGCAAATATATGTTAGTTTTAATATTCTAGTTATATACCCATTATTTAACTTGTTAGTATTATACCTCTTTTGGAACATTTGAACATCTAAACCTTATCACCTTAGGAAAATTATAATGGTAACCTTTCAAAAATAAGTCTACAATTATACGCTATACTTAGTACTACTTAGATACTCAGGAGCACCAAAATGTCCCAAGCATCACTTTCAATCATGAGAAACTGATTTGGGAAGTCATGGATGGAAATGACTGGTATATTTTGACATGATTATTTTATGCTTCTAAAAACCCCAACTTGCTTAAATATCTAGGTGGATAGTACAGGGCTGTGGTGCAGTGGAAGCATGAGGTGTGAATTGTGGTAGAACTGCCCAGATAACCCTAAGGACTGAATCTTGTCATGACCTCCTATATAAAATAGTACAACCACAAGTCTGTAAATTGCAACTTGGCTAAGTAAATCTATTGAACCATCGGATTCATCTCACCGGTAATGAAAATGAGTGGAATATTGCAAGGACAAAGGGAGGCCTAAAGGGTGGTTTGTGCTCACCCTCGCTCACTCAATTAATCCGGAATTAGGAGTTGGATCGCTACGCTTCAGCACTACACCTGGTCATGATGATGAAGAAGATGAAGAGATCGAGAACTAAGTCGCGAACCCCAGTTGGCTGCCTGTGAACACGTCCTAAGGGTCCCACCTATGTATTCTGTTTTCGCTGCTGCGTTTTATTGATTTCGGCCTGATCCGCCCATGAGTAAGTCTACTATTATATTTACGCTTCCGCATGATATGTATTTTGATGTTCAGTATTGTATCTGTGAGCACTATCTACTGATCCAGGGAATAGTATGGTGAAATCACAGAGAATTCTAAATTGTAAAATCCGATTTGATGAACTTGGATGGGCCATCTTGTTAAAAGTAGATATGTTACCACTACAACGAAATAACATGGAGTCATGGATTAAACTCCACCAATGTCAAATCAACTACAATTTCTAGCCATCAAACTCAACAAGTTGAATTCATCTGCTGCTGTTAAGGAATGATGTGTGTTTGTGCACGATATGTGATCAATGTTGGAAATTCGTGATCACACTAGGACGAGAAATCGGTATGCTAAATTCTCGAGCTTTCATTTTGTGATTCGATGGCATGCACATCCATGTTGTTGAGTCTCAGTGGTGGATGATCCGAATGCAGTATAATGGTGGTTGCAGCTGAACGTCTTTTACTGATTAGCTAGTCTTGGGTTCTCGAGGACATCATGTACTATGTGTACTGCTGAAATTGTGTTGTAATTGATGGCGCTGTAGGCCTGTAGTTTTTCTACAGATTGCAATAGGTTGGTGGTTCCCCTGGGGACATGGGCGGAGCCACAACATGGGGCCCGGTGTCACAGGACACCGGGTCCAAAAATCTTTTCTACAGGTATTAATATCTCTATTCCATGTGTGAACCCTCTAACCTAAACTCGGTGCACCCGGTATCTTCTTTGAAGCCAAACGAAGGGAATACTAGCAGCCTAAATTTTCAGTAACTAGCAGTAATCCACGAGGAATCTCCACTGTCCCTCAGCACACGAGGTCGCTGCAGCACCCGGCCCAAGAGGGAGGACCGCAACAGGTCATGTTGTCTATTTGATCGATCCTGAAGCGTGTCACTTCGCACAGCCCTCTACGCATGTTCATCACGCAAGGTCGTGCAGAAGATACGCATCACGCCCGCTACAGCCACACCCAGCCAAGCAGCAAATATTCACAAGAAAACAAGAGAAATCGATGCCATCAGTGGCTCTCGTTTGCCATCTGGCTACAGTGCCGCATGGTCCCTATTGCCTCGTGCTCTCGTCGGTCGAAGGAAATTATACCTACCTAGTGAGTATGTATTTTGCTCTAAATGTTTGTCAATTATTCCAATTTATTTTAAGAATAGGGGCTACATTTGTGAGCTGCCGTTGTTTTGTCAAATTATAAGTTTAAGACTTAGTGTTTCAATTTTGATTTGTGCAATGTTGTCCTGGCTCATTGCAAATTAGATGAAAATGTAGAATTTGATCACAGTTAAGTAAGTAAACCACTTAACGTATTTTCTATTATATTATTCTTGAATTGCTGAACATACAAATATCTAATTGACCTTTTCCAATTTTTTTGATGATGTTTCGATGAATGATAGACTTATTTGTTATGTAGAGAAATAAGAATTATAAAACATTACCAATGATATTGTAGTTCATTGCTTTATGAATTTGAAATAACACAAATAGTAAAAAGTAATGCTTTTATTTATATTTGATCGTTCTATTTTTTAGTTAAAAACTTTAAGTAATTTTATTTTTATAGGCCAATGAGATCGGATGATGTATTTTACTAATACCGAACAACTTTTTTGTCTAAGATTTCACACTTAGTTACTTTAGTTTGTTGCAACTAACCAATATTATTATTGGATTTATTTATTTTGGTAAGCATTTTGATCATTACTTCTTTATTATCATATACGGGTATCGGTCGTATTGAAGTATTGATGCTAAAAATTACCGGACATATTACTATTAGGCACAAAATTGATTGAAAATTATATATGTTGTTATATATATGATGAAGTGGTGAACCCCGGTTATTTTTGGTCTAGTTCCGCCCCTGCCTGGGGATTGGAAGATCAAGTTCACTCTTTTACCCTTTAAGCTTGATTCACTTCTTGCCTGGTGGGAATAGGATATGTTTCATTTGTTTCACTGGCATGCACTTTGCTTTCACTGAGTTGGTTTAGCTGTTTAGTGCGCACAGCCCATATTTTGAATTGTGTGACAGATTTGAAATGAATGAAATCGAACTGCAGAATACTCTGGATAATTCTGTTCTGTCTACTATTGAACTACATGAGTTTTTTTTTTTGTGCTGAGATTTTTTTCAGTAATGCATCATCATTCATCTTTGGTTGTCAGCAAACAGACCATACATTTTCACTATATATTCCTTGGATTACTAATAGGCTTTTCCGATGTTGTCCTCCTTTCCTCCAGCACTTGTGTATTTTTATATCATAGTTTCTCACCTGAAGTTTCTTATTTCTTATTTTTATATCAATTCTCGTACTATGAAAAGGGGCCAAAGGCTGGGCAGAAAGAGGTTTGAGGAGAAGTTAACAATAGATAAAATAACAAGTTCTTGCTTCTTTTCTCTTCGCGTTGTCTCCTGGGATTGCGTCATTTGCAAAATAAGATATCTTTCAGGCCTGAGTGGGTTTAGGCATTCCATCGTGATTGCTAAAATGGCTCTTCATTAAAAATAAACTGCCATTGCCTTAGGATATGCTCTTGGCAGGGAGTCCAAGGCATGTACTCTTTAGAGTTTAGATTGTGATTTTGCTTAATTTTGATTAGGACAGGAATTTCGGGTATAGTGAAAAGGTGGTACAGCTGTCATGGATAAACCTGGAGGCAATGAGGCGGGCAAAGTGTTGAAGAAGGGAAAGAAGAAACATGCAAAAGACGAGTTGGATCGCCAGAAGCAGGCTGAGAAGAAAAGACGCCGGCTAGAGAAAGCAGTTGCAAACTCTGCCGCCATTATTTCGGCTCTGGAAAAGAAGAGGCAGGAGAAAAAAGAACAAGAAAGGCAGTATGAAGAAGGTGCTGCAATAGCTGAAGCAGTTGCTCTTCATGTTTTGATAGGCGAAGACTCCGATGAACCCTGCTATTTGATGTTGAACAAGCATAGAAGAATAGAAGAACCATGGGTATGATTTTGTGGGGCTTGAATTAACTCCAGGTTCACAACGAGTAGATACTTATTCTTCTGACGGGCTGGCATGTGCCTCTCATGCTGATACTCCCCAATGGAGATGGACTGATCGGGGGCATTTCTGGGCCATTTTCTTCTCGGGGACAAGTGATGGATTATCAAGCACCATACCATCAAGAAACATTTCCTCATTCAGCTGGCTGCCCTGGTTTTATGGCAGCCAAGGCTATCATCATTGCAGATTGGAGATCATTCATCGGAGGATACATTTCCTATCGAAGAAGCGGCGGCAGCAGCTGCTCTTAACAGGATTGTCAGAGGCACCAACAATAGGCTGAGCCTTTACAAAGAGTTATAAACCTTTACAAAGAGTTATAAATTATACCTACAGAAATCTGTATATATAGTCACCTCAGGTGCATCTTGTTTTCTTCCTGATATTTAGCTGCCTTCAAAAAGAGGAAAATGCATATAGAAAAGCAAATATACTATTATTGCGAGTCAAAAGACATTTGTATCAGTTATATTGGTATTGTAATGAATGTGTAGCCTCGGTACTCTTGTGCCTTCGATTGGAAAGTGTAATCTTGCCACAACATCCTCCACGTTGTTGATGCTTCTCCGATTGCTTCGTTTTTGTTTGCATTGTTACCAGAAATGATGAAGCATGTTGGTTCTCTCACTGCAATGATGCGGCTGAATTGTCACCGGAGATTGAAAATGCATGAGCATTGCCTGGCCTTCTATCTGAAAAATGCATGTAAATCTCTGCTGTGTTGTCTACTCTTGTTATGGCAAGTTTGAAGTTTGTGACGGAGGTTCTAGTGCAGGTCACATTAACTGATGAAGGACTAGGGAGTAGATAGAAAGGTTGGTTTGGGGATAGAAAGGTTGGTTTGGCTTCTCGCCACCTTCCATTGTTGAAGTATAGTATTTTGTTCGATCTTTACAGTGCCAGATTGAGTGATGGGTACTGGTACCACTTCTTTTTCTTTATTTTTTGGCCTGCCTGTCACTTTTGTGGTGTGTGTGTGTTGAAGACGGTGTTGTGTTCAATATGGGCTCTCCCCAAACTTGCTACTGCTAGATGAGCAAAACGTAAAAAGTGTGTTGTGCGTGTGTACGTGTACGTAGGATGGCACACACAGAGAGGTGCTGTGCTGATCGAGCTGGACTTGCATGCTACGTACTGTAAATTTTTGAGATGGGGCAGAATAAGACTTGTTTTCTCCCCATTTTAAATTTAGGGAGTGTCTATACAACATTGACTGTTTTTAGGGTAAAAACAGTCAGATTTTGAGCCGTTAGATGGAGATTCAACGCCCTAGATCATTTTTTTTTTGAGGGGGGCTTGTATGGGTGGATCCGTTGGATGGAGATCTAACACTCCAGATCAATCTGACTGTTTTTGTCCTCAAAAACAGTCGAATGTTGTATAGCATTACTCTTAAATTTAAAGTAGGAGTGAGACCTAAATTTGGTCAGTGGGTTTGCAACTATGGTCCTGTAAAAGTGATGTATGTTTTGGCTGATTACGAGAGAGATTGAGGAGGTAAAAGACACTCGCGTTAAAAAGCGACTCTGTTCAAAGCAGTTTCTACAGTGACTTACAATCAGCTTATAGAAACCATCTTAAAAAGTCACTCCGTTCAACTTTCACCTTCTAAAAGTCAAAATGAGAAGCTGTTTAGAACAAGACCTATGTGCCCATCATTGCACCCCAAGAGAGTTCTAAATTTAAATGTTGCATGGTACTAAGCCCGTTTGGTCTACCAATTAGGTCTAGTTTGGAACGCAAGAATTTGTTTACTTTCTAAAAATAATGAGATTGATCCTTACAAAATCCACGTATTCTAAATGAGAAAAACTACAACATGGCATACCGTACAAATCCAAAATGACGGGATTCATCCTCTCTCTCCCCCCTTTAGATTCATCCTCTCTCCCTTTCTCTTTCACTCGACGCTGACAGCGGAGGTCTGCGCCACGACGACGACGACGGGTTTACTGCACGCCCTTGGTTGTAGAGGGAGGCCTGAGAGGCGGTGGCCCGGCGGTGGGCGGCGGTGGAGGGCATTGGGTGGTGGCGGAGGGTAGTGAGCGGCGCTGGAGGGCGGAACAGCGAGATGATGGTGCGGTGAATTTTAGGGTGGGCCAGGTGGGGGACGGCGGGGGAGGAGGAGAGGGCGGCGCGGCAAGGATGCGGGGTCGCCGCGGGCTGCCGGTGGTGAAGGAGGGGCGGGGGAAGCGGAGGAGGAGGAGCACGAAGCTGCGGCCGGCGCTGGAGAAAAAGGCGGTGAGGGCAGCGGGTGTGGAGAAGAGAGAGGGAGAGGAGGGCGACAGTCGGCACCAGTGAAGGAGGCAGGTGGAGGGAAGGGGAGCAACGGCAAAGGAGGTATATCATCGGGATGACTTCTAACAATATACCGTGTGGTAGTACCTCTTATTCTAAATAGGGTCTTAATGACTTGCAATTTCTTGGAGGATGGCATGGCATGGGAGTGGATCAAGATCGAGGAAGGCATGCATGAATGGACGGACGATAGTGACCAATGGAACGAGCGGAGGAGTGGACAAGTGGGGCGTGCGACCAAGCGGTGGACCGGTGGCCTCCCAGAAATGAAAAGGGCACAACACGAGGCTAGCACTACGCATTACTCACTACGGCCGCCCGACCGGACCAAAAGAGCAGGCAGGCATCAGGCATGCATGCGTGCATATAAATTTTGGCCCCTTTTCGACATCGCCTTTCTTTTTGTTTGGACAAGCAGTACGTGGATCAGATCAGTGGATGAAATGATGGATTATCAATTCCCAGATGTAGCCTATGCTTGCATCCATCTCTCTCTGTGTATGTGTTTTGATGGCGGAGTGCTGCGGCTGCCACTACCGATAGGGCTGTAAACAAGCTGAGCTCGAGCGAGCTTGGCCTTCCGGGCTCGAGCTCGGTTGAAACTCGAGCCAAACTCGAGCCGAGCTCGAGTTGGGGTCCGAGCCTGGACCTGGGCTCGAGCTCGGCTCGGCCTAAGCTCGAGTAGGCTCGAGCTCGGCTCGTTGAAGCTCGATAACAATTAAAATAATTTATTATGCATTATTTTTCAATAATAAGAAAAATTTAAATTCAAGCTCGGCTCTAATAAGCTCGATAACAGTCAAAATAATTCAAATACATACTAATTTTCAATAATAAGACAATCTCGAGCTCGAGTTCGGCTCGAGTAAGCTCGGTAAGAATTAATATATATATTACTATTTAAGCTCGAATCGGGGCTCGCGAACTATTCAAGTTCGGCTCGATGAAGCTCGCGAGCTCGAAATCAAGCTCGAGTTCGGCTCGTTTAAAGTTCGAACCGAGCTCGAATCGAGCTTAGAACAAGCCGAACTCGAGTAGCTCGCGAGCTTCGAGCTTTTTTTACAGCCTAACTACCGACCCACTCAGACTGCATGAGCCTAGTGTAGCAATCCGGATCTGCTATATACTATGGGCTAGTCATTGGATCAATAACTTATATGATAATAACGGATATCACATTCATATATACGTATAAATAAAAATATATAATAGTAAATAAGTGTAAATAAGGCAGATAGCTAAGGTCTTACATCACAGGCTGGTGATGCCAAATATATATGAAGTCTCGCAACGGAAAAGATACATGGTAGTGGAGTCTCTCAGGATATACCCACAGGCAATTGACTAGGGTACGCGACCTAGTATTTGGCGTCATCTTCAATTGGATGGTGACAAATGTTCCCCGGCAGAACATTCCTTAAGCACTGAATTCACATAATTGAGCAACAATGAGTACAAAAATACTCAACAAGTTTTTATATCAGAATGCAAGTGTGTGTGTGCATACACACACATGGCTGCATGCGCTAATATGCGCGTGCGTGCACTGTACGCGCCGGAAAGTTACTATCATTTGTAAGTGATGTTACTATCAAACATATGTAGAGTTACTACTTAGTTGTGTACTGACAATAACTCTACATGTGTTTGGCAGTAACTTCACTCATAAACGGTAGTAACCTTCTGGCGCGCATTTTACACCTGAGCATAGATTAGTGATTACACACACACACACACACACACACACACACACACACACACACACATATATATATATATATATATATATATATATATATATATATATATATATATATATATATATATATATATATATATATATATATATATATACGGCTGCATTATTATGTGCCTGAGCGTACTGTGTACGCCGAAAAGTTACTATCGTGCGTAAGTGATGTTATTGTCAAATACATGTAGAGTTACTGCCAGTTGTGTAGTGTTACGACTAACAATAACTCTACATATGTTTGGCAGTAACTTCACTCACACACGGCAGTAACTTTTCGGCGCGCATTTTACACCTATGCGCATAATAGTAATTATATATATATATATATATATATATATATATATATATATATATATATATATATATGTATGTATGTATGTATGTATTTATGTATGTATTTATGTATGTATGTATGTATGTAGGAAAAATACCTTTTACTCCAGGTTTAATTACACCCACCTCTAATATACCATATAAACAAACTTAAAATATTTTTTATCACTTTAGGTATACTCATATACTAATTATAAGATACTCTAATGTGAACCATACAAAAAAATTGTAAGGGAGTCCATAGTTTTTAGCGTATTTTGTAAATACCTTCATATACGCACATAAAAAGAAGTATGTAAAAAAATATACATACCATCTCTGAAAAATTGTTCATACCAGCTATATATATAGAGAGAGAGGGAGAGAGAGTATAAATAACAGGGGCATCATGGTGTCCAGGCAGGCACTATGATTGAGACTTTTCATCCATGATTGATTCCTTTCCAAATTGATGTCTTTTCTAATTAATGAATGTTAATGGGTTTCCCTGATATATTATACTTGCACATATATAAAATCAATCCGAAGGCAGGGAGGCTTGTTGCCTAGGCACCATGGTGCCCCATTTCAGCGTCTTATGTGTGTGTGTGTGTGTGTGTGTGTGTGTGTGTGTGTGTGTGTGTGTGTGTGTGTGTGTGTGTGTGTGTGTGTGTGTGTGTGTGTGTGAGTATTTACTAACCAGCGCGCAATGTAGAATATGTGGACAAGTTACTGACATTTCTGAATGAAATTACCATCGGATCTAAATGAAGTTATTGCCTAACATTCACAGTGCTAAAAACTTATCATCGATTCTGCATAAAGTTACCACCAGTAGCGAGTAAAGTTACTGCCAATGCACACAGTACGTAGCTGGTGGTAACTTTCTTCACAACCAATGATAACTTTTCGAACAACCGGTGATAACTTGTTGGAGCGCAAAACTACGCGCAGAATACACACGTGCACAGAATAGCGCTACTGTATATATATGTATACACACACACACATGCAGGGCTTTACCAAGGGAAGGCCTTATATTTCTTTTTAGCATAAACTAGTCTGTCAAATATCACACTGTAACTAGTTTCCAAACTTATAACCTAGCCTTTTTGACTTAAAATTGAAGTGTTCAGTTTAATTTAGTTTGTGAGAGCGAATTCTCTTCACAGTTTCTACCATATCCATTCCATAAGTATATATCTATATCCATTTTCATACCAAGATACCATATCTATTCCATGATTATCAAACGAATTTCATTTTCATACCAAGATATCATAACCATTTCCTCATATTTTCATCCATAATCACCTTTAACCAACAACCATTATTTTGGAAAACTATGTAAGTGTGGCATTTCTAAACTTTGTCCATGATTGGGGGCACAACTATTCAAACAGATTATAACACCCTACAGAGATTGTACAACTTTATCCATAAGATATTATTAACTCATAATGTTGGCCATTACATGCTTTCGTAGGTGTACGACTTAGAAAATCATAATAAGACTTTTAAAAAGCTTAGTCCTGATGCTTTCTCCTACTTTGAAGGTGAGACCACCGTTGTTAGGGAGTCTATGACCCTTTATGTTCAAAAAATCCATATAGGGGTAGTGGCCATTATGGGTCACTCTCAGAATAATCACAATAAAAATTCACCTACCAGACTACTATGCAGGAGTCCACACCAAAACTAAGCAAATTAGTTGGCTAAGTTAATCTCATACTTGACTTGTGGTTGCACAATTGGGTGTAAAAAAGAGTGGTACTAGATTCAGTCCTCAATCAAATCAAGCGAAACAAACCAACAAATCTAGATCTCGTGCGTTATGGCACCGGTCTCATCCCAACCATTCACCCAAGTCTCCACCAATTTATAAAATAGGTTTATGTTTCAGTGGTAACCCACGTTACCATTCCCATTGCTACACAATGTCTCAAGTGTCCATTGCCAATGTTTGTGTTTATTTCAATTTACTACTAATGCATTTCTAAACACCACCATCGTTCATTTAAGATTAACCAAAGGTGGAGTATTATAGTAATTATCTTAGGGTGACATGGTAAGGGTAATATCAACAATCAACAAAGGGAAATAATAAGCATCAATTGCATGGTGTAACTAAGCATCAACATTTCACATACCATTTAATTAAAAAATAATAATATGCATGCAATTTGTACTTGAAAGCAAGATAATAGCATTTGAAAGCTAGGTTAAATATGATCAATCATAAGGACTTGTCGTGCTTAGCTGTGGATGACATAGGTTCTTGTTCGACAGAGACAGGAGCATCTGAAGCGTCAAATTCTATAAATGCGCAAATATCCACATTCAACAGGAATTCAAATAATATCCAAATAAAATTCAAGTAAACTATAAAAATTATGATTTTTTGTTGTTGGAAAGATCTTAAATTTAGGTGAATTTAGAAATAAAAACAAAGCTATTGGATTTAAAACAAAGAAGAATGGGCTTTCCAAGTTTTAACCTGAGAGGAAATTCCAAAAAATAAAAAATCCTAATAGGTGGGGCCCATGAGGTATTTGTTTTCTATTTAAATTATTTTTCTTAAGGAAAATATCCAATGACTGATAGGTGGAACCTTGGTGCATGCAACTGGTCTTAGGGATCAATGGTAAGCACCGGTGGTGAGACAAACTCACCCGTAGTGTTGTAGTCGGCATCGACACTCAACATGGTACGTGCAATGGTGCTTGATGGAGGAGAAGGTAGCAGCATGGCTGCAACCATGGCATGGCTGTGGCGATGGCGACGGTGTGAAACTAGAGAATAAGGGAGGTCAACGAGGTAGTGAAGAAGCTGCAAATGGGAGGAACCTTTGGGAAGTGGTGACAGCATCAACAATCCATTAGGTTGAATGGCATTGGAATGTAGTGGAGTTGGCATCAATGTCGGTGACAGAAGGGAGGTCTCATATCTTGGCTATGGCAAGAATGGACTGGGAAGGTGATTTGGGCAAAGTTTGGAATGGCAGATTGTAGGATCAAAAACGGCAACAGAGGGGGTGAATGATGCTTTCAAACCGCCCCAGGTATTCTCACCAATTTCTTCTCCAATAGCTATAGTAGCTATGAAGCAAGAACAGTGATGCTTACTGGAAATTCATTGAGAGAAGAAAATAGCAAAGAAAATGGGACATGAAAGATGGAGCTGGCAGCTGAAAACAATTCATGAAGCCGGTCTGACCGCTGGAGAACGGCCGGTCTGACCGCCTAGAAACAACCGGTCTGACCGCTAGGGCAAGGCGGTCTGACTGCTATTTACCACTTGGTCTGACCGCAGGCAGAGTACCGGTCTGACCGGGAGCAAAGAAAATAGAGGCGAGGAAAAACTGCTGACCGAAAATACTCAGGATACAAACAGGCTAATCGGTGAAAACAGACCGGAGGTCAGATGAATCAATCAAAAATTCTCTCAGAGACCCAGACAACTGAGAAAACAGTCTATTTGTCACGGGGGTCTTGATTCCCAACAGGAGATAGATCAAATTTCTTGATTGAGATCAGACTGCAGACAAACTCAAGAATACAACACAGTAACAACAAAAATATGAGGAAGAGATAAAAAAACTTGTGATTCTCAACTACTTGACCATGAGAGTTTAGATTTCAACAAGAATAAGACCTCAGATCAAAATACCACAAGATTGAAGCATTTTCGCAGAGATAGACAAGAAACCACGCATCCTCTGTTCTCCAAAACAGTAAACCCTAGAATTCTAATAAACAAAGGAAGCGAAGGCGATCAAAATCTTGAAGAGAAACTGCACTCTGAAATCT
Source organism: Dendrocalamus latiflorus (assembly GCA_017311315.1). NCBI lineage: Eukaryota > Viridiplantae > Streptophyta > Magnoliopsida > Poales > Poaceae > Dendrocalamus > Dendrocalamus latiflorus. The sequence goes on from CM029646.1 coordinate 11,645,515, forward strand.
CTGCTCTAGGGAATAGGCTAGCCAAGGGGCTTTGAGGACAATTCCAAATCAGAGCAAAAAGATTCTGCAGCTCTTCAAGCTAGAAATCATCTCAGACCAATCAGAGGAGAATAGAGCAGAGAATTGCAAGAAAAACTGAAGCAGACACAAAGGAACAAGAGCTAAAAACCAATTTATCTCAGACATAGGATTTAGCAAATGGATTCATAGAGATGAATGCTTACACAGAGTTTTGCTACATCCAACTCAAGCCATTTCTTACATTCTCTGATAACACACGCAGAAGGAGAACAAGAACTCCACACAAACTCCACTGCTCTCTGCTCACGCAGACAAAAGCAAAACTAACCCCTGCTATCTCCACCAACTCCTCAATAGAAAATGAAAAGAGACACAAAGAAAAAACCCTATAAAAAAACCCCTTACTATTCCAGGTGTGCACCACCACTATTTATAGTTTTCAATTACCGGGTTTACAACTCGCTTTACCCGCTAATTCTCAGCACTTTACCCTTTAACTCGAACCGAATCCGCTTCCTCTTTTGCAGCCTTGAGTATTTACCAAAACACCACTCCTGCAACTTCTTGGAAGCTTCCTCCTTTCTTGCTGTCCAAGCCTCGCAACCACCTCGAGTCCTCGCCGTCTTTGGTATCCCCAACCGCTTTGACCTCAGCTCCACCTGTGCCTAGTCCGGCCATCTCATGCCTCGCCACGACTCTGCCTCAAGGTCCTGCAGCCATCACAGACAAGAAAACATCACATAGCACCGCTCGAAATAATATAATCAACATTAGCATCAGTGAAACGTACTCAAGCACGAAATTGCTCAAACGACCAATTGGGAAGAAGAACAAGCGTCCCAAACACATCTAACCGAACTAAACTGTGCCATGCGCTGACTTGGCGCGAACCAACAAAATCAAACTCAAACTTTCTAGAGCACGTGTCAATTACTCATCACAAACATAGGGTCACAGCCACATGGTCTCTCACAGATATTCGATGGGTACACATATGTATCTATTTATTGTCATGTGGTCGGCACATGGAAAATGATTATCAACATCCTAGGGTCCCATGTTTACTAAGCATCTATATACATATATATTATAACAGGATCTCTAGCTAAATGTGAACTCTCAACTACATACCGGTGAAACCCTAACTAATCTTCACCAACGTGTATCACCGAGTAGTTTATAAGTTACATTAATGGAGCCTAGCAATCCGATAACGCTTCGCAATAAATTGCTTATTCAAAAGAATTACTAACTTTCTAGGTTTTATGGTTGATTAAGTCATCGACTAAGTTAATTATCTACCTGATGTGGCTTAGCAATTGATCTCATAGTGCTAACAACTACACTCATGGGCCCTAAATATCACTGATTCTAGCTAGGGTTCGGTTTGCACGGCAAAAACCAAAGGATAGGGACCAATGTCAGTTGCCCTACATAGAGGAAAATAGAGAAAGAGGTAGACAGGGAAGGGGAAACAGAGTAGGGAGAAGCAGGGGAAACCTGGCTAGGCTCTAGTGAGCTCGGTGCTAGAGAAGGAGACCACAGTGGTAGCCAACAACTAGCAAAATGGGTTAAGGAGCTCAACGTGAAGCTAGAGCTGTAGCGGCACGGTCGGGGTGTACTATAGCGGCGATGTGACTATGTTCAGCAGTGGCAGCACATGACCATGGCGATGACTAAATGGCGACTAATCCTAGAAGGTCAACATGTCAACTCATTGGAGCGAACAACAAAGGTGGAGTAGGGCCGAGGTGGGCTGGTGATGTGGAACCGGGGTAGGGTGGTTGGCTCAACATAAGGGCAGAGACTTGGGGAAAGCCGGCCCAAATCAGAGGCAAGGAAGGGTTGAGGGATATAAGGAGATGCTCCTGTGAGGAGAAATCAGAGGAAAACTCACTAGGTGAGGAATGGTGGCTACTATGGGTTTGGCCAGTTTTTGGAAAGACAATGGCGTTCACATGTTCTTGTGGAGGAAAACCAAAATTGGTTGAGATGAAATGATGCCAGGGGTGTGGAACATGTTGTGACGTGAGTGATTTGGGGAAATCTCACCGAGTTTACTGGAACGTGAGGTGGCGGCGATGGCTGGAATGGGCATGGCATGCATTCGAGCTCAATTTGAGCTCGAGTAAGATGGAGTGAGGAGGTTATAGGAGGCAAGAGGGAAGAAGAGGTGCATGAGGTGCGTCTTAATTAGAGAAGAGAAGGAGGGAGGAGATGGTGACATGGCTCGAGTTGTGGTGGGGGAATCACGAGCTCAGTAGGCCATGTGTGAGTTCTTATCGGCATGGTGCAACGCGTGCTCCGCAGGGTGATGTGACTATGTAGTGGCGGCATGGTCCTCGAGGCTTGGCAGAGGGATGATGACGCCATGTCTAAGCTGAGCAACACGTGTACGTATAAGCGGATGGGGGGAGAGACAGAGCGAGGTGCGTCGAGGAAGAAAAACAGTGATGCTGCTCTCTCTCGCTCATCGGCTTGACAGGTGGGTCCAGGGGCCCATTCGTCAATGAGAGCAAGGGAGAAGGGGCGATGAGGCTACTACGGCTGGGCTGGCTCGGCCAGTGGGCTGGCTCGGCCAGTGGGCTGGCTGCATAGGGAGAAGGTGGAAGGGAAGAGAGGAGGTGGGCCACAACTGCAACTGGGTTGTGCTTACGCGTGCACTAGGTTGCGAGGAGGAAAAGGGGGAGAACGAAGGGGAGGAGGGAGCAGGTCGGTGGGAGAGAAAGGAGAGAGGGAAGGAGGCCGATTGGGCTAGTTTGGCCCAAGGAGGAGAGAGAAGGAAAGTGGTTAGAAATTTTAGATTGCAATTTAATTCAATTTGAATTCAAATTTTAAGATTTGAGGACACAATTGTTTTTAAATAGCACACAATTAGATTTTTAATGTTTTTGACATTTTGATTTGTGAGCCAAGGGATTTATTTTAAGTTTTTAAATTCAAGGCAAAGCTTTTGGAAATTTTTGAAATGCAGCAAAAGTTTTAAAATTCACAAAAATTAAGAAATTTTAAATTTAACTCAAATTTGGGCAGTTACACCAAGCCTTGCTAAGAATGCACACACAAAGAGTTAATAATTAGCTTACAATTGCAGTTGCCGAACTAGCAGCACTGTTTAATTACCAAAATACATAATATCACCTTTTGCCTTTTGTATATAGATTAGTGACGTGGCATATTTCACACATGATCAATCCATGCAAATAACCCTTAAAAAATCAATGCAAATATATTCTCTTTAATTTTCCTCTACTCTAATCATACTTTGTTCTACTACAACAACACTTGTGGCTGCGGAAGCGTGCGTGCGTGCCTTGCAAAAAATGATCTCAACAACGAATTCTTTCTTTCTTTCTGAAGCCATAATCAAGAAGAAACAAGAGGATGCCGTACACTAGTCACTTGGAGAGATTGCTGCCTTCAGCACTCCCTGAATGTAGCTGGAAAGTACGTACAGACAGCAATCCCCTATTAGTAAGCTGTCCATTAATAAATAATACTAGATAGGGGAGACACAGTATGTTAAGATAACTCCTCTAAGTTTATGCCAAGTGCAATGCTAAGCAATCTCATAAGAAAGAAATATTGAGATGCAATTATAAGTATAATTGAGATCATCTAAAACAATGAAAAACAAGAGCTACTAAAAGCTTCACAAAGGAACTAAAAAGCTCTACCCAAGTAAAACTCAGACTCAAAACTCAACTAAGCAATTTGCTATGACAGAAATCAAAAAAATGATCACTAAATCTATACTCTTCAAAAAAACCCAGCCCAAACAGCTTTATGTTCAAGTTGAGTAGTTTTTAAGTGAACTAGTCATGGCACAAGCTAAAACTATACATGTAACTTCTTTTCTTCAGAGTTGTTATGGTTGTTAAAATTTTAGTTGACACACATCTCCCACTCCAAATAAGCCTCCAGATTAGCTCTATCCTAGAACTCCGGTATGGTTATTTTGATGCAACCAACACCATCACCCTCATGGTCTACACCACCTCCGCAGTATCCTCCATGTGCAGCCTAAAAAGACAATAGGAGATTTACCATACCCTCCGGAAGTTGAGATCTCACCTATGATCATGTTGATAGCCTTCTTCTTTTGTTATTTACCATTCCTACTCTTGCAGAAGCGGCAATCTTTCGCCATATGACCATCTTATCTGCACACAAAGTAGGTAATGTCCCTCAAATCCTTGTTCTTAGTTTTCTTCTTCTTAAAGCTAATTGTATTGTTTGGTTTGTTGGATTTGTACTTCTTTGCAGCAATCTTTTTTCTAAGAAATTTGCATTGTTCTAACCAGAAGTGATTTGTGCATCTTTTGCTCTTGCATTTTCTTCCACATCAAGGGCAACAATGAGATCCTCAACAAAAACCTCTTCCCTATTTTGTTTTAAGCTAGTGGCAAAATCCCACCAAGAAGCAGAAAGTTTGGCAATAATACCCACAGTCACAAACTTAAGAGACAGTACAGAGTCCAAGTGCGCAATCTCACCAACCAGAAGTTGAAGGTCATGAGTTTGTCCAACTATCAACTTAGCCTTATCCATGCTAAAGTCAAACAATTGCTCACATATGTATAGCCAGCAACCAGCTTTTGCCTCTATATATTTATGCTCTAGTACATCCCATAACTCTGTGGCGGACTTGTAGTCCATGTATGTATCATAAAGCTAATCTACCAGAATGGTTAGAATGTAGCCAAGAGCAGTGTTGTTCGCATTTTTTGATTGCATAAACTAGTCAATTGTAAATGGATAATGTGGGTGGATAACCCACCATAGCCCCAAAGACATGAGTCAAAATTGGCTCTAGTCTGCCATCTACGAAAATCCTAACTAGAAAACCTCTCAAGTTTTATAGCATCAGAAGCACCAGTCATTCAACAAAGTTCATAGTAAGGTTTCTAGAATGTTGAAAATGTGAGCACTATTTTAATTCTAAGTTTTACTAGGAGGCAAATACAGTAAAAGACTAGTGATGGAACAAACAAATCTAACAGCAGGCTACTCATTGTACTTCAAAAATATATATAGGAACATAATTTAAACAAGTCGATCGGTCACACGAATGATTTATTGTTGGGCTTGATAAAATAATAGGAAGCAGCGTAGGACATAAAAGTAGTAGAGCAAGAGTGGTCACACAAATGCGCTGCCCAAAAACCTTATTACTGCCCTGTGCAGGCACTCTTTGCAGGAATGCCTATGAGATAGCCACTCTTTCTCCTTCCTAATGCACACCGAGAAAAAAGGCCGACGAGGTTTGATTGCTCAACACTCAATTCAAATTCACCAGGGAGGAAGAAGATAATGTAAGAGTGAATTAAAGGAGTTTAGTCTGCCAAGCCTAGATATCTCCAGTTCTTTTATAGATGTGTAACTTACTCTCTAGTAACTGATACCATTAAACAAAAATAATCCACTAGTAACTGCTAAATTATTCACTGGTAACTATTCATATTCAAACCAAATGATGATAATTAAGTAGTCTCATGACCAGTTAAAAGGAGAGAGGTGATGCATGGTTTAGTAAAAATAAGGTTAACTAGGTCTGCCAATATTTTCTTTAGAAACGCATATGTCAATTGAAAATTCTATTAAAATATAATTTTTGTATAAATGATATTAAAGCTGTTAGCATGCCTCTAGCACTTAAATTTTAAATGTAAATTTAATTAAAATAATATTGACATGTAATGTGTATAACAAGCTAGGCCCCATGTAATTAGATTTAGCGAAAATTAATTTGTGCTAGATAATAATTAAAGATAATTAGAGCATCAACAACATTTAATTTAAAGTGCAACATTAAAAAAAGGAGTCATGTTAAAATACAACTCCAATAAAATATAATTAATTCTCTCAATAAAGCATGGAGAGTTGGTCGTTAATAATAAATTTGCCAAACTACAATTTGATGAACTACACAATAGCAGGACGGATTAAATGGACTTTAAATAAACTAAATTCGCCAACATATTAGTAAGTGTAGTCTCGAGGTCTAGTAGTATATAGACTAATAAAAGAGTCACAACTAGTCCAAGTGCACATAAATCCTATGATTGATTAATTAATTATTAACCATGATTTATGAATAATTAGGATCCAAACTAAAAGTGAATATTTAGCAACTAGCAGTGTAACCTATCAACTACTTAGGTGCATCTCTAGTTAAGAACATTAAAGAAATTGATTAAATAACTAATCCCACATTTTAGTTAATTATTTAATTAATCCTTCAATTAATTGGCCATTGAACCTCAAATATTTGGTAAATACTGCCCAGTACACCGTGTAGACCCTTGTATTTATCCATAGGTCTCACCTAACTCTTGAAACTTCCTTTACTAAATATAAAATAATAAAAGAAGTCATTAAGATATTTTCAAACATTAGTATCCTCCGGTAAACTATGTATATCCACCTTTGAATTTGCTTGGAATATTCCCATGAATATTCATTCATCCTCCTTAATCCTTCCTTGATATTCTACCCAGTAGATTTCCTCGCTGCCATTTGCCCTTTGCTCAAACTTCGTTTGACCCCGTCTACATTCCACACTCACTAAACCTTATCTCCTGTCACCAACCTAATCATGATAAAGTTTAATTGAGTTTATTTGAATTTTTAGATTTATTTAGATTTATTTGGATTCAGTTATTTATCGCGTAACTAGAATTTGGAGTCTCTAAGAAGCAACAGTTTGAACGAGGTCAAAATCCAGATAAAGGTAAATACCAAAAGTTCAAGACTATTGACTAAGAAGGCTTTGAGTAAGATCAGGGCTGCCGTAAATTGAGAGAGGCAAGTTATCACTTTGATCACATTGCAGCTACCTTTTTCAATGCAAATTATTTATTTGAAATTATCAAATTGCATGCCTTACTTTTATTAAAACTATATTATCATTAGATGGTAGTTCATGCCTTAATGCTACTCGTATTATTAAATTTCATTCCTTGACTTTGAACATATACCCTTTGTCACCCTAAAATAAATGGTATACATACTAGTTGATAAGTCTGTATCTAAGTGCTATACTTAGCCTTACTTAGATACATGCGGGCATCAATTTGCCTGGGTATCATTTAAAACATAAAAATTGGATGGAATTGATTGGTATTTGAACTAGAAAGAATATTTTTGGCATCCAAAACTCTAAACCTGCTTCATACCTAGGCGGATGGTAAGTGAGGCTAGTGTGGAAAGAGCATGAGAGTGTGGTTTGTGATAGAACTGTCTAGATAACCCTATGAATTGAATCTTGTGATGACCTCCTAAGGTAAATAGTGCAACCACAAGTCTATGATGAGTATGACTTGGCTAAGTAATTTACATCAACCCAACGTTGGATGCACCATCTAGTGCAACACAGGATGAGTGCTGGATGGAAGCCTCTGTGCGAGGCAAAAGGGGGATTTCAAAGTGGGTGGATAGAACTCTACAGTGGTGACAACCTTAGTGGGTATAGCCACGTTGTGAAGATGCATTGTAAAGACTTTATGGTGATCTTCTTGATATGCATGTCCAAATAAATATGTAGAATATAACAAGTTGAACTTCTCTTGTGAGTAAGTGTGTGACCTCTATAGAGCGAAAACTATTCAAATAGCCATGCCCATGGTCAAAGGAGGACATGGAAACTTACTCGAATTAGTGTCTATTTTATAAAATAATTTCTGTGGGTGGGATAAAACACAGGAAGGGTGGATAGAACCCTGAGTATTGATTTTCCCTAGGTGGATAGAACCCAAGTATCAAAAATAGCAAATAGTGAATGGAATCATACTCTGTAATAGGTGGATAAAACCTGCACAACTATTATTATTGTATACTCTTACACTCTTTGGTTTAGTTAAAATGCTAAGTATCGAGTTTTCTACTTATTCTATTCCAAATGTGGCTTCTACAAATAAAAGAATCTAAAGCCCTTCTTTGTTCAGTCTTGCATCTATTATTATTGCATTATTTATGGTGGTTTGATGAGTACCTTCATACTCACTATTGCTCAATTACTATTATTCAGTAAGTAAGAAGGATAAGAAAAAGCTCTGTGATCATCTAAGGACTGGATGATGATAAGGCCAAGAACTAGGTCGTGAGTCCCAATTGATTGCTTGTGGGCATATACTGGGGGTTTCACCTATATGTTGTTTTCATTTCCATTGCTACTCTATAAAGATGTCGGCCTGATCAGTCTATGTGTAAATGTTCAATAATGTATCTATGTGTACTATCTACTAATCCATGGAATAGTTCGGTGGAATCACAGAGAATTTCAGACGATAAATCCGGGGTCTCATATAGGTCATTCTCAGGAATCTATTTAAGCTAATCATCACTAGTATCATGCAAGGCAGACAAATAGAATCCAAAAAAGATTCAACTAAGTTAGAAGAAGAACTCTTAGCAGGATCAGTCATTGACTGCGACTTGTTCTTGCGAGAGAGAGTCAATCCCATGTGTCTTCAATCTTGAATAAAGCTTATCCAAAGTAAGCTCACTCATGACAATAGTGTTATTGATAGAAGTGGTCTTTATCTCCCAAATCAACATATCTAAACTCCAAGAACTTGAAGTGCATTTTTAGAGTCAGGATAGACCATACCGATAACACGCAAGTTACTGAGAATCTTGTGAAAGCGACTAAAGAACTCATCCAAAGAAACTCTAGATCTCATCTCAAATTTCTAGCATTCTTTCTTAATTTTGTTCTGACACGCCTCCTTGACAGTTGTAGAGCCCTCATGATAATCAATGAGAGTCTATAAGATATTGTGAGCCGAAGTGAGATGAGACACCTAGTCAAACTCGTTTCTGCCGAGTCCCTAAATTAGGAGGTTCCTATGTTTGCCTCCACATCCGGAAGATTTGCCAGAATGATCTGATCATTGGCAGGAACAAAATATGAACTATTGACCTTTTCCCAGACTATATAGCCTTGAGTCTGAATGTATGTAGCCAATTCCAAAACACACTCTCTGAAAAACGCAGCTATCAACTAGAATCCGTTCACACAGCACCTGCGATCCAACCGCCAACCCCAACTGGTCAGACTACCCTTGACGGACAACAACTCTCAAATCTGAATTTTCTGAAACTTTTATAAAATTTAAGATCAACTCAATTAAAATACCAATTGTTCATCACAGACATAATCTATCAATTGTTCATTACAGACATAATCTAGACCTTCATGTGGCCTCTGATAAGGAAGACCTACTTAGCGAATGCATTAAAAGCCTCCTGCTTATATGTGATGTTACCAGCATGATTATGCGGTGACAGAGACCATTTCGTTGTGCTATGTTCAAGCGATTTTAGGGCCGCTCCAAATGGCTTTATTCTAACTTATGGTTTATGGTTTTAGGGGGTTTTTTGCATTTTTTTCCTCTTATTTATTTACATTGTCCGTGATGATATAACATTTTTATTTTTTATATTTAATTACATAGAATAAACCAATAATAGCTATAGTATAAAATAAACAATAAGCTCCAGCTTATGAGCCACTTGGAGAATACCCTGACAAGCAATATGCTCATCACTATGTATAGAGAAGAAAGAAAAAAATCTCTACTCCTTAAAAATGTGAGTTGGTGGTCATCGGTTCGTTCTTCCTCCTCTCTTCTCAGTCGTCCAATCAAAGATCAATCATCTAGATCTGCATATAGGTAGTTCTTTCGCTCCTCGTAGAAAAAGTCAGGCCGACGCGTGGGCCACGCTCCTCACCTTCTCTTCCCCTGCATCCTTCACCTCCTGCAACCACTCCACCTCCTACAACCGCCGCCTCCTCTCTCCCGAACCCTCATGCCGCACCTCCTCCTCCTCCTCAGTGCCACCACCAATTCCTTCTCCGCATGGCAGGGTCTAGTCGCAGTCCCCCCAACTTCCCCCAGCAGCGCCGCATCCTCCCGTCGCCGCCTCCCCAACGCATTCGCCTGCCATCTCCTCTCCCCATCTGCCCATCGCCACCTCCCCACTTCCACCTCCCGCAACCGCCGCCTCCTTCTCTCCCCAAACCCTCGCGCCGCGCCTCCTCCTCCTCAATGCCACCATCAATTCCTTCCCTACATGGCAGCATCTGGTTGTAGTCCCCCAACTTTTCCCAGTAGTACCGCATCTCCCCGTTGCTGCCTCTCCAATGCATTCGCCCACCGCCTCCTCTCCCCATATGCCCACCACCATCTCCCCACCTCCACCTCCCGCAACTGCCACCTCCTTCTCTCCCCAAAACCGTCGTGCCACACCTCTTCCTCCTCCTTGGTACTACTACCAATTCCATCTCCCATCGCCCCTCCAACCAGCGGCATGACGCTCGGTGACAGCGGCCAGTGGATCAGAGGAAAGGGTGCTTGGTGACAGCGGCTAGTGGATTAGAGAGAATGGTGCTCAACAATGGCGGTGGTGGCTTCCTCTTCCTATGCCCGCCCACGTGGCTCTCCCCCTGCTGCCACCGCCCAGTGGTCGCTCGCTAGTGAGCCTCTCTACCTCCTCCTACTCTTCGCTCGGAGCCTGTCGTGCTGTCTAGCGATTTTTGTCTTCCAAGCTGGTCATCAATGTCGATGCTACGGTCGAAGGGGGCTATGGTCATGGGACCGTGGCTGCAGTTGAGGGGACGTGGCCGAAGTCAAAGCCGTGGTCAAATGGGGCCGTGGCCGAAGGGCCATGACTGAAGTCGAAGATTAGTGGTCGAAGTTGAAGTCGTAGTCGAGTCCAAACCATGGTCGAAGGGGATAGTGGTCGAAGGGGGTAGTGGTCGAAGTCCAAGCCGTGGTCGAAGGCGATAGTGGTCGAAGTCGAAGGGCCGTGGACAAAGTTGGTCCGTAGCCAAAGTCGAAGGGCTGTGGTCGACATCAGGGCCATAGTCAAACGGGGCTATGGTTGAGGGGCCGTGGCTAAAGTCGAAGATCTATGGTCGAAGTCGAAGTCGTGGTCGAAGGGGACGATAATCGAAGGGGGGAAGTGTTGACGTCGAAGGCTCGTGGTCGTCGAAGGGCCGTGGTCGAAGGGGACAGTGGTCAAAGTCGAAGTTGTGGTTGACGTCAAAGGGTCGTGGTTGAAGGGGACAGTGGTCGACGTCGAAGGGCCGTGGTCGAAGGAGAAAGTGGTCGAAGGGGATGGTGGTCGAAGGGGGAAGTGTCAACATCAGAGGGCCATAGTCGAAGGGGACAGTGGTCGAAGGGAGTAGTGGTCAAAGTCAAAGATTCGTGGTCAAAGTCGAAGACCATAGTCAAAGTCAAAGTTGTGGTCGAAGGGGTCGTGGTTGAAAGGGGAAGTGGTCGACGTCAAAGGGCCGTGGTCAAAGGGGATAGTGGTCGAAGGGGGTGGTGGTCAAAGGGGGAAGTGGTCCAAGTCAAAGGGCCATGGTCGCCGAAGGGTCATGGTCGAAGGGGCTAGTGGTCGAAGGGGGAAGTGGGCGAAGTCACAGATCCTTTGTTGAAGTCAAAGATCCATGGTCGAAGTCAAAGCCGTGGTCAAAGGGGAAAGTGATCGACGTCGAAGGGTCGTGGTCGAAGGGGACAGTGGTCGAAGGGGGCAGTGGTCGAAGTTGAAGATCCATGGTCAAAGTCAAAGATCCTTGGTTGAAGTCGAAGCTGTGGTCGAAGGGGAAAGTGGTCAGCGTCGAAGAGCCATGGTCGAAGGGGACAGTGGTTGAGGGGGCAGTGGCCGAAGTCAAAGATCCATGGTCGTTATCGATGCTGTGGTCAAAGAGGGAAGTGGTCGACATCGAAGGGTCGTGATCAAAGGGGATAGTGGTTGAAGGGGGCAGTGGTCAAAGTTGAAGGGGGCAGTGGTCGAAGTCGCGGTCATGGTCGTGGTCGTAGCAGTCATGGTCATGGTCATAGCGCCAACCCGGAGGGCACCTGCTGGTTCGTCCATAACCTCCACTGCTACAAGTTCCCCCTCCAGTTGGACATCTCCATCGCCTACCCCCAGGTCACCCCTGAGATCGAGCTCCCCACCCTCGACGGCAAGACCCATAAGGTCTCGCACTCCCCATGGATTGTAACATGCTTTTGACCACGATGTGTGATTGATGGCTTCTGATTTACGACCACGAGCGCTGGTCGATGTGTTCTGACTTACAACCACAAGGTGTGGTCGATGTCTTCTGACTTACGACCACGAGTGCTGGTCATAGTCAAATATCTATGGTCGAAGTCGAAGCTGTGGTCGAAGGGGGTCGCGGTCAAAGGGGGGAGTGGTCGACGTTGAAGGGTTGTGGTCAAAGGGGACAGTGGTTGAAGGGGGCAGTGGTCGAAGTCAAAGGGGGGAGTGGTCGAAGTTGAAGGGGGACAGTGGTCAAAGTCGGGGGACGTGGTCGAAATCGGGGCCGTGGTCAAAGTCGATGCCGTGATCGAAATCGGGGTCATGGTCGAAGGGGACCGTGGTCGACGTCAAAGGGCCGTGGTCAAAGTCGGAGCCGAGCAGGTCGGGCGGGCCGAGCAAGCTGGCGCCGGTAGTCGGGCGACAGGGACAAGCGCACCGGAGGCCTACCAACGTACGACCACTAGCGATGGTCGACCCCGATCTACGATCACGCGCGATGGTCGATGGTATCTAACTTACGACCACGAGGTGTGATCAACAGCTTCCGATTTACGACCACGAGCACTGGTTGATGTGTTCCGACTTACGACCACCAAGTATGGTCGATTTCTTTCGATTTACTACCACGAGCGCTGGTCGATATGTTCCAACTTACGACCACAAGGTGTCCTCGATGGCTTCCGACTTACAACCACGAACGATGGTCGTCGACTTCCGACGTACGACCACGAGACATTGTCGAAGGCTCCCAATTTAGGACCACGATCGATCGTCGACCGCTACCAACTTACGACCACCAGTATTGGTCGACCGCTCCAGATCTACGATCACGCATGATGGTCAATGACTTCCGACTTACGACGACGAGGTATGCTCGAGGGCTCTCGACCTACGACCATGAGGTGTGGTCGATGTCTTCCGATTTATGACCACGAGGTGTGATCGATAGCTTCGACTTATTTGACGGATTTAAAAACTTTTAGAACATGTTTGTACGTATATTCTAAAAAAATTTACTACCTATGAGTTTTAAAATATATAGTATGATAAATTTTAAAAATCCGTAGCAATGTACGGTCATTCAGCTAGTAAGTCAAAAGAAGCGGTTAGGAAGTAGGAAGTACCACTACCCAGTCCACGCGATCGACATTACCACCGTCCCACAATCGCAGCGCTTTAGATGGATACAGCATTACAATGCATATACTCCATTCTTCTCAGTACTACAAAGCTGGAAAATCTTAATTAATTTGGTAACTGAAGAACTTAATGCTGTAAATCAAGTCCCTTAATTGAGATTTGAGAACAGAGATAACAAGCTAAGGAAAACTAAAAAAAGTCTTAACAGTTACACGCTTCTCAGTTCTATGTACTGATAGTCTGCTACCGCGTAGTTCAGAGTTCACACCACTGACACATTCAGCATGTTGTCCCTAATTACTACGTGTCCCGTGACTAACAGTACAGCACAACGCACCCAGCAGAGCTAATCTTCTAAGAATAAAACAAGAGTATCATAAAGTCATTGCATCATCCATCTATCGCACGTGAACCGCTACAGCCAGGTAAGGCTCAAGGAAGAACACAAGTAACTGACAGGCATGGATAGATGAGGCTGGTAAAAAGCTACCTATTAGCTATGCCAGGCAGGCAATTGAAAAGATTCTGAAATTTCCTGGAAGCAAAGTTAGTAGGTTATTAATTTTCAGGGGCAGAAAAGAGAATGCAGGAAAAGTTAGTTGCGCATAAATCTCATTGATTAATGAGCGAAGCTAGTGCTCGACAGTGCAGAAAGGCCTATAAAATGAAGCCGCTCCTCTTCGCCACTACAATCCAATCCACTGACCAGTACTGCGGTTACCAACAGAGAGCAGCAATGGCGTTGCAAACGCCAAATGCGTCACCTCTCCATGTAACTAACTGCCTGTGCTCTCCATTACTGTCTCTTGCAAATCTCAACGATTGCGTGTTTGTTCTTCCCAGTTCTAGTATTATTTATGGATGTCCTGCAAATCTCTTGAATAGCAGTGCGAGAGCACCTCATCTCGTTTCCTATCTGTTTCTCTCATCACCCTTTTACGTTTTCTTGGTCATTACTTGTTTCTGTTTCTCAGTATATTCACATAGATTGCATATGTGCATCTTCTGAATGAAATGGCGCACTGGAAAATGCCATCTTTTTGCTGAAAAATAGTTCAGAAATATCGGTTTGGTGTTTTCAGAAATTTTTGTTGAACAATGCAAGGGAATGATCCACCACAAAAAATGTCACATTTTTGCAATGCCTTCATTCCCATTTGTTTTTTTTTCTCTCTCGGATTACGAACAAGGTGTTGCTATTCCTCGCATGGACAACCAAAATTTTGCCTCTTATTCTTGTTTTTGTTCAAGTGCCCCATACAGCAGTGTCAAATTTCTCTCCGTCAAAGTCTGCAATTCCTCATCTTTCTCTATGTAAAGGCCAAAATTTTAACCAAAATTTCCGAAATTGAACACCACTCACCAAATCATCTCCTGTAAAAAATTTCCAAAAGAAGGTTTTTTTTAAGTATAACGCACTGACCATCTCCCGTTTGTTGGCACAGCTTCTCCACTCCCTATGCCTCCTCCTCCTCGCCGCGTCGGCGACTGTCGCCGCGCGCCACCACGGCCGACCGGCGAGCAGCGCAGGCCAGAGCATATACATGGCGCCGAGCTGCCGGAAGCACACGGTGTCGCTGGCCGACTTCGGCGGCGTGGGCGACGGCACGACCTCGAACACGGCAGCGTTCCGGTCGGCGGTGGCTCACTTGTCGCAGTACTCCGGCAAGGACGCCGGCGGCGGCATGCTGTACGTGCCGGTGGGGAAGTGGCTGACGGGGCCCTTCAACCTCACCAGCCACTTCACCCTCTTCCTCCACAGCGACGCCATCATCCTCGGCTCCCAGGTCTGCTGTATCTCTCCAAATTTTCTTTTTCTTTTTTTTGTTTTCGTTTTGAAGGACAATAATATTGGTACTACTAGTATGATAATTAGATTTGACACCCGAACGCACAATACGATTGCCTATACATCTTGTTGCTTCATATGTTAATTGGTGCTTGAACTGAAAAATGGTAAAAAAAACGGAAATTGAACTGAGCAAACTATGCAGTTGAGCAATGCTGAAAATTATGTTTAAAAAAAAGCAATAACGTATGAACCGGAGAACTTGTGGCATGCATGGATGATTATTACTGATGCAATTTTTAACATGATCTTGGTTAGAGCTCGTTTATAAACATGGATATCGAGAAATGTTGCCAAGCTTCTTCAGTTTCGGATGTTAACAAGAAGCTAATTTGGTGATGCAGAATATAAGCGAATGGCCAATTGTGGATCCTTTGCCTTCTTATGGAAGAGGAAGAGATAAAATCGGAGGACGATACACTAGCCTTATCGGTGGATCAAACCTCACCGATGTAGTCATTACTGGTGAGTAGTCTTCTGTAGCGTAACCAAAGTGTGTAATTTCAATTGTTCTGAAGAAATGCATACCGAATTCTGAATTCTTTTTTTGACTGAAAAGTCAGAAATTTCCACTGTCTAGAAGTTCTTTTTTTGAACGAAAAGTCTGAATTTCTGTAGCCTGAACTTTCCATTACAAGTCTGAACCTTCCAAGATCAAGAAATTTAACATGTAACTGCAGAGTCTACACCACACCAGAGCATAACATAATCTATCTAGTGACATTAGGCTGTAGATGTAGGTAAAATACTGTGAAATCTTTACCAGTATACGAAAATGTTTTTTCTGATCCTGCAAATAAGTTATTTTAAGACAAGATGGGATATCTATATGATTTTGCGTATGATGACCAACCAACCATTTCAGGCAACAACGGAACAATAGATGGGCAGGGAGCAATGTGGTGGTCAAAGTTCCACAAGAACCAGCTCAAGTACACGCGCGGGTACCTCATCGAGCTGATGCACTCCGACACAATCTTCATCTCTAACCTCACGCTGCTCAACTCGCCCGCATGGAACATCCATCCAGTGTACAGCAGCAACATCGTTGTGCAGGGCATCACCATCCTCGCTCCGACGCATTCTCCCAACACCGACGGCATCAACCCCGGTATGTATGAAGAAATTAACTTTCTTCCAAAATATGTATTGATAAACATCATCCGGATGTTTTCTTCCTAACTATCATCCAGATTTGTGATCATTAGATTAGAGATCCAACGGCCATAAATTCTCCCCCACCCCCTCCAAAAAAAATCTCCCCCTCCTCAAAAAATAATCTCCCCCTCCAAAAAAAAGGGCAGTTGGATCTCTAATCCAATGGTTTCAAAACTGGATGATAGTTAGAAAGAAAACATGCAGGTGATGGCTATACACACCCATATATAATATATGTTTTTGGAAGGAAGAACGCTAGCTACTGAATACTGATTGCGTGGTGGATTTGCTGTCATTGCTTGCAGACTCGTGCTCGCACGTCCGGATCGAGGACTGCTACATCGTATCCGGCGACGACTGCGTGGCGATCAAGAGCGGGTGGGACGAGTACGGCATTGCGTACGGCATGCCGAGCCAGCACATCGTGATACGGAGGCTGACGTGCGTCTCCCCGACGAGCGCGGTGATCGCGCTGGGGAGCGAGATGTCGGGCGGCATCCAGGACGTGCGTGCGGAGGACATCACGGCGATCAACTCGGAGTCGGGCGTGCGCATCAAGACGGCGGTAGGGCGCGGCGCGTACGTGAAGGACGTGTTCGTGCGCGGGATGAGCCTGAACACGATGAAGTGGGTGTTCTGGATGACGGGCAACTACAAGTCGCATCCGGACGGCAAGTACGACCCCAACGCCGTGCCGGTTGTGGACAACATCAGCTACCAGGACGTGGTGGCGACCGGCGTGAACACGGCGGCGCGGCTGGAGGGCATCCAGGGCGCGCCGTTCAAGGGCATCTGCATCGCCAACGTGACGGCGGAGCTGGCCAAGTCGAGGAAGTACCCGTGGACGTGCACCAACGTGGAGGGCGTGTCGGCCAACGTCAGCCCCTCGCCGTGCGAGCAGCTGCAGGGCGCACACGATGGCGCGTGCCCGTTCCCGACGGACACGCTGCCCATCGACAAGGTCACCGTGCAGCAGTGCTCCTACTCCATCCCTGCAGCTGCTTGAAGCAATTAAGTAGCTTCAGCTTGCTGTGGCCATGGCTTGCTGATAACGACAAACTAGTAGTGGTTACACTTGTGAAAGTCTGAAACAATAACGAGTGGCAGTCGCCTCGCCAGCTCCTGCAATCCTACCCGGTGAGTAGTGAAAATGGTGGCTACTGCTGCTGATTTAGATGTGAAGCTGCACGCACGTAGCATAGTGTTTGAAGTTTTTGCTGTGCTTGAAGGTCTGAAATCGTAACAGGTCCATCGATCTTCCTAAAGAGCATGGTCCTGCATGTTTACAAGTTGTTCAGTAGCTCGGTTGTATGTAATCTGCTGTTTGGTGATACAAAGTTACCCTTGTTCAGTTTTCTTGTGTACAACTGCATGTAAGCCCGAACTGCATGCTTTCCAGCTAGAGCTATCCAAATAGGCCAGGCCAATCGTGTCGGCTCAAAGCACAATACTGACAATTGGTCTAGCCTAGATATGGCATAGCCCACAGCTAAACAGCCCAAGTCAGTCCGGCACGACAGCCAAAACAACCATGTCGTACTTAGACCGACACCTCGTCACAATGGGCTTGCCACGAATAATACCGGCCCAGGGCATGACATGACCAAGCCGGCCGCTCCCCTCCCTCTCTCGGCTGTCGCTCCTGCTCCCCCGTCGGCCTATCCCCTCTCCCCTATCTTCAATTGCCCCCGCCAACCCCGTCGGCCGTCGCCTCCTTCCCCTCCTTGGCTCCTCCCTCCCTGCCACCTTCTCTTTCTCTCAATGTCCTCACCGTCGGTCGGATCCAACGCTCACCCTCTTCTGTGTCATTGGGATCCGATCCTAGACTCCTAGCCTTCGCTGCCCGCCAAATCCAGTTCTCAGCCACATTAGGCGTCGTCGACACGAGCAGGATGAAGTCGTCGTCTGTATCGCCTGCAAGTCTGAACCTCCCCAGTGCCAATGGGATCTGGTCCTCGTCTTCCCTGTAAACCAGATCTGGTTCTCACCCGCACCGCTGGCCATCCTCCACTACTACAGAAAATATCACCACGAACGGTTCAAAAACATCATCACAGACGGTTTTGTGAACCGTCTGAATTTATGGGTCAGTAATGATATGAGGTCATCACACACAGCTTTCGAACCGTCTGTGATGCAAAATATCACAGACGGTTTCAACCAAAAACTGTCTATGATAGTTGACTATCACAAACAGGTTTTAGCAGAAACCATCTATGATATCTGATGTATTACAAACAGTTTCAACTACAAACCATTTGTAATATTAAATTATCATAGACGACTTGTAGTTGAAACCGTCTTCGATACATCAGATATCACAGACAGTTTCTACTAAAACCATTTGTGATAGTTAACTATCATAGACAATTATGAGTTAAAAACTATCTATGATATTCTTTTCTATTCATAAACCTATTTCTATTTGTTGACGAGCCTCAGGAAAAGGCTATAATGGCAGAGCTTGAAGGGTCAAGAAAGAAAGAGTTGAAGAGAAGCTTGGAAAGGTTTGTTGTTTTCTTCTCTCTATTATCATTTGAAGGTGACCCGTTTCTTTAGGTTTTAGATAGACAATGGAAATTGTACATGCTTGTTCACTGCAGGAGCACCAAGAAGCAGAAGAGGAGGCCAAGAGGGAGGCTGAACTGATGAGAGGAAATCCATTGATCAATATTAACAATGCCAGCTCCTTCAGTGTTAAGAGAAGGTTAAGACACTGATGCTCAGTGTGTCGCATTTTTTTTATGTTGCGGCACATTATGGTGAGTCTAATCCTGTTCTAATCTGTATGTATGTCACGGGTGGGATGATAGGGATGATGACGTTGTATTCAAGAACCAGACGCGTGGAGAGACCAAGACAACAAAACGGTTCGTCAATGATACCATCAGAAGTGATTTTCACCGCAAGTTTCTGTAGAGGTATATGAAGTGATGCAGCTGTACGCTTTATCTGGCCTGGCCGGGCATGTCATGGCTTCCCAGACTGAGAGCTTGTGATGTTTCTGTATTTGAGTGGAAGATCAATCTGTATGACATAACTGTAACATCTGCTTTATCTTGATGATATTTTTGTTGTATATGAGAGGGGCATTTTGGGAATTTCCCAATTGAATACATGCCACCGGATGGAATCTAGGGCGGGGCCCACCTGTCTGTTGCCTGCGCAAGAGATAAGGGGGGGAGGAGACAGAGTCTCCTCCCCGCGGTGCGTGCGGCGCTTGGGCCTCTCCCGGGGCGGTTGCGATTCCCCTCCTGAGATCCGGATTTTTGGCGAAGGGAGGCGGCGATGGAGGCGAGCATTGGAGGCGCGGCTGGTGCGGGCTTCTCGGGCCCGACCGCTGGCGTCACCCCTCGCAGACCCCGCCTCTTCTTCTTCAAAAGGCCGATGCTCTCTATGGTGGGAATTGATCTTCTTGCCCCGATCTGGTTTTGTCTCTTGAGTCTTCTTCCTCCTTTCTGATCTCTGGTGGTGCTGAGGGTATTGGCTTCGGCCATTTCCGATTGAGGCTTGGTCTTGGTCTCTTGCACAAACCCTAATTTGGGTTGTGGGGACTTGGGACCTTGGAGTTCCATCCGAGAGAGGAGAAGGTGACGTCAGCTCCCTGCTGTGTGTGTGCGCGGGTGGCCAGTGCGTATATCGTGGTCTTGTGCGGCATCTCTGTACCTCGACTTCACCTCTGGTTTTCGGCTGAGAAGTGAAGAGCGGCATTGTATCTCCGTAAATCATCTACTTGCGCATGATAGTAGGTTGATAGATTTTCTGGGTGAGCGATTCATCGTGCCTTGCCGAATTATTTGATTTCTTCTATGGCTCATTGGCTTCTGGACAGTTTCGAGTACTGTCTGATTTGTGAGTATAATTGTTTCTTCATTTACAGTAGCTATACTTGATCTGTTTTTTAGTTCAAGTCTTGAGAACTGCTGTGAATGCTTGTGGGCTTATGTGTTTGCTCTGTGATGATCATAGTCCTTAACTGAGTGTAATCTTGTTAAAGGAATCGAATTTGAGCTCTATTGTTAGATCCTGTTGTCTGAACCGCAGTCTGTTATCTATTAGTTTTACTTCCGCGGATTTGTTAACATGCCAATAAATTGTTTCAGTATGCTGTAGACTCTGTCATATTCAGATTATTTCATTCTGTTGGTACATAGAGCATTCTATTGTTTCCTTTAGATTGATATCTTAATCTTGGTAGCAGTCCTCTTGTGATTCAGTCTGGGATCTGACAGCATAATGATCTGAGACTTTTTTGGGCATGTGAACACTTTAAGACTGATAGTTAAATTAACTTGAATCTTTGGTTCAATTCAGCTGTTAATTTTAGAGCTCAAATCCTGATTTAGTAACAAGATTATATATATGAAGAGAATGGACATATGCATGAGAAGGCCAAAATCTTTGATTTTGTGCAACTCTGTTCTGAGAGCAATAATGAAACAACTAATTTGTTATATGCTGGAATTAGTTGTGTTACTCCTTTTAGAACTGGTTATAGAGATATTTTCCGCAGCACGTAAATCATATTCTTTGAATATATTTGTAGAGATGAATAGCAAGATAGAATTTCATGTTTATATGCAATCTATGCTATTCTTCTTATGCTGGAAATACATTATTTATATGCTAATTATTGCTGGAATTAAATATTCGATTATGCTTATACCGCAATATTTACAACAATGCAGAAAATCTATATTGAAAGAAATGGCTTCCTCATCTGATGTCGTGAAACCTGAAGTGTTTGACGGAGCCAATTTCAAGCGCTGGCAGGCGAAGGCCAAACTTTGGCTGACTGACCTTAAGCTCTTCTGGGTCATCTCAAATCCACCGGCGTTTCCGCTGGAGATCCCTGAGACGATGAAATGGGAAGATGCTAATAATGCAGTCTTAGCCCGTTTGCTGGCCATCCTGTCTAACCGCTTGTTTGACGTCTATGTCAACTTCACTAATGCCAAGCAACTTTGGGATGAGCTCGAGGAGAAATACTCCGAGGGAGATAATGGAAATGAGTCCTTCATTACAGCCAATTACTTGAACTACAAGATGGTTGAGGGCCGGTCGGTGATGGAGCAGCTCCACGAGCTTCAGCTCCATGTACGTGACTTATGTCAGTACGACTGCGCCCTGCCAGAGAGGTTCCAAGTAAATGTCATTTTGGCTAAGTTACCGCCTTCGTGGCGTGACTTTGTGACCACTCAGAGGCATATAAAGGAGCGCTTGACGCTCAATGAGCTGTCAGCTGCTATTAATGTCGAGGAGCGTGCTAGAGCCGGTGACGGCTCGGGAAAGGCTCAAATTCAGGCTCATCAAGTTCAACTTAAGAATGGTGGAGGACCTGGGAAACCCAAGTTCAAGAGTCAGCCCCAAGTCAAGCTACAACCTAAGAAAATGAAGAAGAAGAAGAAGGAGGACATTGTCTGCTTCGTCTGCGGTGAGGCTGGCCATAAGGCCAATCATTGCCGCAATCGGAAGAGCAAGGGTCCATCTCCGGGTCAGCACAAGAGCCACAAGGCTGAGGTCCATGTCGCGCTGGCTAGCACCAGCTCAGAAGAGTACGTACCTATGGCCTTTATGGCAAGTCCATCTATTGATTGGTGGATTGATACAGGTGCTACTAGACATATATGTGCTGATCGATCGTGTTTTTCTTCATTTCAGGGTGAAGGTGGTGGATCCGTCCTAATGGGCAACGGAGCCTCCGCAACAGTGCGTGGGATTGGACAGGTTTGCCTGAAGCTTACTTCGGGCAAAACACTCATCCTAAGAGACGTGTTGTACGTGCCTGCGATGACGCGCAACCTTCTTAGTGGGTCAATGTTATGTAGGCAAGGAATAAAGCTTGTGTTTGAGTCAAATAAGGTCATTTTGACCAAGTTTGGTAATTTTGTGGGCAAAGGCTATGATAGCGGAGGCATGTTCCGCTTATCCATTCTTGATTTGAAAAATGTAAACGTTTACAATGTTTCCCATTGCAATAAAGTTCATGATATTTGGCATTCACAGTTGTGTCATGTTAATTTTGAAGCCATTACGCGGTTAAGTAAGATGAGTTTAATTCCAAGCTATAATTATGAGAAGGGTTCAAAGTGCGAAGTGTGTGTGCAAGCTAAGCAGCCCCGAAAACCTTTTCATAGCGTTGAAGGGTGAAGCACTTCTCCACTTGAACTAATCCACTCTGATCTTTGTGAGATGAATGGAATATTAACGAAAGGTGGCAAACGATATTTCTTAACTCTCATAGATGATGCGACTAAGTATTGCTATATTTATCTACTTAAGTCGAAAGATGAAGCACTTGAATACTTTTAAATCTACAAAGCTGAAGTTGAAAATCAACTAGAAAAGAAAATCAAACGGTTAAGATCGGACCGAGGCGGTGAGTACGTCTCACATGAGTTCTCCCAATTCTGTGAAGAAAGTGGAATAATTCACGAAGTTACTCCACCTTACTCACCCCAATCTAATGGAATAGCCGAAAGGAAGAACCGAACTCTTTGTGACTTGGTTAACGCCATGCTTCAGAGTTCAGGTATGTCGGACTATTGGTGGGGTGAGGCGGTTCTCACAGCTAACTATGTCCTGAATAGGGTTCCACCTCGCAATCAGGAGGAAACACCCTATGAAGGATGGAAGGGGAGAAACCCCAACTTATCCTATTTTCGAACGTGGGGATGCCTTGCAAAAGTGCATGTGCCGTTGCCGAAGAAAAGGAAGCTTGGTCCTAAGACCGTTGATTGTGTCTTTCTAGGATATGCTATTAATAGCACAGCTTATAGATTCCTAGTGGTCAAATCCGAGGTGAGTGACATCGCTACTAATATAGTGATAGAATCTTGTGATGCGACATTCTTTGAGCATGTGTTTCCTATGAGACCGAATGAAGACAGTGGACATATCGGTGAAGATGATCTCTCTATTTCCCCTAGTGTGGATAACACCGCTCCAGATTTGGAGTTGAGGAGGAGTAAGAGACAGAGGACCGAAAAGTCACTTGGGGATGAATTTGTCACCTATGTCGTGGATGATGAACCACGAACCCTTTCAGAGGCATACGGATCTCCGGATGTGGATTACTGGAAGGAGGCAGTCTGTAGCGAGATGGACTCCATCATTGCTAACGGAACTTGGGAAATTGCAGATCTCCCGCCTGGTTGTAAGCCAGTAGGTTGCAAGTGGATCTTTAAAAGAAAGCGCAGACCTGATGGTACTATTGAAAAGTACAAGGCCCGATTAGTGGCTAAAGGTTTCACGCAAAAAGAAGGTGAAGACTATTTTGATACATACTCTCCTGTGGCTCGTCTACCCACAATTCGAGTGCTTTTAGCGCTAGCCGCTGCATACAAACTCCTAGTACATCAAATGGATGTAAAGACCGCTTTCCTTAACGGAGAGTTGGATGAGGAGATTTACATGCAGCAGCCTGAAGGATTTGTGGTTGAGGAGCAAGAAAGGAAAGTATGTCGATTGATTAAGTGTTTGTATGGTCTAAAGCAAGCCCCTAAGCAATGGCATGAGAAATTTGATAGTACGTTGACGTCGGTCAGCTTTTGTGTAAATGAAGCCGATAAATGTGTCTACTATCGATTTAATAGGGGCGAAGGTGTCATTCTGTGTCTTTACGTAGATGACATACTGCTATTTGGGACCAACATAGATGTGATCAATAGCACAAAGTCTTTCCTTTCCCAGAATTTTGATATGAAAGACCTGGGTGAAGCTGATGTTATCTTGAACATTAAGCTTATAAAGGGTGAGAATGGGATTACTCTTTCGCAATCCCATTATGTGGATAAAGTCCTAACCAGATTTGGGTTTAAGGACTGTAAGCCAGCAGCTACACCCTATGATCCAAATGCAAAGCTACATAAGAACACCGGACATGGGAAGGATCAACTTAAATATTCTCAGATCATAGGATCTCTGATGTACTTAACTAGTGCAACGAGGCCAGACATCTCATATGTTGTATGCAGATTGAGTCGTTATACGTCCAATCCAGGAGATGATCATTGGATAGCACTAGAAAGAGTACTAAGATACTTGAAGGGAAATCCTAATTTGGGAATACACTATTCTGGTCATCCTGCAGTCTTGGAAGGATTCAGTGATTCCAACTGGATCAGTGACTCGGATGACATGAAGGCTACGAGTGGTTATGTATTCACTCTAGCAGGTGGGGCCGTGTCATGGAAGTCTTCTAAACAGACTATTATTACACGGTCCACCATGGAGGCTGAATTGGTAGCGCTTGATTCAGCAGCTGTAGAGGCAGAATGGATACGAGAACTCCTTTCTGATCTACCTGTGCTGGAAAAACCTATTCCAGCTATTTTGACCTACTGCGATAACCAAACCGTTCTGGTTAAGGCGAAGAGTAGGAAGGACAATATGAAGTCCTCAAAACATATAAAGCGCCGACTTAAGTCGGTAAGGCATGCCAGAGAGACGGGTGTTATTTCTGTAGAATACATCCAGTCTGAAAGGAACTTGGCAAATCCTTTCACTAAAGGATTGGCACGAAAGGTCATCCAAGCAGCGTCACAGGGAATGGGGCTTATACCCGTATAAAGGCTCACATTGGTAGTAACCTATCCTAGGAGATCGGAGATCCCGTGAACTAGGCTCTAGGACAACAAACTGTGTGAGATTAAAGAGCACATCTAACGGGTCCCATTAGCTGCAGTGCTCTGTCTGTATGGGAACTCGATGTCTATATGACTTATGGAATCGTCCTACAGGATTCCTAGAAGAATTCACCTACGTGAGTGAGATCGTGAGGTCGCGATCGAAGAAAGTTCAGGGTATACTTTCTTAAGCACTCATGAGAAAGATACGGGGACATGACCGGAACGTCCCAACCCGAGAGGGAAAGGGCAAGCCGCCCAGTACAGAATGTGATTTGGGTGAAAATTCTCACACCAAGGCATTGGATCAAGGCGTAGTCCTCTTTTGTCTGTGCAGAGTCGTAGTCCTTATCGCTAGACTTTGGGTTCAAACCATACCCATAGTCGAACAACTGTATATTAAACAAGACTTTGGATATCTTTTACCAATTGGTAAATTGGTGGGGACTGTTGTATATGAGAGGGGCATTTTGGGAATTTCCCAATTGAATACATGCCACCGGATGGAATCTAGGGCGGGGCCCACCTGTCTGTTGCATGCGCAAGAGATAAGGGGGGGAGGAGACAGAGTCTCCTCCCCGCGGTGCGTGCGGCGCTTGGGCCTCTCCCGTGGCGGTTGCGATTCCCCTCTTGAGATCCGGATTTTTGGCGAAGGGAGGCGGCGATGGAGGCGAGCGTTGGAGGCGCGGCTGGTGCGGGCTTCTCGGGCCCGACCGCTGGCGTCACCCCTCGCAGACCCCGCCTCTTCTTCTTCAAAAGGCCGATGCTCTCTATGGTGGGAATTGATCTTCTTGCCCCGATCTGGTTTTGTCTCTTGAGTCTTCTTCCTCCTTTCTGATCTCTGGTGGTGCTGAGGGTATTGGCTTCGGCCATTTCCGATTGAGGCTTGGTCTTGGTCTCTTGCACAAACCCTAATTTGGGTTGTGGGGACTTGGGACCTTGGAGTTCCATCCGAGAGAGGAGAAGGTGACGTCAGCTCCCTGCTGTGTGTGTGCGCGGGTGGCCAGTGCGTATATCGTGGTCTTGTGCGGCATCTCTGTACCTCGACTTCACCTCTGGTTTTCGGCTGAGAAGTGAAGAGCGGCATTGTATCTCCGTAAATCATCTACTTGCGCATGATAGTAGGTTGATAGATTTTCTGGGTGAGCGATTCATCGTGCCTTGCCGAATTATTTGATTTCTTCTATGGCTCATTGGCTTCTGGACAGTTTCGAGTACTGTCTGATTTGTGAGTATAATTGTTTCTTCATTTACAGTAGCTATACTTGATCTGTTTTTTAGTTCAAGTCTTGAGAACTGCTGTGAATGCTTGTGGGCTTATGTGTTTGCTCTGTGATGATCATAGTCCTTAACTGAGTGTAATCTTGTTAAAGGAATCGAATTTGAGCTCTATTGTTAGATCCTGTTGTCTGAACCGCAGTCTGTTATCTATTAGTTTTACTTCCGCGGATTTGTTAACATGCCAATAAACTGTTTCAGTATGCTGTAGACTCTGTCATATTCAGATTATTTCATTCTGTTGGTACATAGAGCATTCTATTGTTTCCTTTAGATTGATATCTTAATCTTGGTAGCAGTCCTCTTGTGATTCGGTCTGGGATCTGACAGCATAATGATCTGAGACTTTTTTGGGCATGTGAACACTTTAAGACTGATAGTTAAATTAACTTGAATCTTTGGTTCAATTCAGCTGTTAATTTTAGAGCTCAAATCCTGATTTAGTAACAAGATTATATATATGAAGAGAATGGACATATGCATGAGAAGGCCAAAATCTTTGATTTTGTGCAACTCTGTTCTGAGAGCAATAATGAAACAACTAATTTGTTATATGCTGGAATTAGTTGTGTTACTGCTTTTAGAACTGGTTATAGAGATATTTTCCGCAGCACGTAAATCATATTCTTTGAATATATTTGTAGAGATGAATAGCAAGATAGAATTTCATGTTTATATGCAATCTATGCTATTCTTCTTATGCTAGAAATACATTATTTATATGCTAATTATTGCTGGAATTAAATATTCGATTATGCTTATACCGCAATATTTACAACAATTTTTATCCGCTCCCCCCAAAAGAATCGCTGTGCTTAACTGAGGTGATTACTTTGAATGCTTTATCCCAAATATCTCCGGTCATAGTTGCTAAAAAAACAAAATTTCTGGATGGAGCCACATTTTCGAGCAAAATTTTGCTGTTATCCTGCAGAAATATGGGTGCGTAAAAGTAAAACAGCGATCTGCCGGTTCTCCTTTTCTTGGGAACGCGGTTTTAAGTAAACCGGCCACGGACGTCCTTCTGCATCAGATAATGCTCTCTTTGTCGTCACGAACCCAGACGTTCATGATATAAGCATACTGATACTGCATACAACACTAAGGGGACATGGTTGCACCGTGTGAACAAGACAGTTCTTGATGCTATTGTCTTCTCACGTACAACCAAATCCTCCAACAATAGAAGCACCAAGATAAAACTACATGCGTCTGTAATTTACTAATGTTTCAGAGCAAACAAGAAAAGAAGCCATCCGTTCATGGATTCAAGCACAACGAATGTATCATTCTACCCTAGAACAAAGTAAAACAAACTGAAAAACAATTCGTAACTCCAAATTGCAAATCTGTACACACCGCCTACACTGAACTCGTTATGCTCACAGCTCATCTACCAAAGAATGAAAAGAAGCCGCCTGTCTTCTTGGGCCTCTCCTGCTCCTCAACCATGACTGCTGTCATGGCATCTCTTTCCACCAACCGCCAAGTTGCCTGCTCCAGAGCAAGACCAGCCGGTGTGGGTGGGTCATTCAGTACCAATGGCACACCTCTATTTGTACTCCGGATCACCTCTGCATCCTCTGGCACAACACCTAGCAAAGGCAAGCCAAGCATTTCTTGCACGTCGAGTGCTGACATCATGTCCTCCCCCTTGACCAGGTCTGGCCGCACTCGGTTCACAATAATCTTGATGTCTTTGATGCCATCACACTCCAACAGCCCTGCAACACGGTCAGCATCACGGAGAGCCGTAATGTCAGGGGTAGTAACGAGCACTGCCTCTTCTGCGGGGGCAATGGCAGTGACAAACCCAGCATCAACACCTACAAGGCAAACCTTTGTTAAGCAACCTTACATAACAGAAGTAGATGCATATGGCAGGAAACTGCATGAAACAGGACAGAAAATTGATCTATAGATGATAAATGCAAAGCTAACTTCTTATCTAACCGAGACCATGAGAAAAACTGATGATGGAAATAATACAGACACACGCAAAAGGTGAAGGTTGCATTATAACTACATGGTAGCATTATGCAGTTAGTTAGTCATCTGTATTTGACAATTAAAGGGCCAATCAGTGAAGTTGGAAGTCACAAACAAATTAGATACCCTGATCTTTGACCTTAAGAATGCTTGCAAACAATAGGTCATAAATGCAACTAGGATACGCTGGTCTAAGAATAACTCGATAAATGGCATTAAATAATATCAAAGGAAAAATACTACGCATAAATGGGTTGAATTTGACAAATCTGAATATCTTATCATAAGTGTGCACTAGCATCACAAAAACAATCAGGAATACATCCTGGCTCTGAAATCCTTATAATCTGGGGCAATCAATGGGGATGAACGAGCAAGAACAGCATCAGCTTCACAATCACCGCTTGCATTCCTCAAGCAAATTAAGCAGCAGATAGCATTCACAAACAACATAACAAGTGGTTCCCATCATCCAGGGCTCTTTTATCAGCTCTTATGCTATAGAAAATAAATTCAAACGCCCATGCGTCCATTTTATCCAAGTAATCGACGTGACCAGAGCATAGGTATTCTAGATAGAAGCATCTAAAATTAGGTTGAGATTGTTGGATATTTTGAGCACTATTTAGTAATTCTAATTTTGAGAAGAGAAGAAATAGAAAAAGGAAAAAAAAAAGAGGAAGGTGGGTCCCACCAGTCCGTGGGAATGGCTGGAGACTAAGTCTCCAGCCCTACTCTTTGCGTGTGTGGCCAGGCGGCTTCCGGGGCTGGCTCTTGCGGTGTGGGGTTCTCTGGGTGACGGCGGCGGCGCAGGAGGTGCCAACAGACTGTGCGCTTCGGCGCCAACCGTGGGCTACAACCGAGTCAGTTTCCTTGCCTCCCCTCCATTTTAAGTCGGCCTCTATCTCCTCTTCTGATTTACACTGAAAAAAATCATCTGTAAGTTCCCTTGAGTGTGGTTCTTCTTCTCCGGCTTAACTCCGGTTTTGAGCTTTTGGGGCTGTTGCACCGCCGTGCTCGTCTCGGCGCTGATAGCAATGAGGTCTGGTTCCTTCCTCATTGAACAATCCCTGTTCGGTTCCTTGCGCCATCTCTTTGTTGAGGTAGCGTAGAGGAAAATTGGGGGTTGTTCCTTGAGTATTGGATCCAGCTGGCTTTGGATCGATTTGGGACTTAGGAGAAAATAAATTGGCTTTGGTGCTTGGTGTTCACCGGTGCTCTTGGCCAGTGCACGTCGGTTGGTTCTTATGCGGCATTCCTTGTACCTCAACTTTGCAATTTGGTATGTCCCAGATTGCAAATTGGCATTGTATCTCCAACAAACTTGTTTGTTCTTCGAGGCACAGCGGGACGCTTGGTTTTTTGGGTGAGAGCCTTTCGGCGTGCCTTGCTTGATTTACTTCTCGGTGGCTTTGAGTGACATCCACATTGTATCACTGGTTTTGTGTATTACTTCACAAAGTGTGTTGTGCTAGTTGATCTTATTATTCTGACCGGTATTGGGAGAGTTGGTTTAGTTCTGTTGTGGGCTGGGATTAATGCTCGATGATGTATTGGTGTCAAATTGAGATTGAATACGACAATTGAGATAATATGGTCTTGAGCTAAAAGATCATTTGCTGTTTGGTATTGAATCATGCAATTCATGATTGATCTATACACATGATTTATTTGGTAATTAGTAGCTGTCCTGTGTGATATCACTGTGTTTCATTCGGTTACTTTATATTGCTCCCTGGGATTCACTAGGATTCATTCAGCTAGTTTTCAGTGCACTGTATAGAATGTGGTCACTATAATATGCTCTTGTCAATTGTTTCAATTGCCTGTTATGAGTAGACATTGAATTTCTTATTTGCATGAATTGAATATAAGTAAAGTTTCAGTTTTAGCTCAAGGCCTAATATACCTCTATTGGTTGTCATATTCAATTTGTGAATAAGAAAATTTTGACACAAGTGTCGTGAGGGCCAAGATTCATATTGTGCAACTTGACATCCCAGGGCAAATAAATAAACATTCAAATCTGAGAATTATGCTGATTTTGTATGTTTCCAAGTCCCAATTGTCGAGCACATTATCCTGGTTAATTGACAGGGAGAGATTGCATGCTTATATGTCAATTTTGTCTTTTAATTACTGCTGGAAATATGCTTTAAATATGTTTATTGTTGCTGGAATTATATCTGAATATTTGCTAAAACCGCTATTAATACAACAATCTAGAAAACCAATTTTCGAAGAAATGGCTTTCTCGTTTGATGTCGTTAAGTCGGAAGTATTTGACAGTGCCAACTTCAAACGTTGGCTGGCTAAAACAAAACTATGACTGACTGGCCTCAAACTTTTTTGGGTCATTTCAAATCCTCCAATCTTCCCAATGGAAACCGCTGAAATGATACGATGGGAGGACGTGAACAATTCAATCTTAGCTCGTTTGTTAGCCATCTTATCCGACCGGCTGTTCGACGTGCATATTAACTTCAAAAATGCTAAGCAACTCTAGGATGAACTTGATAAAAAAATATTCCGAAGAGGATAACAGGAATGAGTCATTCATAACTGCTACCTACTTGAACTTTAAGATGGTTGAGGGGCAGCTGGTGATAGAGTAGCTCTATGAGCTACAACTCCATGTATGTGACTTAAGTCAGCACAACTATATCCTACTAGAGAGGTTTCAAGTGAATGTCATCTTGGCTAAGTTACCACCCTTGTGGCGTGACTTTGTGACAGCTCGCCAACATATGGAGCGCTTGACCCTCAATGAGTTGTCAGCAGCTATTAATGTCGAAGAGTGTGCAAGAGCCTGTGACGGTACAAGAAAGACTCAAGTTCAAGCTCATCCGGTGGAGGTCAAGAATGCTGGAGGCTTTGGGACACAGAAGATCAAGAATCAGCCTTTGAACAACCTCCAAGGAAAGAATGAAGGAGAAGATTATATGCTTTTCTTGTGGAGCAGCTGGTCATAAAGCCAACCATTGCCGCAATCGTAAAGGCAAGGGTCCTCCTGGTTAGCATAAAGACCGTAAAGCTGATGTGAATGTTGCACTGGCTAGTTCCAGCTTAGAAGAGTAAGTACCTCAGGCCTTTATGACAAGTCCATCTATTTATTGATGGATTGATAGATTGATACAGGTGCTACTAGGCATATATATGCTAATCAATCTTGTTTCTCTTTATTTCAGGGTGAAGATGATGGATCCATCCTGATGGGGAACGGAGCCACTGCTACAATATGTGGGGTTGGACAGGTTTTGCTTGAAGCTTACTTCAAGCAAAACAATCATCCTCAAAGACGTGTTGTACTTGCCTGCCATGACT
Organism: Dendrocalamus latiflorus; assembly: GCA_017311315.1. Lineage (NCBI taxonomy): Eukaryota > Viridiplantae > Streptophyta > Magnoliopsida > Poales > Poaceae > Dendrocalamus > Dendrocalamus latiflorus. The sequence goes on from CM029646.1 coordinate 11,676,958, forward strand.
CACAATCTGATGAGTGGGTTTTTACTATGTAGGCAAGGAATAAACTTGTGTTTGGGTCCAATAAGGCTATGTTGACCAAATTTGATAATTTGGTGGGCAAAGGCTATGATAGTGAAGGCATGTTCCGTTTATCTATTCTTGATTCAATAATGTAAATATTTGTAATGTTTCTCATTGCAATAAAATTCATGATGTTTGGCATTCTCGTTTATGTCATGTTAACTTTGAAGCCATTGTGCAGTTAAGCAAAATGAGTTTAATCCAAGCATACATATGAGAAGGGTTCAAAATGTGAAGTATGTGTGCAAGCAAAGAAAACCCCAAAAATCTTTTCATAGTGTTGAAGAGCAAAGCACCTCTTCACTTGAACTAATCCATTATGATCTTTGTGGGATGAATGGAATATTAACTAAAAGTGGCAAACGTTATTTTTTAACTCTCATAGATGATGCGACTAAGTATTGCTACATTTATTTACTTACATGTAAAGATAAAGCACTAGAACACTTTAAAATCTCTAAAGCCGAAGTGGAAAACATGGTTATCACGGCGTCGCCTAGGCCAGTCGGAGTGGAGTCGTCCTGGCGATCGGAGGACGCCGAGGCCAGTCGCCCAGGAAATCTCCCGCCGCCGGCGTCAATCTGCGGCTTTCTCCCGTTGCCGACGCCGATTTGCGGCCTTCTCCGCCGCCGGCGCCGAGGAAGGGGCGAAGAGGCGGGGCTGGCGCGTCGGAAGCAGAGGATGCGAAGGGATGCAGGCGTGCCGGCGGCGAAAGCAGGGGAGGCGGAGGGACGCGGGCGGCGGCGGAAGCAGGGGAGGCGAGGGACGCGGGCGGCGGCGGAAGCAGGGGAGGCGGAGGGACGCGGGCGGCGGCGGAAGCAGGGGAGGCGGAGGGGACGGGAGGCGGTGGGGAGAGGAGGGCCGGACGCCGGGAGGGGAGGCGAGGAGGCAGCGGATCGGGCACGGGGAGGGGAGGCGGCGGCGAGAGAGAGATGGGGGGATAGAGTGGCGAAGGGTTAGCCAGTTAGGCATTATATTTTCTTGGTTTTTTGCGATTAAGTCCTCAGAGGTTCTAAAAATTACGAACAAACCCGTTTTCAATAGATTTCTTCTAATTTAGACCTTCAGAGTTTCTAAAAATTACAAACGGACCCTTTTCTCAATAGATTTCTTCTAATTTAGACCTCCTGAGATATGATTATTTAGATAATTTATACTATTATGCTGCATTGTTATTACTTTTTCAGTCATATAAGGTATTATTTGTCGTCTAACTACTATCGTCTAATTGTCGCCATGGTGGACGCCTAGTCGACTAGGCGTCCAAGCACTCCGGCCTCGCCGCGACTTGCCGGAGTGCCGTGACAACCTTGGTGGAATAATAACTAGAAAAGAAAATCAAGTGGTTAAGGTCGGACCGAGGCGGTGAATACGTCTCAAACGAATTCTCAATTCTGTGAAGAAAGTGAAATAATTCATAAAATTACTCCATCATACTCACCTGAATGAATAGAATAGCCGAAAGGAAGAACCGAATTCTTTGTGACTTGATTAACGCCATACTACAAAGTTCTGGTATGTCCAACCAGTGTTCAAGAAGGCGGCCTGGGCGGCCGCCTAGGCGCCGCGTAGGCGTTGGGCGGCAGGGTGCCGCCCGGCCTTGGCCCCTAGTCGGGTGGCTGGGCGGCAAGGCGGCGAGGCGGTCCAAGGCGCGGCGGATGGGGCGGCCTAGGCGCGGCGGATGGGGCGGGGCGGAGGGAGCGGGGGGATGGGGAAAAGTGTTACCGCACACGAGGCCGTCGCCGCCACCGTCGACTCGCCGGATTCCGGACTTCCCGCGCCAGATCCCGCCGCTCCCGTGGCCGCCGCCGCCGGATCTAGACTTCCCGCGCCAGATCCCGCCGTCGCCGCCGGATCCGGACTCCCCGCGCCAGATCCAGAGAGATGGGGGAGGCGGGCGGCGGCGATCTGCGGGGGAGAGATGGGGAGGCGGGCGGCGGGATCTGCGGGGGAGGCGGCGGCGATCTGCGGGGAAGAGTGGGGAAGGCGGGCGGTGGAAACTGCGGAGAGGCGGCGGCGATTTGCGGGAGAGGCGGGCGCGACCGAGAATATGCGGAGTGCTGCGGAGTCAGCGGGGAGGCGGCAGAGGATTTAGGGTTAGGGTTATGCGGGGAGGCGCGGTCCGCGCCGAAGGATTGATCTGGACCGTTGGATTTTGATCAGACGGTCTAAAGTCTGACTAATTGTTTCAAACATTAGTTATAAGATTTGATGACTTGATCTGAGACGTTAGATCTCATATATATAGCAAATATATACTTATCATCTGCCTATTGTCCTTATTTTTAATTTGGCCGCCTAGGCCCCGCCTAGGCTCCCTAGGCGCTAGGCCCCACCTCGCCGCCCGCCTAGCGCCTACTTGAACACTGTGTCCAACTATAGGTGGGATGAAACATTTCTCACATCCAATTATGTCCAAAATAGAGTTCTACCTCGTAATCGGGAGGAAACACCTTATGAAGGATGGAAGGAGAGAAAACCTAACTTATCATTTCTTCAAACATGAAGATGCCTTGCAAAAGTGCATGTACCGTTACCGAAGAAAAGAAAGCTTGGTTCTAAGGATGTTGATTGTGTCTTTCTAGGGTATGTTAAAAATAGCACGACTTATAGATTTCTAATGGTCAAATCCGAGGTAAGTGACATTGCTGCAAATGTAATGATAGAGTCTTGTGATGCGACACTCTTTGAACATGTGTTCCTTATGAAACCAAATGAAGTCATTGACCCTAATAGTTGAGATGAACACTCTATTCCTTCTAGTGTGGATAACACCGCTCTAGAATTGGAGTTAAGGAGTAAGAGGCAGAGGACTGAAAATTCTCTGGGTGATGACTATGCCGCTTATATAATGAATGATGAACCACGAACCCTTTCAGATGTATAGCATCCCCAGATGTGTATTACTGGAAAGAGGCAGTCCATAACGAGATGGATTCTATCATAACAAATGGAACATGGGAGGTTACAGACCTTCCGTCTGGATACAAGCCAGTGGGTTGCAAATGGATTTTTAAAACAAAACGCAGATTTGACGGTATTATAGAAAAGTACAAAGCTCATCTTGTGGCTAAGAGTTTCACGCAAAGAAAGATGAAGGCTATTTTGACACATACTCTCATGTGGCTCGTTTACCCATAATTCGGGTGCTTTTAGCACTAGTTGCCACATACAAGCTCGAAGTACATGAAATAAATGTAAAGACCGCTTTCCTAAATGAAGAGTTGGATGAGGAGATTTATATGCAGCAGCCCGATGGTTTTGTGGTTGAAGAGCAAGAAAAGAAAGTATGTCGATTGATTAAATCCGTGTATGATCTAAAGCAAACTCCCAAGTAATGGTATGAGAAATTTAATAATACTATGACCTCAGTTGGCTTCTGTGTGAACGAAACCGATAAATGTGTCTACTATCGGTTTAGTGGGGGTGAAAGTGTCGTTCTGTGTCTTTACGTGGATCACATATTGTTTTTTGGGACCAACATGAATGCAATCAATAAAACAAAGTCTTTCCTCTCCCAGAATTTTGATATGAAAAATTTAGGTGAACCTGATGTTATCTTAAACATCAAACTGATAAAGGGTGAGAATGGATTATCCTTTCACAATCCCATTATGTGGAAAGGATCCTAACCAGATTTAGATACATAGACTGTAAGTCAGTGGCCCTACCCTATGATCCAAATGTTAAGCTACACAAAAACACTGGATATGGAAAAAACAGTTTAAATATTCTCAAATAATTGGATCATTAATGTATCTAACTAGTGCAACAAGACCGGATATCTCATATATTGTAAGCAGATTGAGTCATTAAACGACCAATCCAGGAGATAATCATTGGATAGCACTAAAGAAGGTACTAAGATATCTAAAGGGCACCCCAAATTTTAGAATACATTATTCTGGCCATCCGGCAGTTTTAGAAGGATTCAGTAATTCTAACTGAATCAGATGACATAAAGGCTACGAGTGGCTATGTTTTCACTCTAGCGGGTGGGACTATTTCGTGGAAGTCTTCTAAACAGACTATGCTTACACAATCCATCATGGAGGCTGAGTTGGTAGCACTTGACTTAGCAGCTGTAGAGGCGTAATGGATCAGAGAACTCCTTTCTGACCTACTTGTGCTGGAAAAGCCAATTCCAGCTATATTAACCTACTGCGATAACCAAACCTTTTGGTTAAGGCTAAGAGTAGAAAGGACAATATGAAATCCTCAAAACATATAAAAAGACAAGTCGATAAAGCATGCTAGAGAGACAGGTGTTATTTTTGTGGAATACATCCAGTCTGAAAGGAACTTGGCAGATCTTTTCACCAAAGCAATAGTGCGAAAGGTCATCCTTGTAGCGTCAAAGGGAAGGGGGCTGTCACGCCGTGATCTCAAATTGTAAGAATGTCGTGCAGGTGCTCGTGAACTGGAGGCAGCCGGCGGATCCGTGCTGGCGATCGGCGATCAAGCCGAAGGAAAAACAGAGGAGTCGGGCCGGCGGAAGACAGGCGGAAGAACCAGGCAAACTAGGGTTTGCTGCGGTCACGCCTGAAGATAGCGGAAGGAAGAATCAAGGGGATTGGAAGAACCAGAGGAGAGGAAGACAAGAGATTGAGGTAATATTCTCCATACCTTTATTGCATCATCTCATCCCCTTTATATATAGAGGAGAGTCCCAACTCTTTACGGCTAAGCCGGATTACAATCCTAATACAATCCTGATTCTTTAACTGACTCCTAACCAAAACCAAAGCGAATACGAAATACAAGCAAACCTATTAGGAAGAGGTTGCAGTCCCTGCCGCCGCCTCTGCTGGGAAACTATGTGCGCCAGAGCTCCTCCTGGCGTATGTTCTCCCAAATCGGCCTGTCCTGACACTTCTCCCCTCCTCGAAGAACAGCTCGTCCTCGAGCTTGAATAACGGGTATTGCTGTCGAAATTTGTCCAATGGCTCCCAAGTGGCCTCCGCAGCTTGCAAGCCCTCCCAATGAACTAAGAGTTCGTGTACCCCATTGTTTTGCCGGACGCGGATGACATGCTGAGGAATCGGGGCCACTCGCCCATGATGAAGTGCTGGCAGTGATGGTGGTTCAGTCGGAGGAGTGCCAAAATAAGGCTTGAGAAGACCCACATGAAAAACATCATGAATGCGAGCTCTAGCGGGAAGTTGGAGCCGGTATGCCACATCGCCTAGCTTGGCGATGACTTGATATGGCCCATAATAACGAGGAGCCAATTTGCGATTGGCACTATCAGTTAAGGAAAGAGCTTGGCGCTGATGAAGTCGAAGCCAAACCCATTGCCCAATCTCAAAGGATAGTTCCCTGTGTTTTGCATCATAGGCGTTTTTGTGGTGTTGTTGAGCGAGGAGGAGACGGTCGCGGATGTCCGCCAGCAGCTGATCTCGTTCCAGCAGGAGTTGATCCACGACATGTGAAGGAGTTGCCATGGCTGAGTGTGGCCGGAGGGTCGGAGGGTCCCGGCCATATACCACCTTGAATGGTGTATCTCGCAGGGAAGATTGGAATGATGTATTATAGCAATATTCAGCCCAAGGTAGCCAACGGATCCATTGTCGTGGCCGGTCTCCTGAAAGACACCTGAGGTACATTGCAATGATCTTATTAGTAACCTCTGATTGTCCGTCGGTTTGGGGGTGAAAAGCGGAGCTCAACTGAAGTTTGGTACCCGTCAACCTAAAGAGCTCGGACCAAAAAGTGCTCGTGAAGACTGGATCCCGGTCGCTAACAATGGAGCAAGGGATCCCGTGTAAGCGTACCACCTCATCAAAGAACACCTTGGCCACTGAGCTGGCTGTATATGGATGAGCCAAGGGCAGGAAATGCGCGTATTTTGAAAACCGATCAACAACTGTGAGAATCACTGATTTGCCATTGACCCGCGGAAAGCCTTCCACAAAATCCATTGCAATATCGTCCCAAATCCGTGAAGGAACTTGTAAAGGCTGCAGCAGACTGGCTGGATGAAGGTGCACGGATTTGTTGCGCTGGCAGATTTGGCAAGAGCGGACGAAGTCTTCGGCGAGTTTGCGGTCATGCGGGATATGGAAATCACTCCGAAGGCGGTGCAACGTCTTCTGTACCCCCTCATGGCCGATTGAATGTGCTGCACTCAAAATGGACTGGATGAGAGGTGAAGATTGCAGCACATGTACCCGGTTGTTGTGGAGAATCAGGCCATCTGCAATCTGCCAGGGAGCACCCAATGACCCATCTTCAATCTGTGCTTTCAAAGCCACCAATTCAGGTGTGTTTGCCGTCTCCGTCCGCAGATCCTGGAAAAGGCTGAAATCCGGTCCTGATATCGCACATGCCGTGGCTGTCTCTTCTGCGCAGCGGGACAAAGCATCTGCCACAATGTTCAGCCGCCCAGGTTTGAATTCCACCCGGAAATCATATCCAAATAATTTGCTTACCCAGCGGTGTTGTGGTATGGTGGAGAGGCGCTGGTCTAGGAGGAATTTGAGGCTATAATGATCTGTGCGGATGACAAAATGACGTCCCCACAGATACGGTCGCCAGTGCCTTACTGCCAATACGAGACCCATAAGTTCTCGTTCATATGCTGCCAGGTGAACATGCCGGCCAACCAACACTCGACTAAAGAAAGCGATGGGGCCATTGCCTTGGTGTAATACCGCCCCCACGCCGGTCCCAGATGCGTCACACTCGACTATGAAGTCAATGTCAAAATCTGGAAGCTTCAATAGAGGTGCTGTAGTGAGAGCCGCTTTGAGGTTTTGGAAGGCACATGTGGCTTCCTTTGTCCAAGAGAAGGCATTCTTTTTGAGAAGACGAGTAAGTGGTTCCGCAATCTGCCCAAATCCCTGAATGAACTTGCGATAATATCCCGCCAAGCCGAGGAAACCCCGAAGTGCTCGTACTGAGTGTGGTTGAGGCCACTCACGGACAGCTTGTACCTTGGTCTCATCCATGGCGACTCCTGATGCTGAGATGACATGCCCTAAGTAAGCCACTGTAGGTTTGCCAAAGAAGCACTTCGATTGCTTAAGGGAGAGTTGATGCTGTTGTAGGAGTCGGAGAACGGCTCGAACATGGCGCAAATGTTCCACCCAAGATGGGCTATATATGAGAATATCATCGAAAAATACCAAGACAAACCGGCGTAAGTAGGGGCGCAGAATACTGTTCATGAGTGCCTGGAATGTTGCTGGAGCATTCGTCAAACCGAAGGGCATGACCAAGAATTCAAAGAGACCTTCATGGGTGCGGAAGGCGGTCTTCTCCACATCTGGGGGATACATTCGCACTTGATGATAACCCGACCGAAGGTCCAATTTGGTGAAGAATTTGGCGCCGCGCAATTCATCCAAGAGCTCGTCCACCACGGGAATTGGAAATTTGTCTTTGATCGTTTTGCTGTTGAGCGCACGATAGTCAACACAAAAGCGCCAAGAGCCATCATGCTTCTTGACAAGCAAAACTGGCGACGAATATGCCGATGTACTGGGGCGAATGATCCCTTGTGTTAACATCTCTCCACACTGTCGCTCCAACTCATCTTTCAACAGCTGTGGGTACCTGTAGGGCCGGACAGAGACCGGCGTTGTTCCTGGTAAAAGATGAATGCGGTGATCCTGTGCGCGAGGAGGTGGCAGCCCTTGAGGAGGCTCAAATAATTTCTCAAAGTCCAGCAGTAGTGTATCCAGCAACTCTTGGCCGGCAATGGCGCAAGTCTGCAGCCGTGCTGGCACCATCTGCATGCCCTGCCATTTCACCCTGCGGTTTCCTTGCCAAAACATCATGGTCAATCTGTCAAAATCCCAAAGAATAGGTCCCAATGTGCGAAGCCATTGCACCCCTAGTACCAGATCAAATCCATCCAAGGGCAGAGAGTAGCAGTCGATTTTGAAGTGTTCTTGATTGATCTCGATATGCACGTCAGGACAAACTCCGGAGCTCTGCACTCGATCACCATTTGCTACCATCACGCGCAGGCCATGGCGCGGTTGAATGTGAATGTTTGCTTTCTGAGTAGCTGCGGTTGTGATGAAGTTATGTGTGGATCCCGAATCCAATAGTGCCAGCAACTGGACGCCGCCCACCATCACCTGTAGCTGCATGGTCTGCGATGCCTGCGGCGCAATGCCGGTTGCCGCGTAGAGTGAGATGCTGGGTTCCTTATCCTCCGCCGCCATGTCCCAGTCATCTTCCTCATCGGACCCTCCGCTGGGAGCAACAAGAAGAAACAAACGCTTGCAGCGGTGGCCAGGAGAAAACTTCTCGTCACAATTGAAGCATAGTCCTGCTGTGCGTCGTTGTTCCATTTCATCCGGCGTGAGAAATCGTCGCTGTATGGTGCGGCGGGGCCGAGCTGTCCCTGGACTGGCTCCCGTGGTTGAATTGGATGGTGGGGCGGGAAGGGCGGGCAAATTGGGCCTGCAACCCGTGGTCGGTTTTGTTGGTGCCGCCGGTGTTGCTGCTGCTGGTGAATATGAGTTAGCCCCGTCTTTTTGAGGAAGGAAGTGGTATCTTGTCCTGCAACTTGTGCACGACGTTCATAAGCCCTAGCCAAAGCCATCGCCATCTGGAGTCCCCCCGGGTTTTGCAGCTCCACATCTGTGCGAATTGGTTCGCGTAACCCTGACGTGAATAGTTGAACTTGCTGTCGCGTTTGGAGGTTTTCCGTCCGGCACAAGATTGCAAGAAATCGCTGCTGATAGTCCTCCACCGTGCCGGTCTGTGTCAATTCTCGGAGTTCGCCCAAGGGATTGTGTCGGATTGATGGCCCGAAGCGTAAATTGATGAACTCCTTGAAGTTTTGCCAATCGGGTTCCCCCTCATCTCTTTCCAATTGATAATACCACTGCTGCGCTATTCCAACTAAATGGTAAGACGCAAGCCATACCTTCTCGCCTGATGGTGTCTTTTGCCCGCGGAAGAATTGTTCGCAGCGTTGCAGCCAACTTAGTGGGTCGCCTTGCCCGTCGTATGAGGGAAATTCCAATCTATGGAAACGTGGAGGTTTTTCAAATGTTGTTCCTGCTCCGTTCCCATATTGGTGGGATGCTGGTACTTGGCCCATGGGTAATGGTAGTAAACCATCCCCTGTAGGACGTTTCTCCAACGCGGTCAATCTGTTACTGAGCTCATCTCCTCTGATCTGCTGTTGGTTGAATAGCTCCTTCAAGTCATCTAGCTGCTTGGTCAGATTCGCTGCTATATCCGCCACTTGATCATATGTTGCGAAGGTTTCATCAGCCATGTGCTCTGATACCAAGTTGTCACGCCGTGATCTCAAATTGTAAGAATGTCGTGCAGGTGCTCGTGAACTGGAGGCAGCCGGCGGATCCGTGCTGGCGATCGGCGATCAAGCCGAAGGAAAAACAGAGGAGTCGGGCCGGCGGAAGACAGGCGGAAGAACCAGGCAAACTAGGGTTTGCTGCGGTCACGCATGAAGATAGCGGAAGGAAGAATCAAGGGGATTGGAAGAACCAGAGGAGAGGAAGACAAGAGATTGAGGTAATATTCTCCATACCTTTATTGCATCATCTCATCCCCTTTATATATAGAGGAGAGTCCCAACTCTTTACGGCTAAGCCGGATTACAATCCTAATACAATCCTGATTCTTTAACTGACTCCTAACCAAAACCAAAGCGAATACGAAATACAAGCAAACCTATTAGGAAGAGGCTGCAGTCCCTGCCGCCGCCTCTGCTGGGAAACTATGTGCGCCAGAGCTCCTCCTGGCGTATGTTCTCCCAAATCGGCCTGGCCTGACAGGGGCCCATACCCTTGTAAAGGTCCATGTTGGGGTTAACCTATCTTAGTAGATCGGAGATCCCGTGAAATAAGCTCTAGGACAACAAACCGCGTGGGGTTAGACAGCACATCTAAGTGGTCCCATTAACTACAGTACTCTTTCTGTATGGGAGGTGAGCAATAGCTCTTAATGAATTTGATACTTATATGGCATCAGGAATCGTCCTACAAGTTTCTCTAAAGAATTCACCTACTTAAGTATGATCGTGAGATCGCGATCAAAGGAAGATAAGGGTATATTTCTTAAATACTTATGAGCTAGATACGGAGACATGTCCGTAACGTCCCAACCCGAGAAGAAAAAAGTGCAAGCCGCCTAGTACATAATGTAATTTGGGTGAAAATTCCCACACAAAGGCATTAGATCAAAGCGAAGTCCTACTTTATCTGCGCAGAGTCGTAGTCCTTATTGTTAGGCTTTAGGTTCAAACCCGCAAGGTACCTATCCTCGAATAGTTGTATATTAAATAAGACTTTGAACATCGTTTATCAAATTGATAAATTGGTGGGGAATATTGGTTATTTTGAGGATTATTCGTACTTCCTCGTTTTGAGACAAGAAGAAATAGAAAAAGGAAAATAAGAGGAAGGTGGGTCCCACTAATCGGTGGGAGAAGAGAAAGAGATAAGGCTGGAGACTAAGTCTCCAGCCCTATTTTCTTTGCGCGTGTGGCTGGGCGGCTTCCGGGGCTGCCTCTTGCTGCGTGGGGTTCTCCTAGCGACGACAGCGGCGCAGGAGGCGCCAATGGCACATGCGCTTCGGCGCCGACTATTGGCTGAACTGCGTCAGTTGCCTTACCTCCCCTCCATTTTAAGTCGGCCTCCATCTCCTCTTCTTATTTACACCAAAAAAATCATCTGTAAGTGCCCTTAAGTGTAGTTCTTCTCCGTCATGACTTCAGTTTTGAGCTTTTGGGGCTGCTACGCCATCGTGCTCGTCTCGGCGCTAGCAGCAATGAGGTCTAGTTCCTTCCTCATTGAACACTCCCTGTTTGGTTCCTTGCGCCATCTCTCTGTTGAGGTAGCGGAGAGGAAATTTGGGGGTTGTTCCTTAAAAGGATTGGATCCGACTGGCTTTGGATCAATTTGGGAGAAAAGAAATTGGCTTTGGTGCTTGGTGTTCACCAGTGTACCTCGACTTTGCAATTTGGTGTGTCCCAGTTTGCAAATTGGCATTGTATCTCCAACAACCTCGTCCATTCTTCGCCGCACAGCGGGGCGCTTGGTTTTCTGGGTCAACGCCTTTCAGCATCTCTTGCCTGATTTACTTCTCGGTGGCTTTGAGTGCCATCCGCATTGTGAGTATCACTAGTTTTGTGTATTACTTCACCAAGTGTGTTGTGCTAGTTGATCTTATTATTCTGACTAGTACTGAGAGACGTGGTTTAGTTCTGTTGTGGGCTCGGATTAATGCTCGATGATGTATTTGAATACGACAATTGAGATAATCTGGTCTTGAGCTAAAAGATTATTTGTTGCTTAGTATTGAGTCATGCAATTCATAATTGATCTGTACACATGATTTATTTGGTAATTAGTAGCTGTCCTCTGTGATATATCACTGTGTTTTATTCGATTACTTTATATTGCTACCTGGGATTCACTATGATTCATTCAGCTACTTTTCAGTGCACTGTATAGATTTTGGTCACTGTAACATGCTCTTGTCAATTGTTTCAATTGCCTGTTATCAGTAGACATTGAATTTCTGATTTGCATGAATTGAATATACGTAAAGTTTCAGTTTTAGCTCCAGGCCTAATTTACCTCTATTGGTTGTCATATTCAATTTGTGAATAAGAAAATTTTGACAAGTGTCATGAGGGCCAAGATTCATATTGTGCAATTTGACATCCGAGGGCAAATAAATAAACATTCAAATCTGAGCATTATGCTTATTTTGTATGTTTGCAAGTCCCAATTGTGGAGCACATTATCCCGGTTAATTGACATGGAGAGATTGCATGCTTATATATCATTTTTGTCTTTTAATTACTGCTAGAAATATGCTTTAAATATGTTTATTGTCGCTGGAATTATACCTAAATATTTGCTAAAACAGCTATTAACAGAGAGGAGCCGATTACACTTTGGATTAGATTGGGCGCAATGCAAGTTTATGCAAAATGTGGAAACGTCTGACCTGCAGGGCAGTCGATGAGGATGAATGCGGGTGGGTTGGCGGCGCGGCGGAGCGCGTCGGCTACCCAGGTGAGGGTCTTGGACCCGAATGCCAGCGGCAGCTTGGAACGGGGCTTGGAAAGGCAGAGCAGCTGCAGGTCCTGGAGCGCGCGGTGGCGGACGAGGGCTTGGTCGAGGCGGCAGTCCCCGGAGAGCACGTCGGCGGCGGTGAGGTGGACGCGGTTCTCGAGCCCGAGCAGCAAGTCCAGGTTCCGCAGCCCCGCGTCGGCGTCCACCGCCACCGCCGGAAGGGAGAGCCGCGCCAGGGAGGCGGCAAGGTTGGCCGTGGTGGTGGTCTTCCCCACTCCGCCCTTGCCCGAGGTGACCACCACCACCCGTGGGGTGGGGCCCGAAAGCTCCGGCGCGGTGCGGCCACCGTGGCGCGCGGAGGCCAGCGTGGAGCAACGGGCGGGGGGTTTCGGGGGGAGGAGGCGCGGCGTGAACGCCATTAATTGGAGCTAGGGGTAGGGTTTAGGGAGGTCTCAGCAGGTGGCCGCGACCATGGCTGCTACTAGTACAGTACAGTCCGAAAACGGCTTCCCTGTCCCCTGAGCCGGTGTTCCCCTCCGTGTCCCCTCAATTTGGACCGTTCGCTTTTGATTCAACGGCCCACATCATAAGTTTTTATATTTTCACCATTTGTCTATTTTAACCTGAAATTTAAAAATAAAAATAGGTTAATTCATCATAAATAATAAAAAATACAGAAAAATATTTTTTCTGTATTTTTTATTATTTATGATAGATTAACATATTTTTATTTTTAAATTTCAGATGAAAATAGGCAAATGGTGAAAATATAAAAACTTATGATATGGGCTGTTGAATCAAAAGCGAATGATCCAGATCGAGGGGACACGGAGAGGAACACCGGCTTAGGGGACAGGGAAGCTCCGTTCAGTGCCACTAGCGTTGTTACGTTTGGTCCCAGAAATTGCGACAGAAGCTACCAATACTGTGCTTCTTTTCATCTCTCCCGTTGAGCCGAAAACCACTGTGCGTTGTTAACACTTACTAAAATAATGTAGATTTCAACCGGAAAAAAGAACAAAATCTTCTGCCTAATTCTTCAGATACCCAAACTATTCAGTTAAAAACGAAGATATTTTTCTGTTCAAGATATCTCATTTCATGATACTGAATACCAAGGTAAATAAAAACCTGATGTCAATGCTCAACACAAGCATTTTATCCCACCAGCTAAAACGTCAGCAAGTTCATCTTCAGAAACTGAGGCAGGGGGCCAAACCCAAATGTGTTAATCTGGAACTCTTTTTTTTTTTGCAGAATAGTATTTATACAAAATTGAAAATGAATAGTCGGATAGACACAGACACACAGTACAGAGGGTAGCTGATACCATGACAGCATCACAGCACCCAATATATTTTAGAATTTTACCTCCCCCTTTTCTCAATAGACCACTCCAGATCATCAACCCATTCGGCATTCACTCTTTCAGGAGTACTACTGCATACACGCTACACCACTTACCAGGGAAACTCCCCAACAAGGTATCTTGTAGCAACCGAATAACCCCACTGATGGCAAACGCTAACCCAAGTTCATGGACACTGTACATAGCGGTTTGGGTAAAGAGTATTGACACAAATACAACAAATCACGCTTCTTGATCCTTCTGAGTGCACAAGTAATCACACGTCCATCATCTGTATCTCAAGTTCATGTCAAGCTCCGCCCCATATATACCACCAGGTACAGGGTCGGCCATTGCTGGGTGTATCTGCTTGGATCTGGCAGTAAGCTCCATCTGCATCAACCTTTCAAAGACCTCTGGGGGATTGCCCCTCACTTCTTGACCTGATGGACCTAAACAATATGAGGGGACAAAACAGTGGGAAATCGACATGTGCTTGAAGTTGGGAACACAAACAAATTCAGGATATAATTGACCTATTTTGCTAACACACGCGTGATACATCTAAGCTGGAAAATGCACAAATTAAGGAACGTTTACCTAAAGTAATTTGAAGTTGAAGAATGAGAAACCCAATTGAAAATAGCAAACAAAGAACAGGGAGGAACAAGGAGACATTAAACATCTCTACCTTTGATTTCAAGAATAATGGAAGAAGACAATAAACTGCTCCTCACATTAAAACAGCAATACAAATCCAAATGAAAATCATAACCTCCAAAAGAAGCAGAATAGTATTCCGCTCCCATAAACCAGATTCTATGTCATCCAAATTCAGATAAGAGAAACTTTGCGCCTAATGTAAACTAGTGAATTCCGTGTCATACTGTCATGTGACAAGGGATATCAGATTTGGGAAAGTAAATATTTTTGCTCAAAATTCTTATCACTTACAGCAGGCCAGCCTTTGTGCCGTCTAAACTATGCAAACAATGACAGGTTAACTCTGCAAGTAAACACAACATACAAAATTAGCTTGTAGAGGCTCTCACCTGGCATCATCAATCCAAATTCGCCATAGCTGGGCTGGTGAGGGTGCATATGGAAATTATGTACATTGCTCATCTCAGGTCTATAACCAGGCATGTGATGCACAGGCTGAGATGGCGGAACATTTCTTGGCAAGCCTTCTGGTGGAAAACTTCCAGGCATGGAGATGTGCTGTAGCATAAGATGATGGGCAGCCGGGTCCAAATGAGGGATAATCCCTGGAGCATGAAGAGCGTGTTGCATAGGATTCATATTAGTTGGGAAAGAACGGTGCGGATCATGGTGTGTTGCCAGTGGCATGTCAAATGGGGCTTGCTGATTCCTATTACCAATGTGATCCATCATAGGACGAGGAGCCAGTGCAGAAGGCCTACCCTGTAGAAGATGATAAAGATTCTGTGACTCAACTTGGTAATGCTGTTCGCGAGAATGAGACCCCAGCACATCAGGACCAAGCACTTGAACGTGTTCTGCATCACCAGGCACAAGACTTTGAAGCCTATAATTGAGATCATCAACTGCCTTTTCCGGCAATAACCCCTCAATCCTACTGGATTTCACTGATGGCAAAATATCAGGCTTTCGAGCATCCAAAGAGTCGTTCATTGTAAACAAATTATCTTCTTCAGGCAGATGAATTTCCAAGCCTTTCTTGTCAAAGCTAGCACTACCCTGACTTGTACCAGGACCAGGGAATGCTGAACTCCTGTACTCCATTCCATTTCCTGGTTCTTTAGGGGCAGATCCATCTTTAATGTTGTTGAAGGGTAGGGCCTGTTCACCAGGGTAATATCCTTCTTGACTAGATGGCAATAAAGTTTTGCCTGTCTCTGCAAACTCATAGTTAGGGCCACCAGCAGCAGATCCTCGAATAGAAACTGGTGCATCCTTGGAATGGAGTTCATTCATAAAAGCAGCCCCAAATAATGCTTCCAATGTCAGGCTTTTCCCTGAAGTAGGAATGGCTTCAGCTTTATTAGTCGAAGCAGTTCCAGACATTCCACTATTGGCCATAACATTTACATCAGAACTCTGTAGATCATCAGATGCTCCAATGTGGAAACCCATAGAAGATGATCCCTTATTATCTGTTCCCTTTTGTAATAATGAAAGAAGATGCTGTGATGCATGATTGTCCACAGCTACTTTCTGCGTAGCGGTTGGCTCATCTAAAACAGCCTGATGCCCCTGAACAGCATTCCTCTGATTGGAGCTGCTATTGCCAACAACCTGCGCCAGCATCGTCTGCTCAAGATCCTCACATGTCATCATAACTGGAGCTGGCTGTGGAATATCAGCATGCTTGTACTGTTCCAGGGTTCCACCAGCAGGTGCAGGAGATACAAATGAGAGGAGCTTTGATGCAGCATCAAATTTATCGTTAGGTGATGATGCAGCATCAAATTTATCATTAGGTGATCTTGGTGATAAATTCTGAATAGCGCCATCAGATAAAGGAGCACCAGGAGCTATATTTTCTGGACCTGGATTTTCATTTTTGACAATCATGGAGAGCAGGCCCTTTGACGACAAGTCTTCTGCAGGTTTGAAGTCTACAGGAAAATACAAGTTCAAAGTCATCAAAAGAATGATGTTTTCACCTAACATGCATACAGCAAAGAGGGACATGCCCACAAATGTTACTTCTGTTGGGAAGTTTTTGTGGCATGATGATTTACCAGGATACTGACACCACTTGCTGAACCAAACGTTTGATATAAAGAATAAAAGAAGCGATACTACACCAACTAATGCACAGAACTGACACATAGCATATGGCATAATTTATGAAACAGGATTACCTTCATCACAAAACCAGCGAGCAAATTTGGATGATTCTGGTACAGACGAAACCATCATATTGTCACCTGTTTTCATCTGTTCACTCTGCAAAAGGCAGAAAAGACAGAATAAACACATGACCAAGTAATAGATATTTTAATGCCCAACAAAGTTGGAGCTTTCTTCCTTCCGGAGCACCTTGCTGCAACATGGCAAGGACCAGAAACAATTTGTCACTTCTGCATTGTGACCCGCCGAATACTATTTTTAAGCTTAACAGGTTAAGATGTGGGCATGATGCCATCTGAACAAGTCAGAGATCTAGCAAGTTTACAACTATCACCATCTGATATCAATGTGCAAGAATACACATAGATGATTTACATAACTAAAACTCTCAACAGCCACCCCTTCTTAGAAATAAAAATCAATGAATAGACACAGTGAAAAGAAATTCATATTTGAGCGAGACCTGTCTGCATTTATGAAAACATGAGTTGTGTAATCAAAATAATACAAAATTGCAGAAGTGCAAGTTTACTCAACATCATTACATTTGCAAGATTAGGTTGGGTCATGTCATAGGTCAGCACATAAACATGTTTGTTGATTAATTTAATAATATGTAAATATTTAACACTCATATATACAGAAACCACAAAGATCCACACAAGGCATCTGCATAGATAGGAAACTAAGAGTGAGCATGACCAAACAAGGATTTGTTGCCATACCTCAACATATGTCGGTAAATTGCTGCCACTTTTTGACAATGCATTGCCAAAGAACTGTTCCAAGATTGAGATTGAATTGTCCTTCCTAACTGAATCAATATTGTTTGATTTGCCTTCTTTTTCAATGGAATACTTATCCATTGCATCAGCTTCCCAATCTTCACTCCCTTTCAGAATGCTAGAAGCAAATTCAGTTGAAGAGGTAATGCCTCCAGATGGAAGCGTGTGCCTTTGACCCACACTATCAGTGTTATCAGAAATGCCCTTCTCTTTGTTTTTGCTTGCAGTGATCTCTGTTGCTGACTGGTTTCCCTCTACTTGTCCACCAAAGCATGCAATAGCCGGCATGCTATCCTCACTAGTAGCATTGTAAGCCTACAAAGTACAAACACAATTCAGGAACAGTATGACATTGGCGGATAGTAAATTTGTTATCCCTTGTTCTCTTAGGATGTGATTACTAGTATCCCCAGAGTATTATTCCTTTTATACTGACAGACACATCAATCTAGTAATGGCAAAAATCAGAACAATATCTCATCAGTACATGAGTATCCTATTGAAAAAGAAAATATGTTGTTCATCTAGTGTCAGATTTTAAATTTGGTTGTATGTTGTCACCCATGTCAAGATAAGATAAATAAAAACAGATGAATTGATTAGACGAGTCAAAAATTTCTGCAGTAATTCATCCAATACTTTTATACATAATATGAAATTGGCAGTAAGAAGCTAATTACATGTAATTGCTAACACTCTTAACTACTGATTACAGAAACAACATGAAGACGTGCACCTTTGGTTCAAGTGAGATGTTCGGCGGCTGTTGCTGAAGCTTTTTCTCCACAAATGCACTTGAAAAACCAGGCGGCACGAGTGGCCTGGCCGTGGCAGCTGGTAGAACTGAAGATGTTTTAGTGGTATATTCTTGATAAACTGAAGACACTGCAGATCCATCTGGCTTGTCACTTTTAGTTGTGGCACTTGTCTTTTCAGTAGAAGTCTGTAACAGTGAAATGATACCATCACCGGGATTTTCTTTCTCAATATCAGGACAATTCTTCTTCTCTTGCAGGGCTTTATGTTGCTCTTTCCTCATCAGTTCAAACGATGCTGCACAGAAGGGCAATGTGAGACATTATAATTGACTGCAGCCAAAAAAATGAATGTTATAATGTTTCAGTAAGAGACACTGACCCCTTCGTTTCCTTTCTTCTGCTGCTCTATCCTCATTTGACCATTCAGAAGACCCAAATGTCTCATCGTTTATTGAGTCAATATCTTTCCGTGAAAAAGGCGCAGCCTGTCATTGGCGTGTAGTGTATTCACTAACTAACATTCCAAAGGTTGTCGATCTATAAGAGAAAGAAACATGCATGCCCGCTCAAACCTTGTAAGGACGCGGTGGCTGGTAGCGTTCAGATGTCCTGTTTGGCTGATACGCATTGCCACGATCCTTCAATGCCAAATTCCCGGTATATCCTGGCGGTCTAGGGAAACCACCGCTTCCAAGTAGGCCATCATGCTCCATATTCTGCCAACTGCGTCTGTATTGGTTTCCATTACGCCTATCTGCCGGAGAAAATTATTAGCCCCGCGGAAACAGAAAGTGGTGCGGTCGACATGCCTAATATGCCCATAAATTAGGATACACAAGGAAGTAAACTACGCCTAACTAATAAACAATATGATCATGTAATTAATTTGCATTCCTCTGTTTACTATTATTGGTTAAATAAATGCACACATATATGAGTAGAAACTAGCAAGCTTTTGAATATCAAGTCCGCAAGACAAGGAAATACCATTTCACAAGCACAAAGTGGTCATACCAAAAAGGGTATGCTGGAACAATTATTCACTGACCTTTCACACGGTACCAACTTTAAAAGTAAAGTAGGGATTCACATAAAACACTGCTGAAAAAGAAAAAAAATGCCTACCTTGCGTTAAAGACTCACGGTCAGGTAAATCCCCATCCCGATCACTTGATCCAGACGAGCGAGTCTCCCACCTCCCTCCTGAGCTCCCACCACGAGAAGAATAAGAATAGCCCCCCGACCCGTCTGACCTTCCTAGGGGTGTACTGTAGTGGCCCTTGCTCCTCTCAAACACAGCTGCAGACACCTCCTGCAGCTCACTGTTCCACGAACAGAGATAACAATCAGCACATGAAAAAGAAAAAATTGAAGCCCAACTGATAGACAACACGGCAAAAAGACCTCAGGAGCGACGCATCAAAACCCGGGGGCAGCTTCTTGCAACGCTCCGTGTCGCCAACCGAGAGCAAAAACTCCCTCGAGTACACTATCCTCATCTTCCTCCTGCTATAGACAAACACACAGACATGAGTAGATGGCGATTCACAAGATCCTAGTAGTAGCAGACACAAGGCAAGGCAAGGCAAGGCAAGGCAAGGCATACTCACTTCGGTTCTGGGGGCTCGGAGCTCATCCCTCCCTCCCCGCACGCACCAACAGCGGACAGCTCTAAGCTAAATCAGACAGCTACAGCGCTCAAATCGCGAGGAACTAGGCCATCCTAGGTGAAATCTAGGTCATCTTACGGACTAGAATCAGCTCCAATGTCAGAAAAAAGGTACCTACAATCCCCGAATCGCGGGGCTCGTGTACATCTCCTGCCAGAAAATTCCGAAACAGCGCATGAGAGCACGACAGGGGGTGGGGGGGAAATCACAGAAAAGAAAGAGCAGGAAGCACCTAACGAAACGGGGCGAATCTGACCAGACCCCAAGGAGAAACCCTAGGTTGGTGGAGGATTGGCGGGCGGTGGTGACCTGAATCGGAGGACGCGAGTGGTGGATTGGATTTGGGGGAGTCGGGATATGGCGTGGTGTGGTCTGTTAGGGCGCATGCTCTAATTCTGGGATCGGAGAGACGAGAGAAGGGGGGAGGGGGAGCAAGGGTGCGAAGAAGAAGCTAACACGGCCTTGTACTACTACCTGGCCCGGCCCATTCACTAGCTAACGAGATGAACTGTGGCTTTCGGCAAGGCTTAGCGTTGCCTCCGCGCCCGCGTGCACCTGCATGGCTCTATCGGTCCCCAACATCTCTCTATGCACATAAAATGGCTTGCATCCCTCTCTACCCCTCTTATCCAAAGTCATGCAGTTGAGTTTCTTTCTGCTGAGGGAGAAGAAAAAAGAGAGTACAAGAGAAGAGAATTTAAATTAGTTGTTTGAGATGGTTTTGCTGCGATTTAGGAGATTTTACAGTTGAAATTAACGTAAATCCGATGAAGACCTTCAAGAAGAGGTATGTTTCATTCGCCTACGAGCAATGCTCTTAATATGTCATTAGCGTTTTATCAGCATGATGGTGATTTGGTAGTATATAATGCGCTTGGTAATCATGTTTAGGTTGACGTATGTATTTAGTTCATGTGGATGATATTTTTTGTAATTAGCCATATTAATGATGTATTTGTGGCAATAATGGCGATTCTTTGTAAATAACTAAAGAAATACCAACTGTTAGGTATTATCTCACTACCTTCACAAATTATGTACTGCTCTTGTGCCATTGTAAATAATGTAGAAAATGATTTTAAGATTGTACCATTGTGCACTGTATACATGCATATATGTATACCTGTATTATAAGCACATGGTCGTAGGCATAATTGGTGGCTGAGCTATATACATGTGCATAATTATTTTGTATTATATTTTTTATTATATTTATTATAGTATAAAATAAGTGGATTCCATCCGCATTGGTGTTAGGTATGTGATATCGGATATGGAATGTTTGTTCGTGTTCTATAGAAAGAGGCATCGTACGGGATAAGCCATACAAGGCGTATTAGGAATAGTCCCACGTCAGTTGTAAAAAGGAAAAAACAAAATTTATAAGTGTGAGGGAGACCTTACCCATTGGACTAGTTTTTGGGAAGGAGAAAACCTAATACCACTTATAAGACTGTTGCTTTAAGGCTTGCATGCAGTAGCCTATAGGTTTAGTTGTGTTTAGTTGTTTGAACCTAGGGCCTGGGGAGTAAACCTAGTTTGACCTAGACATACGGCTAGGGTTAAATTTAATAAATTAGTATTAGAGCCCAACGCCTAATATCTTATTGGACTTTATGGTTGCAAAAGTGTACAGCCAATTTGTGAGGGTGAGAATGTTGGGAATAATCCCACATCGGTTATGGGAAGAAAAAAGTATAACTTACAAGTGTAAGAGAGTACTTACTCATTGGACTAGTCTTTTGGGAGAAGTCCAATATCACTTATAGTCACCTCGTCTTCCTTGCAGACCATGGGTTGTAAGTTCACTGAGTGAGTCGTATCCAATATCTGCTCAAGTTTATATCCACACTCTCCAAATCTGCCTGCAAGAGTTGCAAGAGCTTTAGATGAGAGGAGCAACAATGATGATCTTTGCAGGCAGAGGATCAGGGAGAGGAACAATGAGGAGGTGGTCCACCTCGGCAGTGACTACCACCCATATTGCTATTGTGCCTACTCGAGCTGTAATTATGTCTGCCACTACTGCGATATCCAGCAACGTCCACATTGCTTGGATGACCGCCATGCCCTGTGGGTGCTCTACGGTTTCATATTTTTGTCCTAGGGCCATTCCCCTAAGCCTAATTACAACAGTTTTGATCAATATCATTTATGTTAGGCTAGACTCACAAGTGTCTTACAGTGTAATCGGGATTGATAATTCATGTATGTTGCCATTTGCACTATGAGATAAACATATGCACGTAACCAAACCTTACGTACCATTTTATTCACATCTTCATTGCGAATTGTTATGTTAGGTTAGACATGGTCTATTACTATAATTTTTTGCAATAATATATCTGTACTACTTAAAAGTAAGAGTTAGTAGTGGTGGTTCATCCGCCCATCCTAACTCCCCCTTCACTTCTCTAAAATTTTTCTAACAAAACAGATGTTTGTTATACACAGCGAAAATAGGAGAATTTAACTAGTTACTTTAAAAAAAGGACTAAATGGGGTGAACAGCTTATGGGCTGTTCTTTTTCAGCTTTTGGCTTTCTACAGTAACTAACTTTTAAATGGAGTGTCTTGTTAAGATGGAGTCTACTAATTAATTGTAGTACATACTGTACTGATTTCATTTACATCAGCAAAAATCGTACGCGAGTTTTAGTCACTCTGTAATCTCTCATATGAACAGTCTAAAAGTCACAAGCCATAACTAAAAGCTGTAAACTGCAGCAAAAAAAACAGGCCCACCTGCTGGCCCCGTGGACGGTTAGAACTACAAAAATAGGTGTCTTGAGGCAATTTTTTAAAATTTACAGTGCCAATACGCGAACAGTTTAGACGAAAGAGGTGGTGGCCCCCGGCCGTCAGCGTCACGGGAAACTCGTGGACAGGAGAAGAGGAGTGACAACCTCGTTCTTGTTCCTTCCTTGTACGCCACCACCTCACCTCACCGCGACTACTACTCCATTCGCGTTTCACAGCTCCCGACACCGAGAGAGACTCGCGAGAGCAGTGGAGGAGATCGTAGGAAGGAGGAGCTCATGGTGTCCATGAGCACGACGCCCCACCCACTTGATCCCTCGGTTGGCGGCGGGGATCCAGGGAAGGACCACCGGATGCAGATGCGGGAGGCTGCTGCGCCGACGGCAAGCTGTGAGCCGCCGGGGGAGGGGGAGGCGGACGACGAGGGGGCCAGGAGGGTCAGGAAGCCCTACACCATCACCAAGTCGCGCGAGAGCTGGACCGACCCCGAGCACGACAAGTTCCTCGAGGCGCTGCAGCTGTGAGCCATCTTAATTCCCCCAACTTCTACCACTAGCCTGTCTGGTCTTCTATTATCAAAAGTGGAAGAGGGGTTGTCATCTCTCTCTACTACCTTATCTTGTCTGCTCTTTTGGGATCCGGGTTTTTTTTGGGGGGGGGGGGGGGGGGTTTGCCTCAAACCTGCTCAAATTGCCTGCTTATAAGGTCACTGCCGATCTAATTCGCCTTGTGCTAGACTAGATCAGCGAGTTTACTAACGATAGGATCCCGCGGTACCGTTGATGCGCGTCCATTCTCACCAGACTAACTGCTAGATTTGGACCAACTGTTGTGGGGGCTTTGTAGACAGCTGGTCGAATTCTTATCTCAGTTCCCAAGTGGGTTACCCTACTTTGTGCTCCTGATTGAAGATTTTGCTTAGAGTTGAATATCTTTTCTTGGGAGTAGTAGCTCTTCATTCCATTATATAGCTGATACAGGAGCTTTGAATTCTCATCTTGCATCTTAACATCATTTATTGATTGTAATGGATTCTTCAGTGCCTTAAGGATACTCCTAGAGCAGCCCATGTGACATCTGGAATGGCTTTATTCTCATTCTGTAGGACTGATGGCGGAGATAAGAGGGTGGGTGAATTATCTTTGCCTCTTTTCAACTTTGGCATCACGAGAAGCTAATGAGATCAGATGCACAATAGAAATAGGGACAAAATAGAAGCCAACAAACCAAGAGAACAGAAGAAACAATTAGGGAGCCAAAACCTCACTGGCCAATCGGACCGTCGGCTTAAGACCGGACCGCTGGTCTAACGCTGGTCTCATCATAGGTCTGTGGCCGGTCTGACTGGTCCCCAGTTCCCAGTTCACTGACTAAAAATACCTCTTGGGTCAAACTCAAATATTAAGAAATTGCTCAAATCTCATCCAAACATCCCCAAATTTTGTATGAGACTTGTTCAATGCATTAGGAACCTAAACCAATCAAGAATCACAAGATTCTTGGGCTTAGGTTTACTAATTTGAAGAAAATTAAATCTAGATCTCAAGAACACCCAAAATCCAAATTAGCTCTTGCTAGAGGAGTTTCTAATCAAGAGGATGATCCAGATCTACTCCTACATATCATAGCAAGCTAAGCTAGGTATGTATTCGGGATAAAACTATCTTGACCACAAAAACCTAAATTTGAGCCTCTTGAAGGCAAAACCGGGTTTGATCTCGAGTCTTGCTATATGAGTGTTTTAGATGGGTGAAAATTGATCAACTAGACTTATTTTCTACCTTTACTCATCATAGATCACAACAAGATCAAGAGGGGACAAAGAAATATACAAAACCAAGCCAAATCAAGATTTCAACACTTGTAAAGAGGAGAAAAGTTTGGACAAATTTTTGATATTTATTGATACTTGGAGGTGAATGTTTACATCCTAGCCACTTACAAAGCATACAAATGACAAAAAACTCAAGACAAAGAGCGACAACTCATCTCTCAAAGGTTCTCTCCAAGAACTCTAGTCTCTAAAGTTTCCTCGAGAGCTAACCCTAACTCTCTCCACTCCTTGTCTTAAAAAGGGGAGGCATCCCTCTCCCTAGCAAACCCTAACCAGCACACACTGGTGGATACCAACTTACTTAGGCTAACCCGTTAACCTAACATCATACCGGGTTTTACACACACATGCACGCTTCTCAAAGCATGACTTGCACTTGGTTCCAATAGCCCGAATTCACCATTCCATGCCCTTTGTGAAGGTTCCTTGACCTAATCCACTTAGGCCACCGCTATGGTTTCGCACACCGCCACTTTTCCAGTGTTAGGCAATTTACCAAAATGCCCCTTTACCATCCCTCCAAGAAGATTCGCGCTTCCTTCGCCTTAAAGCAACCCCGTGCTTCATCTTCAACTCCCGTGCTTCATCTTCAACTCCATGTGACCCCATGAATTTGCCGCCAAGCCTCTAACGTGTCTGGATCCTACCGAACCGTTCTCGCTTGCAAACGAGTCTATGTCAATTGGCGCGCCACATGCCTCTCTATGCACTATGACGGCATCCGGTTTCCTTGCCTGTTTTGGATCTTAGCTCCTCCCAGAGCTTAGTCCCGATCCACCTTGTTGTTGCTTGCCATGTTCATCGATAGGTCCCGCTTCGGTTCCTTGTCTTCCCAGCTTGTAACCACTCCGCTAGCCTCAGTCATCTTCTTGCGGTACCTTGATCATTCTGGACCTCAACTCTCCTAGTTTAGTCTCATCTTCTTGCGGTACCTTGATCATTCTGGACCTCAACTCTCCTAGTTTAGTCCCGATCCCTTGATTGCTCTAGATCTAAACTCTTCTAATTTAGTCTCGGTTCCATCCGCCTCACTATGATCTAGCTCTTGATTCCTACAACCAACAACAATAAGCAAATTGTCATGTAGTACCACACAACACAAAATCATCAATTGATATAAATTGATGACCCAAGAACACTTACCTTCACATCAAACCATTTATGCATGCTTTGACACGTAGCCCATAATGTCCAATGACTAGCCATCACATATTCACATATTCAGACTTCCCGAACAGTCTCTACATGTATAGGTCTCGTCACTCAACGCGCCATATGTACTAACTCATCTCTTTATGACTCTTGTCTTCTTCGTTCTTCCTGCTTGAGCCACATAGCCTCATCTGGATTTATCCGATTGCATGTGCTTCAGTTTTCTTGTCTAGTCCTGGTCCTTTGCCGTTCATTCTCCAAGCCACTAGCCTATTCAAAGACTAAGCAACCATCTCGAGTACAAGTTCCATGCACTTGACTTACGTTAGTCAAAACAATACATCATACAACGTGTTAGAAATAATCTTGACTTCGAGTCCAAGACGTAGTAGAGTCCGTTTCCGAGTATAACTCAAGTTAAAGTTGAGTTCAACTTGAAGTCCGAATCGGAATAGGAGTAGGAGAGTATTGGCCTATATATTCAAGAGGCTTGTACCCAGTTTTGTAAGAGAAAAGCAAGAAAAAGAGAGTGCAAATAAAAGAATAGAGAAATTCAGAAATTCTCCTGTGTTCTCTCAGATTATTTGCCATGTGTGCGTTTTCTCCTGGGATCAAAGTTTTAACAAGTGGTATCAGAGCCAGAAACCAGCGCAAATTCCCGAGGCATCACGTCAGGTAGCAGCTCGTCCGTGCAACGCATACGCGAATTCTCGACACGAAGCTAGACCCGAATACTTGTCCGCATGCATGGTTGTCACGGTGTCGCCTTGGCGTCGCCAAGGCGACGCCTTGGCGTCCAGGTGCCGTGGAGGGGACGCCGGGGAGGGGCGCCTCGCCTTGGCCAGCTAGGCGGGCGCCCAGGTCGACAAGGCGTCTGCGGCGTCTACATGGCGTCGGGCGAGGCGAAGGCTTAAGGGCAGCAGTGAAGTAGTGAGATAGAGACATACCGCTGGGTCGCGACTCGCGAAGGGCTTCGGGCAGCAGCAAACGCGAACCCTAGCTTCACCTTCACCGCCAGCCGCCAGGTACGCCGCCGTCCGCCCCTCTCCTCTCCTCTCCGGCTGCTTCCCTCCACCCGCGCCGCCTCCCTCCCTCCCGCAGCACCGCCTCCCTCCCTCCACCCGCGTCGCCTCCCTCCCTCCCGCCGCGCCGCCTTCCTCCTCCCGCACTCCGGCCCCCTCCCTGCCGCCGTCCCGCCGCGCCGGCTTCCTCCCTCCCTCCCGCCGCCTCACTCCCTCACGTCGTGTCGCCTCCCTCCCGCCGCGCTCCGGCCCCCTCCCTCCCGCCCTCCCGCCGCGCCGCCTCCCTCCCTCCCTCCCGCCGTGCTCTGGCCCCTCCTTCCTGCCGTCTCCCTCCTGTGCTGGCGTGCTCCGGCCCCCGCGCGCCGCCTCCCCCGCGCTCAGCTTTCCCCGTGCGCCGCCTCCCCCGCGCTCTGCTTCCCCGGTCTGCTCTCTGCTCTGCTATTGGTCTGCTGGAAGCCGCTGGAAGCCTGGAAAGTGGACGCTTTTTGCTGGCTTGCTGTTGCTGGTTGCTGAATGGCTGAATGCTGCTAAAAACGCGCTATGCTAGTTGCTGGTTGCTTTTTGCTGGTATTGACATGTGTTGGTTGATGAACACTGATACTGACATGTGTTGGTTGATATATTGAGTATTGATATGTAGTTGCTAGTTGCTACTGATGTTATGTATTCATGTATTGATATGTAGTTGCTAGTTGGGTACTCTGTGATGAACCGCCTTAGCTCGCCTAGCATCGCCTAGAGGACGACTAGGCGTCCGCTTGGACGACTAGGCGTCCTGGCGCCCCTTAGGCGCCATGGTCGCCGTGGTCGCCATGTCCGCATGTGAGGAAGGGAAAAGCCAGCAAAGCAGCACGTAGGAGAGAGGAACAAGAAACCGATACGCAAGCAAAGCAGAGAGGGGAGAGAGAAGACTAAGATTTTTTGCTTCCAGCACATTCAAGCGAGACAAAAAAGGCAAAGCTTCACTTCGAACTACATGCAAGGAAAGAGCAACAAGTAAACGAAGCAAGAAAAGAAAGCCACAAGCTTGCAGATTGTTTTTTGGAGTGGTATCAGAGCCGGAAAAAATCATCTCTAGACGACTCCGTTTCGGCGCTTATGACAGCGTCATTGTTTTCTCTCGATCGGCGTCGGCACAGACGTGCATCGGCTAGCAACACAGAAACAGGCTCCTGAAGACGATTTGTTGCTCAATCCGATCCAAAGTTGACATAGCACATGCTTTTGTTGGTTTTTTGCTTTGGGTTAAGCGCTGCACAAGGAGTTATTTACTCGCTAATGATTCTTTTTCATCGGCTGACGCAATAGCAAGGAAAGCCAGCCAGCGAAGCAAAGTCCGAATCAAAGACCACAAGCATCAAATGGCGAGCAAGGAAGCGTAGATACGTTAGCACGGGGAATCCAGGAATCCATGAGCTTGCCGTCATGGACAAGGTGTTGGCCTTCTCAATCCTGAGTGCGTATCCGGCCGACATTGCCGCCAGCTCCGGCGGCCACTGGGCTCGGCTGTCGTGGCGGCGGGGAAGCTGGATGTTCAAGCGGGCTAGATATAGCGGGGGGGATCGGCCGGCGGAAGCGAAGAAGCAACAGAAGACGCATAGAGCAGCAAGAGCAAAGAAAAAAGTTAAAAAAAAAGAAGAAAAACAACAGTTTTTCTCCGTTTTCTCTCGGTCCAAGAGACTTCAAAGTAGCCCAAATTCTTGATCCGTGCTCAAGATCATGTCGCGTCATTCGGGAAGTGGTGTCACCGGTGACGAGACTTCATCCAGTACGATGGCGAAGGAGAGTTCTGCTATCTCGCTGCATTATCCGATGCTCACGACGAGCAATTATGCAGCAGGGGCGATCAAGATGAAAGTGTACATGAAGGCTCAAGAGTGTTGGACGTTGAGAAGATGTGTTCGCCGTCCAAACTCAAGTAAGTAGAGTTGAGATCGGAACGTCGAGGAGATGTGTTACCATTCCGTGTCAAAGTACGAGTTTAATAAGTCGTAGTTGAGTCCGACTGCCTCAATGTTTTAGAATCTTTGCATCTGGTGGACCTGTACCAGTTGAGTTGAGTTCCTACATGCAGGTTACATGTAGAACGCTTCATGTGGAGGCGTGGCTGGTAGTTCATAATGCATTGAGACTAAAACTTGAGTATGTCGAGTCAAGATTAAGGGGAAGATTATTAGAAATAATCTTGACTTCGAGTCCAAGACGTAGTGGAGTCCGTCTCCGAGTATAACTCAACTTAAAGTTGGGTCCAACTTGAAGTCCGAATCGGAATAGGAGTAGGAGAGTATTAGCCTATATATTCAGGAGGCTTGTACCCTGTTTTGTAAGAGAAGCAAGAAAGAGAGGATGCAAATAAGAGAATAGAGATATTCAGAAATTCTCCTGTGTTCTCTCATATTATTTGCCATGTGTGCGTTTTCTCCTGGGATCAAAGTTTTAACACAATGCAACACATTATAAGCAACGACATCCATACTGTGCACACACTCTAACCCACTCAAAATCCATTCCCATCAACACCCTACACATGTCTTGTGTACTATAGACATGTCTGGCTTCTCCAGAAACTCTCTGGACACCCCAGACATGTTTGGGGTACCTTGAGCAGCCGGTCTGATCGCCATGTCACAACCGATCAGATTGCCCATCACCGGTTTGACCGCTCGCCCTATGGCAATCAGACCGCCCATCACCGGTTTGACTGCTTGCCCCATGGCAATCAGACCGCCAACCACCGGCTGGTCAGATCGCCTTCCTCATGGCGGTTAGACCACTGGGCACAAGACCTGATGAATAGGTCAAGGCCAGTCTGACTGTCGTCCTAGGTCCAGTCAGATCGCCTGAAACTGACAGCAACTCTGAATATTGCAAACTCTTAAAATTAAACTCAAATTTCGACAACATTTGCATAACAAAGTCAAATACTCATTATACACCATGGGGCGAACTCTATATGGTCTCACACATTCGTTATTCTTTGTTTGTTTTGTCTGTAACAGGTTTGATCGCGATTGGAAAAAGATTGAAGCGTTTGTTGGCTCAAAGACAGTAATACAGGTTTAGTTTTATGGCTGCATGCGACTTTTGTTTCTGTTTTGCTGTTTAGCTGGTTGCCTTTGTCATGCAATATTTCAGGTGTTTTACATTTTTCAAGTCTGCTTTGTACCAACTTAGGCTAACAGATTCTTAGGCTAAAGGATCTTGTGGGCAACTTGAAATGTTCTATTCACCAGATAGCTCTTTTTCAGTATCATCCCACCATGCTTCTTTTGTGCTGCTGCAAATATGAATTTTCCATTATTTGGAAGCTTTTTAATATGTCTGAGAAGCAAAATACTGTGTTTTTCTGCTTTTAGTCAGTTACATGCTGATGCTGGTGACGTGTTGTTGCCTGCCTCTGATAGTTGATCAAATATGAATGTAGTGTCATCATTTTGTTTGCTGTAGCCTAGCCATGGGAAATGTTTTCATGGTAGAATTATTGGTCGTACTAAAATTCATTGTCATTGGGAAAGACTAATAAAATCAACCATTTCATCACCTCTTCTTTTGCACCAAGAAGTTTCTTTAGCAATTTTGTTTGGTCTATAATCTTCATCTGTTTGTTCTTTTAACAAGATCATTATAACTCGCCTATTCTCAACTCGTTACCCCGGTAATTAAATGGACTTGTTCCTTTATGTTTAATTCTACTGATGAACTGTGCATGATCTAAAATTACAGTTCTGTTAACAGATCAGGAGCCATGCACAGAAGTACTTTTTAAAGGTTCAAAAGAATGGAACAGGTGAACATTTGCCCCCACCTCGGCCAAAGCGGAAGGCAGCACATCCATATCCACATAAAGCCTCAAAAAAGGGTATGTATTTTTCATCCTGCATCTGACTAGCATGGACAATTTTGAGTTTAGCAAATAGATCTATTTAGAAACCTTGGAGCTCCTGCAGCCCCTCAGGTTGTCTTACCACAACAAGCTTCACATGTAATGGAGCAAGGCTGTGTTATACCAATGGATACATCTACTGTTGCTACGAACTCAAGTGCAAATGATGCATTTCCTTCCTGGGATAGTGGTCTTGCTCAACATTTCAGTCCAAGACATACACAAGGTTTATAATTGTGCCATTATTGTAAACTCCATTTCTGATTAATATTTTTATTGGAAATACTAACTTATCGCAGATGTAACATGTTCAGGTGCGACAAATAATTGCTCTAGTAGCATAGAGAGCCAGTCTGGAACTTGGCCAACTTCTGAGGCAATTGAGCAGGAAATCATGCTTCCAGCACTGCGTGGTGAGCTTCTCTTTCCACAGCTTACAGTCATAGTGCCATATACTAACCCTATGTTGGTAACCGTTGCGATGATCCTAAGATTAGTCTGGTTAGCTTGGATGCATTGTGCAATGTGAACACATGATTAATGCAATTCTATTCCACCAATTAAAGTGTTGTCTGATTCAGTACCTTTCATGTTCTCTTATCCAAACATTGTACTGGCTAACATTGGAAGTCACGCTCACAAAAAAAGGGATGGATCTAATTCAAGGCCTTATTGCTCTGGGCTCTTCATGACTTGCTGACTTAGTGGTCTTGCTCTTAGCATTCTTTGCGATTGCGACTATCCTTATTCTCCATTAACCGTAAAAGTTGAAAGAATTCAACTTTATATTTTTATTGCTGTTTTAGTAACCTCATAGATGTATCCGCTTCATTTTTTCACTACTGCTTCATGACAACTGTAGATGCGATGACATGTGTTGGTATGCGCACAGCATCAGGATACTTAACATGCTTAACACTTGATACTTTGAGTCTTTGATAGGGTTGTACCATGTTACATTCAGACTTTTGAAGGGTATACTGTCCTTGTCTCCTTGGAAAGAAAAGAGAAGCATTCTCTTTGAAGTTTCTCATATAAAATTTTAAGAAGTCCAAGATGAGGGATAGATATCATTTGAGGGAAAATATCCTCGAGGATGCATTCTGAGTATCTTAAAGGAGCTATTTTTTGGGAAAAACCGATGGCCTGATGTTTGAGCTTAAGGCCCATTCGTATTGGGTTCTGTTTCTGGCTTCTGGTTAGAAAAGTTAAAAGATAATACAAACACCCGACTTCTCGAAGCGGCTTCTCCACTCCTCTTGCTGCCGTCTCGCTCCTATTATGAATAGCGCTTGTATTCATCATAAGGCCAATGGGCCAATATATATACACGTACAGGTATAGCATATATGTAGAAAATCCCTCACACAACAGGATAAATACATAACTATATAATACATATCTAACAGCTCCGAGGATGAGGAGAGGGTCACGGGTGCATCACCCACTCCACTCCTCTCGCTCCCATCACGCACATGCATCTCTCTCATTTTTTGCACCATTTGTCCGCTCCTTCTAAAATCCATTTCGTTCAGCGATTACTATTTATTTTTAGTCAAAAGCTATCAGCAAAAACCAATACGAATGCCCCCTAAAATTTAAGCCCTCATAGGCCACAAGCATAGATTCTTCAAATGGTCAGCTTTTAGGTGGCCTTTACGAGATGCATAGGCCTGCCTATAAGTCCATGGTTTCTAAAAGGCTAGCCTTTGTGCCTTCTTAGAGAACTTCAATTACTCTCAAATGAGCCTTTGAGTTCTTGCCTTCTTGGTGTCAAACGCTCTGTTTGAAGGTCTTTTAATTCTGTTGATACTTGTTGCAATTGGCTACCTTTGTCATGTCTGGCTGATAAGTGTTGTTATGACCCTATTACAATAGTCAAAATGGAATGCTGCGCTGTCAGTTTGCAGTTCTCCCTTTGGTAGTTTTCAGTTCTCCCTTTGGTGGCATTAATATTAATTGCTGTATTAGTGTTATCCATGCTTTTTTTCTTTAGTCATATTCTGACCTCATTTTGTGCCTATTCTGGTGAAACTTGCAGCCATGCCAGACTTTGCTCGAGTATACAACTTTCTGGGAAGCATATTTGATCCAGAGACAAGTGGGCATTTGCAGAGGATGAGAGAGATGGATCCTATTGATTTTGAAACGGTACGTCCTTCTCTAAGCTTCACTTTCAAATCGATTCACCTGTCCTGCTAGAGAACTACTTTTTTCTGCAAGCATGAAAGTCATGTTACAATAATGCTATTTGTGTAAGTTGAGTTGTTTGCATGAAAATATTCTTGATTTTGTTTGCATGTTTAGTGAAGATATTTGACTACAGATTCTAGTAGAAATAATCTTACAAGCTGCTACTAGTGCCATCATTGAGCCAATGTGAATATGAAAATGGAAGAAGAATTTTATGCTGGTGAACATTTCTGGGGTGAAGTTTAATTATTTCTTCTGAGTTTACCTCATTTAGTGTTTAGATTTAGTTTGTGCAAAAGATGTTTGGCAGATCTTTGGGACATTAGTAGCACTTGCCTTGCATCTCTCTCTCTTATTGTTGTATGTAGGTGCTGAGGCCCAAACTTTTATGTCTTGCTCATTGGCTCACTGCCCCTTACTCTGTGGGAAAGTTAGCTGTTGCGGCTCATAGACTTACCATTATGATTAACTTCTCTGGCTTGCATGGACTTGTCCCAAATCTCTCTCTCTCTCTCTCTCTCTCTCTCTCTCTCTCTCTCTTCGTGCACTGCATTTGGAGCAGCTGAATTAGTTCCTTCTGTTGACATGTACTGTTAGCGTTCATTACATAACCCTGTTATGTCACTTGTAATGAAAATTGTTTTGTTTGACGAGTTAAACTCCAGGTACTATTGCTGATGAAAAATCTGTCGCTGAACCTGACTAGCCCAAACTTCGAGGCACATGTAAGTACTTGTTTGTTTTCCTTTTGTCTCATTTTATTTTTAGTTTTTGCTTTATGAGCCTTGGTAGTTGTAAGAAAGTACCTGGACATATACTCGTAGCATCTCTTCCCCTCTGTTCACCTCCCCAAGGGCAGAGGGCACTTTTACATCTTTCTTAAAGGCGAGATTGAACACCTGTGCTACTCAAACTCTTATGACTAGCTTGGATGGCTTTTGGGACCCTTCTGTGATTCTGTCTGGTTGCCTCTTTTCTTCTATGACTCTTTGCAGCCTTCGTACATCACTGTTGCACTGTATCTTGCAGAAAAGAGTATAGATTATCTAAATCATCTATTGTTTGCAAGCATTGCTAGTGTGTATAGATTATCTAAATCATCTATTGTTTGCAAGCATTGCTAGTGTTTTGACTATGCTGGGAATTAAGCATATATACACTGCCAATATGGCGATATCTTATTATGTTTTATGTAGCCTAATTTGTTCTAATTCATTGTCATACCTGGGTTGTAAGTGATGTAAGTCCTGGCTGTTGCAGAGGAGGTTGCTCTCGTCACATGGTTCTAGCATGGACCAGGTTAAGCATGAGAGCATCGGAGATCTGAGATCCACTCACACTCTTCATCTCCCGTTCGTGTAATTCTAGTCATTCTCTTTCTCAGTATTGTTCTTGACCTCCAATATCGCTTCTTCCACTAAGTCGTTGGGTGTATGAATTTCACTGCAGGGTAACAAGCAAATGAGCGAAGAACACTGCTGTCGGCACTCGAGGCGTTGGGAGTTTCTAGAGTATCGGAGCGTGCTGAGTGCAGTGTGCTAGCGACATGTAGTGTCACCTATGTATGTACATAGCTCTTAGTAATGCTCTAACCTTAGGCTAGTTTTGCTCATCATGTAGATGGCCGGCTAGTTTATGTGCTTGTGATTCTTTCTTTTCCCTTTTTCTCTTATCTATCAGCCTGCCACATAGTGGGGGCATGGTAGCATATTATGGTATGTCTTCGCTTTTACCTTCATTTCTTTGAGGATAAA
This sequence comes from Dendrocalamus latiflorus, assembly GCA_017311315.1. Classification (NCBI taxonomy): domain Eukaryota; kingdom Viridiplantae; phylum Streptophyta; class Magnoliopsida; order Poales; family Poaceae; genus Dendrocalamus; species Dendrocalamus latiflorus. The sequence continues at coordinate 11,711,029 of CM029646.1, forward strand.
TGCTATGGTGCGTATTTTGGCTGTGTGTGTGTATATATATTTATGCGGTTATATGTATCTATGCATAGGCTAACAAACTGTTTTTAGGTAGTAGTGTGTTGGATGCCATCAAGTCATGTTAAATACTCCACGAAAAATCAGGACAAGTGTAAAATAAATAAAGTCCAATTGTCCTTGTTGACTCATTTTGGCATCTTTTTCTGGGTTTTTTTTCGTCCATCATTTTTTCCAGGTGAAATCTGGAATATCACTGTGGAATTGCAGCCAGCGTTGCATTGGGTTATTGGCATGTTTTTTTTCGCATTTGGATGGGTGCTGTCTGGGTGACCAAGGTAGCACCGCGCATACCTTTGGTCAGGGGCCATGAGTGAACAATAATAGAGACGCAGGGAAGCGCGAGTTACTTTAACACGATTTCTTTAGCTTGTTGGTTTATTGCTGGGTTTTGTCGAGAATTACGGTTTTTTGTTGGCTTATTGCTGGGTTTTGTCGAAAGTTACGGTTTACTTAAGGCTTAGTTTAGCATTGCAGTGCTTTGCTGTCCATAGTTTTATTTTGCTGTGTTATAAAACACATGGTTGAAATACAAGATGAAAGAACGAGAGACGGGATTTTACGTGAAAAATTCTTGTGGAAAAAAAACCAAAGACGCACGACAACGGAATTCATTATATGAGAATTCCAAACATAGGGAACTTTGACATATCTTAATAGTGCGATTATAGGGCTACATGTGTATGCTAGGGAATAAGAGTCTCTAACGGAGAGAGATGGAGTCATAGTCGGCAATAAAACAGAGATCTATTGAGAGATTGGAATAGTAACATTCTCAGAGACAAGAACAACACCTCGCTCGGAGTCCCAGAAGATAACGTTGAAGAATTGTAGTTGGAAGTGTCTTGAATAGCTACGTTTGATTCTAGTCGGCGTAGTAACGGTGAAGAGTTGTAGTTGGAAGTGTCTCGAATAGCTACGTTTGATTTCAGTCGGCGTAGAGTATATCATAAACACGAAGATAATCCCAGTCATAAGCTTCCACCACTTTGTATTGCTTGAGCGAAATGCGATCGGACTCTTCAAATAGCAGGCAAGCCCGGTAATGGTCGGATCCGACTAGAAATGGTTAGACCTGACTGGGTTCAGATAATAAAATATAACATGCTGCTTTGGATATACATATATTAACTACTTAAAAGCATCTTTTGATAACAAAAATATTCCTTGAATCAGTAAGATTCTACGGCGCAGCACAAAGAAGCGCGCGTAAACAGGTCCTTAAAGATGCTAGACCTAACGTATGCTAACTTATTTGTTGCATAAACGAAGTACCTGCAGATTGGCGAAGTTGTTCTTATTAAGACATGACGAAACAGTGTAGTCTTTCTTTTTTGCTTGGAAGCAACCAAAACGGAAAAAAAGTTCATCAGACACCTGCTTGCCGTGCAAGGCTGTTGACTGAAGTCTTGCAAACCACCAATTATATATCTTGGTTGTTGTAGTTCATTATTCGTGTGTGTCAATGCCTGCCTGTTTAATTTTTTGTTCTTTCAAGCAAAAAGGAAGGAAGATTAAGATTAACAGGAAGCATTCACTCGTTCATCGGCCGCCACATGCAAACGTTGCTTATGTTGAGAAACCTGGGCCCAGGACCAGGAGTCCTGGCCTACCCCATCGTAGGCTATAAATAGAGATCTATACCTGTTCATTATGTACACCTGAAGCAATTGAAAGCAATAAAGAAAGATCAGGAGTTCTCTCTACCTCTCTGTGTTCAATCTATTCTTCTGTGATTGATTCGTTCTTGTTCTAAGCAGAGGAATCGATCGGACTGGTCGCCAGCGACGGTTCCTCAACACGTTATCAACACGACTTCGCTCCGGTGAACGAAGATAATCATCGAAGCACAGATTGAATTTTCTAGATCGCTTTGAATCTGTATTTTCTTTTCGTGTTCTAGATTGAATCTCTACGGTGCAAATCCGCCCTAATCTACCGCGAGCAGACTTGAAGTCGCCGGCACAATGCTGATCGGTAGATTGTGAAACGGGGTAGATGTTGATTGCACTGTAGATTAGAAACGATGCAAATCCACCCTAATCTACCGCGAGCAGACCTGAAGTCGCCGGCACAATGCCGATCGGTAGATTGCGAAAAAGGGTAGATGATGATTGCATTGTAGATTGGAAACATATGCATTGTTTTCTTATTCAGTTTCTGCACAGCCATTGCATGAAAAAAATTGCATGAATTAGAAACGAAACGGAAATTTTTTTCTGCATCATCTATGTTCGGTTTTGCACAGGCACTGCGCAAGAAAAGAAAAAAAAACATGTTTTGGCCCTGCATGGCCACTGCATGCAAAAGTGCCGCCGACCACTGGTCTGATGCCGGCCCCCTGCACGGGCCGCCGCCTCCCGCATGAGGCACTGCCGGTCTCCGCGCCCGCACCACCATGGCGTTTCGCCTTCCGGCCCGCGAGCGCCTAGAAGAATCCGGCCCGAAGCCGCCATGCGCACCGACCGAGGAAAGCTGGCCTGTAGCCGACGCCTCGCGTGAAGCACCGGATCGAGAACGCACGCACGACCCGGCGCCTCGGTTTCCGCGCGCCGTCCCGGCCGCCACTTGCCACGGCTCGGCCCGTAGCTGAACCGGCCCCGCCTTGCACCCGCATGCGCCGGCCGCCACTGCCGCCGCACCGGCCCGAAGCCGGCGCCTCCACTGCAGCTGCCTCCTTGCACCGCTCCGAACGGCGTCGCCGCAACCGTGCCCGCCGCGCGCCACCGGTCTCCTCCGCTCGGCCCGCAGCCGACTGACCTCGCCCGGTCCGCCGCCACATGAAGCACCGGCCTGCGCCAGCGATGCAAGTGAAGCTGTGCCGGCTTGCCTTCCCACGGGGGTGCGCCGTCGACCTGGTACCACGCCGACTCGCCTCCCGGTGCATCAGCGTCCGCCGCTCCCGGCCAGCAGCCGCGCCCCGGCCCGCCGCCTCTCGAACCGCGCGCACGGGCGCACCTTGACCTCCCGCCGCCGCCGCAATTGCAAGTGAGGGGAGGGGAAACCCTAGACCCCCTCCTCTTGTTTTTGCCGGCTGTGTGGGCTTTATGGGCCGGGGGGTGTGGGTAAAATGGGCTGGATGGGAAAAAGAAACCAGGCCAAAAGTCGGCCCGGCCGGGGGGGGGGGGGAGGCTTCAGGCATTTTACGATAAAACCCCCTGAAATCCTTGTAATTACCAATGAGCCCTCGGGTTTTACTTTTGGGTCCCGAATTTTGCATAAAAGGCTTCGTAGTTCCGCAAATTATGTATAAGCCCTCAAATTTACGAGTAGGTCCAAAATTTTGCAGAAAACCCCTCGGTAAATCAGAAAATTGCGCGAATTTTTCTTTGAACTGAAAATTTGCGTAAAAACCCTCTGGAATTGCAGAATTTGCTAAAATTTTATATTCTTGCATAAAAGGGCCGCGGGAATCCGAATTTTGAATTTATTTTAGCATTTGAAACTTATTTATTTCTGCCATTATTATTTTATGTATTTATTTATTATTTTTGGTTAATTGTAATAGCTAAAAATTGCTTTTAATCACTGAAATTTGGAGTAAAATTATAGAAAATGTACAGAAAATTATGAAACATTATGGGAACCTATTGTACCACTTTATTTGCCTGTAGTAAATTTTTCATTCATGTTTACCCGAAGTAAACTTATTTTATTTTGTTCACACACATGTAGATGACTGGAATTTCGAACCGGGAGTTCGAGGAGTTGGCCCAGTATGGCCAAAACTATCTGACATGGGCATTCGATGTCGAGATTGTGCTTGGCGGCCGGAAGCTCCGCGTAGCTATTGGGTTAAGCGGACAGAAAGACGCCCGACTCACACCTGAGGAGAATGATCAGGCACTTCATTTTCTCAGGCACCACCTCTGCCCAACTCTCAAGAATGAGTATATGGCGGAGAAAAGCGCGCTAGCACTCTAGACCGCACTCAAGAAGTGGTTTGAGAGGCTTAAGTACACCATTCTTCCTCAAGTAGAGCAGGAGTGGATCAGACTGATATTTGCCGACTTTAAGACGGTCGGGGAGTACAATTCTATCTTGCACAAGATTTGTACTAATCTTCAACTCTGTGGCAAGAAGATTACAGATGAGCAAAAGATCGAGAAGACCCTGTCCACCTTTCGCCCCAGTGCTATACAAACCGCCCGCAACTATCGTCAAGACGGCTACAAGGAGTACGGCGAATTGATTGATATGATGCAGGTGGCGGAGGCTCAGGACGAACTTCTCCGCAAGAATTACGTCGCTCAGCCACCAAGTAGCTCCGTTGGCCGTGAAGCCAACGCTAACAGCTACAAGGTGCGAAAACCCTTGATGAAGAGAAGGGAGAAGAAGGGTAAGATCATTGCCCAGAAAGGCAAGTCAGATGCTCCAAACGACAAAAATGCTAATAAGAGTGATAAGGGTGCCTTTGGTTGAGCTTTTGGGAGTTGCTTTTGCTTCCAAAAAGCCAAAAGCCAACCAAAGGGGTGGAAACCAGAAGCTGCTTTTTCAGAAGCAGCTACTTTTGGGTAGTACAGTTTTGAAAGCACCTCGGACCCTGCTTTTGGCTTTTGGCTTTCTGCTTTTTGAAATGGTGAAAATAGAGAGCTGTTTCACAGTTGTTTCAAGGAAAATAGATATAGGAGGTAAGTTTTATACTTGTTTGAACCAAACAGCTTACAGCTTTTCCACAGCCCACAACCTACAGCAGCTTTTCCACAGCCCACAGCTCACAGCAGCTTTTTCAGAAGCCACAGCTCAACCAAACACACCCTAAGACCTATGGCTAGCAGAACCAGGGTTGCTACAAGTGTGGCAAAAGTGGGGGCATTGATCGTGGATATGTAAAGAACCGCAACATGTCATTAATGCCCACCAAGCTCAAAAGAAGAATGGCAAAGGGCAGCCTGAAGCTCACTTTGCAGTAGTTGAGGGGGAGCATGTTGAGCAGCTACCTGAGTTGATGGATGTTGAACCCATCCCAGCAGCGGCACCCTCCTATGACTTAGAGGCAGCCACAGCCATGATCTCTTTTGAGGAGAACATCACTCCTGAGAAAATAGCCGAAGAAGTCGATGATTTTCTAGTTGATTCCGTCTGATGCACAGAATGCATAAGACATTAATTGTCATTTATTTTGTGTTAATGGACAAGTTTAGAACTTGCATGAATGGTACTTTAGGATTTGTTTTTCTCATAATGGTTGAATGATTTTGGAATAAAACATTCATTTATTCAGTTTATGATGGCATTATATGTTCTGATATTGGAGTATTTTATTTATGTGTTGATTGCCTTCTCATACATGTTAATAAATACCCTATATTAGAACACGTGTAGCGCCCTATAAAGGAAGTGTGCTTAGCTAGTAGTGGCACAACGAATACCATCTTAAGAGAGACTAAGTATTTTCAGTCGATCCGTAAGAGCACTGGCAGCCTTACGACAATCGCTAGAAGCGATGCATGAATAATTGGTTCACGAAGAGCTGCAATGGGCACAACTTTGGTCATTGAAGAAGCCTTATTGTACCCAGAATCGACTAGAACTCTCCTAAGTTTTAAGGATATTCGCGCCAATGGTTTCCTCGTTGAGACTAAAGAATAGTACGGTAAGGAATACCTGCTCATTACGAAGCGCGAAGAGAATGGAAAAGTGTATTAGAAAAACTTCATTCACTTGAAACTGGGCTATATTGTACCAACATTAAGGCGCCTGCATCGTACACTGTTCTGAAGACAGTATTTAGAAGCTCTGAACTCTTCTGTCTCTGGCATGACAGATTAGGCCACCCAGGTCTTAGGATGATGAGAAACATAATAAATAACTCGCATGGGCATAATATTAATGTAAAGAATTTTTTGAATCATGAAGATTTTTGTGTGCCCCGCATGTGCCACCGGGAAACTAATAACTAGACCCTCCACTCTGAAAGTGAAGGATGAAGTCCCTACATTCTTGGAACGCATCCAGGGAGACATTGCGGTCCCATACAGCCAGTCTCAGGGCCATTTAAGTATTTCATGGTGCTCATTGACGCTTCATCGAAGTGGTCGTATGTGGGTTTATTATCCACAAGAAACAACGCCTTTGCAAAATTGATCTCGCAGATCATTCGCATCATAAATATGTTTCCAAATCATCATATCAAGTCCATCAGAATGGACAACGCCAGAAAATTTACTTCGAAGGCATTTGATGATTATTGCATGGTGATGGGAATTGCAGTTGAGCATCCGGTACCGCATGTCCATACCCAGAATGGTCTGGCAGAGGCTTTAATTAAGAGAATTAAATTTATTGCCCCGACCCATTTTGTATGCTTGTAATTTGCTAGCTACATGTTGGGGACACACAGTCCTACATGCAGCGAATCTCATCAACTTTAGACCTTCGGCCTACAACATCCAACTAGCGCAAGGGTCAGCACCGAAAATTTCCCGACATTAGGGGGAGGAAATCAATCCCTTGATGAAGAATGTCAGAAAATTACGTGGCTTGGGAATCCATGCAGATGACCCGCGCACTAATGAAGCAAATGGAGAAGTCCAGAAGACAAGAGAAGTCCAGAAGACAATAGATTTGCAAGCATTAGCAAATCAACTGCCTGATCACTTTGGTGATTTGAAGAGCGTGACTAAGTCGCATGTGCCTGCACGCACTGCACCGGAGAGGGTTGGAATACCAAAGAAAGCAGAAGGTATCCCTAATCTCGTCTAGAGGCCTCAGAAAAATAAAAAAGAGGACGGGAACTCCGGTTCCTCGAATCCTAAAGTAACCGGGGATGCCTGGTGAAGAAGGATAAGAAAGACTTATCACAGCCGATCACTGAAGTTCCCCAGAATGAGAAGGGGGAGCCAGTTAAGACCTGGCACAAGTATGACACCTTTGGAAAAGGGCATACCGGATCTGAATATCCCCATCGGCATGGATGTGTGCGCACACATCGGAGCTGAAAAACTAAAGGGACTTGCCACCGCAATTGAAAGAAGCAATCGCTCCAGAAGAAGCAACTAATGAAGAAATAGCTATAAATTATGTGCACACGGGAGAGTCTCTGAATAGGACAATAGCCAATATCGATATCTACTTCGCAAAGAAAATTGCCACAATTATCGATCTTGATCCCGAGGCTGCATCGCTCGCTGAATATAAGAAAAGATCAGATGGGAAGATTGGAAGAAGGCAATAGCGACTGAATTGCTATCTCTGAACAAAAGAGAGGTGTTTGGGCCCGTATGCCGCACGCCTCCCCATGTGCACCCCGTTGGGCACAAGTGGGTATTTGTTCGAAAGAGAAATGAAAGAAATGAAGTAGTGAGATACAAAGCAAGGCTAGTAGCACAAGGTTTCACTCAACATCCTGGAGTTGATTATGAATAACCTACTCCCCAGTCATGAGTGGAATTACCTTAGATATTTGATCTCAACGGCAGTGAACTTGAACTTAGAAATGAAATTGATGGATGTTGTGACTGCATACCTTTACGGTAACTTGGATTCAGAAATTTATATGAGAGTCCTTGAAGGAATACCTCTCCCGAACCAAAACAGAGCAAATAGAAATCTGTACAGTGTGAAACTCAGAAAGTCACTGTATGGACTGAAACAATCTGGAAGAATGTGGTATAATCGCTTAAGCGACTTTCTCTACAAGAAAGGCTACACGAACAATGAAGACTGTCCTTGTGTATTTATACGGTGATCCCAGAATGGATTCTGTATAATCTCTATATATGTAGATGATCTGAACATCATCGCGACAGCTGAAGACATAAAAGAAGCAAGCTCATACTTGGAGTCAGAATTTGAAATGAAAGATTTGGACAAGACCAAGTTCTGCTTAGGCCTACAGCTTGAGCATGTCCCCGAAGGAATCTTGGTACATCAGTCGACCTAGACTCAAAAGGTGCTTGAAAAGTTTGGTTTTGAGAAGGCATTTTCCTTGAAAGTACCGATGATCGGGAGGTCTTTACAGCAAGAAAAAGATCCTTTCCGACCTAGGGAAGAGGGGGAGGAAGTCCTGGGACCGGAATTCCCATACTTGGGTGTAGTGGGAGCACTAATGTACTTAGCAAATTGCACTAGACCAGACATTGCATTTGCCGTGAACCTGTTAGCAAGGTACAGTGCAGAGCCCACCAAAAGGCATTGGCAAGGCATAAAGGACATCTTCCGATACCTCCAAGGAAGCAAAGGCCTTGGATTGTTTTATAAAAAGAATCAAGTTTTGAACTTGATTGGCTATGCAGATGCTGGGTACCTGTCTGACCCGCATACCGCAAAGTCACAAATAGGCTATGTATTCCTATGTGGTGAAACTGCAATTTACTGGAAATCGTCCAAGCAAAGACTGGTAGCTACTTCGACGAACCACTCAGAAATCATAGCACTATATGAAGCCGCACGAGAGTGCGCTTGGCTCCGTCGAATGGTTCACCACATCCAGCAGTCATGTGGGATGAACATTGTGCAAACCCCTACGATTATCTATGAAGATAATGCAGCATGTGTCGCATAAGTACAAACGGGCTATGTGAAGAGTCATTTCACAAAGCATATCAACCCCAAGTTCTTCTATGCACATGAATTGCAAAAGATGGACGAGATTAAAGTACTGCATACTAAGTCATGTGAAAGTCTCGCAGATTTATTCACTAAGTCACTCCCCGCATCTAGCTTTGAAAGATGCATGCATGGAATTGGGATGATGAGACTTAGAGAAGTGCAGAATTCAGGGGGAGAATTCTCTCAATCCCGCTAATAAATCTTGATCATGAAGATTGAGTACCAAAAGAATAAAATCCTGAAGACTAAATGAAATTGGGTGAATTGTACTCTTTTTCCCTTGACGAGTTTTCCATGAAGTTTCTCGACCAAGGTTTTTAATGAGGCAATTCGTGCATCGCAGCATCACATATATCATGTACTCTTTCTCCAAATTTTTCCCACTGGGTTTTTATGGAGTTTTAACGAGGCATGAGTATATCGGGTGAGTGCCCAAGTGGGAGTGTTGAGAAACCTGGGCCCAGGACCAGGAGTCCTGGCCCAATATGGGCACCCCACCGTAGGCTATAAATAGGGACCTACATATGTTCATTATGTACACCTGAAGCAGTTGAAAGCAATAAAGAAAGACCAGGAGTTCTCTCTACCTGTCTGTGTTCAATCTATTCTTCTGTGATTCTGTGATTCTGTGATTGATTCGTTCTTGTTCTAAGCAGATGAATCGATCGGACTGGTCGCCAGCGACGGTTCCTCAACAGCTTATACACATATGTTGCTTAATTAGGTAGCTCTATAATTAATTCAAGCAGCAATTAAGCGCTAGCTTCAGCCGTTGTTGTTGCTGTTAATTGTATGCAGGGTCAGTATGGGCAGTGACAGACGGTACTGTTCGATCGGACTGACAGGTGGTATGATCCCCTCTACCATGTAAGCCAATGAGTTTCCTATTGCACAGTTGATTCAAAAAAATTGCGTTTCAGTCTATTTCGTTGTAATATTTTTTTTTCATATTTATAATATTTTTTTGTCTATATTTATAATATTTTTAAACATGTATGTAATATTTTTCGTATATATGTAACATTTTGCTCATGTATGCAATATTTTTCACCGAGAAATATGCATATATATGAAAAATATTACATATATAGAGGACAAATATTGTAATATAGACAAAATATTACAAATATTGTAATATAGACAAAATATTACAAATATGAGAAAAAATGTTGCAGCGTCCCGTAAGCCAAATACCCCAATGGTAATCGCAACTGTTCTCGAGTGCAACTATTTAAGCAAACATAAACGAAGCTCAACATTATTTAGAGGGAATATATATCAAAAGTGTTGGGATTCTGTAAATTCAGAGTTTTCAAATCATAAAATGGCATTGCAGCCTGCATAATGTACTATCTCTCTGAATAGATAGATCGATATATAGATTGATGGCAACAAACTACGCATGAGGTATGGAGATAAGGAATTTTTTTGTACGAATAAACTATTTTTTATTCAAAATTACAGAAATATATTCGCGGCAAATTTTTTTTACAAAAATAGGCTCCAGTCGTCCAATGGGGGGCGACTGGAGCCTATCGCCCAACCAGAGGCCGACAGAGTCACTGTCGCCCTACCCTCGAGCGACTGCATCCAGTCGCCCCCCGTTGGGTGACTTTCATGCAGTCGCCCAATGGGGTGGCGATTGCACTCAGTCCCCCGTGAATATTTTAAATTTTTGTCAATTTTGTAGTTTTAAACTGGTAAAAAATCTGCTGAAGTTGTAATAAAAGTTTATGTTCATTGTATGTTGTAGGTGCGTAAATAATTTTGGAAAATTTTTTAGGAACGGTTGACCGTAAAGCGATCAATACATATGATGGTAAGTGATATTTTGATGTTACTGAGAATCTTCGTGCGGTTGCTATTATTGAAGTTCACTATTCGTTTGGAGCATGCATCGAGTAGGTAAAGAGGAGTACAAGTAAACACGGCACAATACTAAAAAGTTCACATCGTAAATAACAAACATAAGCAGTACATGAAACAATGGTGTACAATCAGGCGCCACCCTGGCCTGTCCCGTCTCCACGCTCGTGTCCTCCCGTACAGCCCGGCTGTCCTCCACTGCAACGGGTTACGACGCTCCGAGAACGTAAAATGATCAGGAGCGTGTCGCATCCGCCTCTGAGCTGGTGGAGTCAGTTGCACTTCTGGCTGTGTGTCCTCCGGTGCACCAGGAAGGGCATTGCCGGAGAGAACCTCTGGTGCTGTGTCAGAGGTGCAGACCTAGGCGCCTGCCTGACCCACTCGGAGAAGTATTGGTCCGGATCGTCCGGGCTCGCGGAGGGGCCGAACCGCTGCTCGGACGGGAAAAGACCTGCAAAAGTAATATCGTTAGTTTTAGATGTAAAGCATTGTGATAAAACGGAGATCGTACGATACGTACCCTCAGTTGGTGCCATCGCGCCTGGAGGAGGGGCGTACGACGTCGAGTACACCCCCTGTGTGGGTAAGCCAGGGATGTATGGAGGATGCGAGAACATTTGCCCTGGCAGTGTATGAGGCCGTCCTCAGGCAGATCCTCCAGCCTCGACCGGGTGAGGTGCTGTAGGACATGCCCACGTAGAACCTCCAGAGTAGTGCTACGCCGGTCGGGGCAGCATCGGTGGCCGAACCATCCGTGTGCTGGGTGTGGGCATGGAGGCCGCTGGTGCGCGACACATGTACCCCACTCCTTGAAACGACGGTACGCGCTGATGTGCTCCTCGTGGTCCACCTCGGCACCTGCGGCTAGCCTATGCAGCATACTCTTGGCCTCCGTGACGATCGAAACACCCACGTCAGACTGAAGGAAAAGACATAAAATGGTTAATTATCCAAGGTAGCATTGCCATTAGGGAATGTTCAAAAATATGTGTGACGTACCGTGATGTGCGCGTCCTGCGTGAGGTGCGTGGGATACATGTCTGTCGGAGCGGCGAGGTGTGCGAGGGGTGGGTCCACGACATGTACGAGCCTCATATGTGTCCGGCCCTGGTACCAGCGCAGGTACTCCGTGTACTTCGTGTTGTCATAGGGGCGGTCCTCCTCAACCACGTCGTCAAGCGCACCGTCCCACTGCGCAATCTACCCCTGCATCTTCATCGTCCAATCCGTGCCGCGTTTCACTCCCTTTCTAGAGTGCCTACTTGTAGGACCACTTCATTAGTAATTTCTAACGGAATAGTAAGTATGTACAATTACCAGTCGACGACACCAAAGAGAACCCATCGTCGACCGGTCGACGTCTCCCCCCGGATACATCTCAGGCCCGTACGGATCCATGTCAACTAGCAAACGTCATCCGAGGCTAAAGCGCTCAAACGACCACAGCTGCAGCAGTAGGGGATAGCCCGCGAGGACCGAGTTCACCTTGAACCTCGAGCACACATCGCATAGGCCACGGTAGGTCGCAGCAAGTGCGGCCGATCCCCAGTTGACCTTGGGGGCCTCGCTGTCCGTGATCGCCCTAGCATGAGCGATGAGGTGCGCGTCGACGCTGTTGCTGTGGCTGGTGGTGAAGAGCACCCAACCAAACAACCATAGCAAATACGCCTCCAAGTGGCGCGAGACCTGGTGATCGTCCGCCTCTGGATCCATCCGCACCACCTAAATGCAAACAAAATGTTATTAGTACGTAATAACACAAATAAAAACTTCGACGACACGATTGATTGTAAAGATCACGTACCCGGAACTGTGCGAGCTACCTCAGCAATGGCCCGTGGGTCTGACTCGCCGGGAACATGTGGTAGTCATCCATGGCACCCGGTGGAAGGACCCCCTCGAATCTACTGAGCAGGTCAGCGCGCCACTCGACCGGGGCCTTCGGTAGGAAGGAAGCGCCTCCCGCAATCGGAAGGCCAAGAAGTAGGGACACATCTTGCAGGGTTGACGTCATCTCCCCGAATGGGAGGTGGAAAGTGTGTGTCTCGGGCCGCCAATGGTCCACCAAAGCCGTCAGCAGGGAACGATCGAATGGGAAGCGTCATGATTGCTCCATGGCCTCATCCCCGCCCGCGGCCAAGGCGGGTCCATCCTCGTCCGTGGCCTGCACCATCCGGGCAAGAGGGAGTAGCCTGGCATCCCACAGCCTGCAAACAAAGTGAAGGTTAGCACGGAACGTTCTTACGGCAGCACTAAAATGCTGGCGGAGTGCAAACCTGATTGTCCAATGGGGGTTGAGTCTCCAGGCCACGCGAGGTGTGCGTGTTCGGACCACTCCCAGCTCAGCCGGCTCGTCCGCGCTCCCCGGTGACGGCACACGACGGCATACTAAAAATTGTACTAAAATTTCCATACTAAATTTTCTACATCTACAATTTTTACTACTACTAACATTTCATACAAAATATATTACAAATTTTCTATACTAAAAATTGTATACTACAAATTTTCTATACTTCAAATTTCTATACTAAAAATTGCACTAAAATTTCCATACTAAATTTTCTACATCTATAATTTTTACTACTATTAACATTTCATACAAAATTACGTTAACTAAATTTTCTATACTAAAAATTGTATACTACAAATTTTCTATACAAAAATTTCTATACTAAAAATTGTACTAAAATCTCTGTACTAAAAAAGTTCCATACTAAAAAATGTATACTACAAAATTTCTATACTAAAAATTGTACTAAAATTTTCATACTAAATTTTCTACATCTACAATTTTTACTACCACTAACATTTTATATAAAATATACTACAAATGCAATATACTAAGAAAAATACCTGAATCTGAAGATCTGACCTTCTCTCCTCCTTCTCCTATCCCTCTCCTCTTCTTTCCTTTCTCTTCTTTCTCCTCTCCTTTCTTCTCTCGCGTTGCCGAAGATGAAACAAATGAGCAGCGGCGGCGGCGGCCGAGCGCGCTGCTGCCTTTTAACGCCCCTGTCGCCCGAACGTTGGGCGACTGGAATTGCTGTCGTCCAACCATACAGCGACTGTAATCCAGTCGCTTAACACCCGAGCGACAGCAATAACTCGCCTAACCGTTACCTAGTTGCCCACGTGTCGCCTCCCTGTTGGACGATTTGCTCTAGTCGCCCAATGGGGGGGCGACTGGAACCTATTTTTGTAAAAAAAATTTCGCGGGTATATTTCTGTAATTTTGAATAAAAAATGGATTATTTATACAAAAAATTCTGGAGATAAGCTAGGCGAGTCAGACGTCAAAACCGTTCATCCAACGGGTGTCCTGCTCTTGAGAAGCCGCTGAAACTCATCTCTCCCCAAACAGAAAACGAGGAAAGCAACACCGGTCGGCCGCATGCAGATTTTTTGAGTTTCAAGCCTTGAAAACACCAACATCACAACTTCTCTTTCACTAGTTTTATAGCAGATTATGCACCTACTTTTGGAACTGGAACCGGCATGCATGCTAGCCTCCAACTGTCGCCTTTCTGACATGCTATTGTCCCTTATTTTTTTCCCAAGGGTACTCTCTCGTAAAATTTTTGCTTTTTAGCCCAAAATTTGAAAGTTTTTTACATATAGATCCCTGGAGAAAAGATTTACAAAAATTGACCCTTAGCACGGCGCCAAAGCATATGGCGCCCAGGGTACATAGCACGCCGCCATATGCTTTGGCGCTATGCGTGGACACGTAGGATCCACGGTGGCACAGCACGGCGCCAAAGCACATGGCGCCGTGCCATGCATAAACGGCGCAAACGACCGTGGCGCCGTTCCCTGGGACTTAAGCCCGAGCGCAGCCCCCGGCCCCCCACCACCCCCTCACTCCACTCCTCTGTTCGAACAGACCGAGCCTGAGCAGCCGCCGCCCGTCTCTCCCCTCCCCAAATCCATCCTAATCCATCGATTTTTCTCGCGATTTTGCTTCCAAACCGAGCAAGCAAGGTGAGCTCCCTCCCCTCCCTTGATTTTTTCCAATAGATATGGATTATTTGAGGTACATTTCGTGGGGGCAAGATTTCAAACACTAGATAAAATTAGTTGGATTTGGCTCGATTTTAGGTTGGATTCGCAGTAGATATGCGTAATATAAGAGTAGTAATGTGTATAGATTCATTTTTAAGTTGAAATTAGTTGGATTAGGGTTTGATTTGGGTAACTAGCTAACCTAGGGTTAGACACGAGAAAAATTATAAATCTTATTCATTTTGCATTTTAGGTTGTCATGGGCTTCACTCGTTTGCCACCTCCACCCGGTGTTCCCGTGCCGATGTGTTATTGCGGCGATCCTTGCAAGGTCGAAAGGTCGGATGATCCAGATACATATAGGCAGAGGTACTGGATGTGCGCCAACTGGGCGTTCGATCCGCCACGTGCCGCCGTTGTCCTTGGCAAGATGGTATGTTGTATTGTCGATTCATCGACTTGGTATTAATTCTGTTAGTTTAACGAATGCATACATTTGCAGGAACCTCCACCGCTTTGTGATTTTGAGCAGTGGATCGACACTGCGATCGCTGAGGTTGACAAGGAATAACTTAACGCCACTAAGAAGTGGGATGAAGAAAGAAAGGAGAGGTGGGAAAAGGAGAAGAAGCATGATGAGGCCGCGAGGGAACACCGCGAGGAGGAGCGTCGGAGGGCCGTAGCAAGGCGCAAGGGTGAAAGGCAGAAGAAGCTAGAGAGAGCGCGACGTGCCAAGGCAGCCCTAGAGGAGTACCTTGATGCTCAGAGGAAGGGGAAGTGGCCTCGATGCACTCAGTAGGTTATTGTCATGTATATTTAATGTTTGATGTATGCAGACGTATGTATTTTCTGAAAATTTATAAACTATGTATGTGGACTACGTATGTATGTGGACGTATGCACTCAGTATGTTATTTTGGGCTGTGCTTATTCATTTGGTGAATGTCAATTAGTATTGTTTGTGCGAATGGAATGAAACAACCAGGCCGAGTTTGCAGTTTTAATGCAAGTGCAGTAATCATGGCGCTAAACACCCTGGCGCCGTATGTAAGTAGCATGGCGCCGAGGTATTGAACTACGGCGCACAAAACTTTGGCGCCATATCCTGGCGCCGAGGTATTGAACTACGGCGCACAAAACTTTGGCGCCATATCCTGGCGCCAAAGGTACTGGTGCCGCAGTTCAATACCTCGGCGCCAGTGTGTTTGGCGCCGTGCTACGTAAACCTACAGAAAAAAGCAGCAAAGAACTGTCTATTTTTCTGCATATACAAAACACATGCACATACACACATATACATACATTCACATATAAAACACATACGCATAACTCTCAATAAAGTCTAGATGCATACATTCACATATAAATCTCAAATCATACATACATACATACATACATACATACATACATACATACATACATACATACATACATACATACATACATACATACATACATACATACATACATACATACATACATACATACATACATACATACATACATACATACATACATACATACATACATACATACATACATACATACATACATACATACATACATACATACATACATACATACATACATACATACATACATACATACATACATACATACATACATACATATATGCACACATACACATATAAAATACACATACACATACATATATGCACACATACACATAGACACCACTCTCATCATCATGGGTTCGAGGACGAAGTATGGGAATCTCCTGGCCGTCCTCCGTGAGCTTGCCGCGGTGCTCCCTGTCGTAGAACTCGTCCACCAGCCGGTACCTCGCCATCCTGTGCATTCAAAATTACGTTAGTGATAAGAATAACAAAATATCTAAAAATTATGCTATCTAGACCTAACGCCGCTAACCTGAGTGGAACGATGTTGACACGTCCGTGAATTGTGACCCATTAGACCACAAGTACCGCAGTGTGTCTCCTGTGGGTCCTCAACAAAGGGATTTGCCCTACCCCTCTTGGTGCGACCAGGTATCCGATCCATGTCCATCTTGTACCTTGACCGCTTCCTGCTGCCCCTCTTGTGCCA
Source organism: Dendrocalamus latiflorus (assembly GCA_017311315.1). Taxonomy (NCBI): domain Eukaryota; kingdom Viridiplantae; phylum Streptophyta; class Magnoliopsida; order Poales; family Poaceae; genus Dendrocalamus; species Dendrocalamus latiflorus. The sequence continues at coordinate 11,727,574 of CM029646.1, forward strand.
ACATAACCCCTCGTCCGCTATGTACCTGGGACCCGAGTAAAGTGGCCACTCGCTTTCATCACGATATGGCTCAAACCGTGGGGCCCATGTCCTCACCAACGCATCTACGCTGAATAGTCTCGGGATTTTGGTCTCAACATCGACATTCCGGGCCCTACATGCGGTCACCATGTGGGAGCATGGAAAATGGAACTTGTCGGGAACACTGCATGTGCATGTGAAGGATGTAATCACGACCTTATGCTTTCGGGCCTCTCGGAGCTCTCCATTCTCGGTTGTCCCTCCACCCTCAACAACCTCATATGTGCCCGTCACATGGTCAAAACAGTGGTACTCCTGTTCATTGGCTTGCATATTCGCTTTGGTAAGAAAGCCATGAGGACAAGGTGGCCAACGTGCATGTGCCTTTAACATGTCTGAGGCTTCCCGGTGCTGGTTAACAAACCATGCAACACACTTGTAGAAAGTGAACACCGCAATTGCGGTGACTAGCAATCCACGTGCTCCCTTAAGCAACCCGTTGAAGCATTCTGCCATGTTGCTAGTCATGAACCCATACCTCCTTCCCAATGGGTCATGAGCCCTTGACCATTTGTGCACATCCCTCATTAAACCCCTTATCCAATCACGGCCCTCGGCATTAATTTTCGTTTTCAACTCCTCTAACTTCTCATCGAACAGCTTTACCTCCCTCTGGCGACATACCTCCTCGAAAAGTGCAAAGTTGGCCTTCACCCCATCTTTTTTGAACAAGTTCTCTGCAAGGTGCCTTGTGCACCAACGATGATGCACAGGTAAATGTCCTGGTATCACTTCCTTAACGACGCTCAAGATACCAGCGTGCCTGTCAGACAACACACATACCTCCCTCCCCTGGCCAACCACATGGATCCGTGCAAGCCGTAGAAACCAAGCCCAGCTAGATTTGTCCTCCTCTACCAAAGCAAAAGCCAACGGCACAAGCGAGTTGTCCGCATCACAGCCAATAGAAATCAACAACGTCCCCTCATACTTGCCCAACAGGAACGTCCCATCAATTGACAGAACATGCCTACAATGTTTGAAAGCCTCGACACACTGACCAAAGCACCAGAATGCTCGAAAGAAAATCTGTCTTCCATTAACCCATACATCGGGCTTAGGCACGTACTCATACTGCATTCCTGCATTGGCTGCTTTCATTGCGTTTAACATGGCCGACAAACGCTCATACGCCTCCTCCCAATCACCATAAATCAACTTCAAAGCACGTTGTTGCGCCCTCCATGCTTTCCCATACTTGATTGTGTAGTGCCACTTTAGTTTAACGGCCTCTATCACTGCTGCCACGCGCATCATCGGCATGTGCTTTATCATGGGGTACAGGCGGATTGCAATGAACCGAGAAGTCAATTGACGATGTTTCTGGCTGGGCTCAGAAGACCCATAGCTGTGCGGTCCATCCACAGTTGTAATCTTAAACCTCTCCGTACCCTGTACCTTCCTGGCACAGACTTTCCATGCACACCCTGTGCTCTCACATTTGATGGTGTACCGATGTTTGGCGTATGAGTTCTTAACCCGGTATGGACGGTTGTGCACGATCGAGTACTCTTTCAACCACATCTTCAATGCCGACATATCCTCAAAGACATGACCGTTCTGAATTATGATACTAGCCCCAGGCCTAGGTACGTCCCTCTGCATTTGCCCTCCATCCGTGACAGCCCTATGTGCGTTGCTTAGGTCATTATAATCGGACACTAGTGGATCACGGCCAGGAAACATTCTTCTCAGCAGCTCAATTTCGCTAGACGTCAAACCTGTGACTGGTCTGTCATCATCTGAGTCCACAGCCCTCGCATCCTCATAAGCATCCTCGTCTCCCACAAGCTGTACATCCACCCTGTTAGATGCTACACAAACCATGGGTTCCTTAAACACTGTCTGCTCGTCGAATGCACCAACAGAGCAGTCATCGACATCCTCAGAATCAGCTTCTACTTGAGTCAATGGAACCTCACATACTTGAGCCGATGATACAACTTGCACCTCGACCTCTTCATGATCTGGTGACCCAACCAATGGTGAGTCATTGAGATCCAATGCAGCCCTAGGAGGTGATTGATCTCTCACCACCCTCTGCACAAACAAGTCAGGTGCTCTGACCTCTGAGTCCAAAACGATGGCCACATAGTTATCCCATTCACCGTCACTGCCAATCGAAATGAATCTCTTTATACGCGGCCCCTTTGACGACCCAACATCAATCAATCCTTGCATAACGACATCACCATGCTCATCTGTCCATCCCAACCTCTCTTTCAATTGACAAATGACCTCACCATACGACAGACGTGAACTAAAAAGCAACGTGGTCTCTTCCATGCCTTCCAAATCAACACCCCATTGGCATTTCTCTTCACAGTACCACCATGGTGCAAAATCACAAGCTTATCCATCTATAGCACAGCAAACAAACATACCTTAGTCATTACGTACAATAATCAAACCCTAAAAATGAACCTATACACATTGCTACTAATACATTACGCATATCTATTGCAAATCCATCCTAAATCCAAGCCAAATACAACTAATTTCATCCAGGGTTTGAAATCTTGCCCCCACGAAATGTACCTCAAATAATCCATATCTATTGGAAAAAATCAAGGGAGGGGAGGGAGCTCACCTTGCTTGCTCGGTTTGGAAGCAAAATTGCGAGAAAAATCGATGGATGGGATGGATTTGGGGAGGGGAGAGACGGGCGGCGACGGCGGCTGCTCAGGCTCGGTTTGTTCGAACAGAGGAGTGGAGTGAGGGGGTGGTGGGGGGCCGGGGGCTGCGCTCGGGCTTAAGTCCCAGGGAACGGCGCCACGGCCGTTAGCGCCGTTTATGCTTGGCACGACGCCATGTGCTTTGGCGTCGTGCTGTGCCACCGTGGATCCTACGTGTCCATGCACGGCGCCAAAGCATATGGCGGCGAGCTATGTACCCTGGGCGCCATATGCTTTGGCGCCGTGCTAAGGGTCCATTTTTGCAAATCTTTTCTCCAGGGGTCCATATGTAAAAAACTTTCAAATTTTGCGCTAAAAAGCAAAAATTTTACTACTCTCTCCGTGTCACTATATTTCTGTATAGCCACAAACGCTAAATCTAAAAAATATTTAATAAGAAATAACAATACATACCTCCATTGAATGACATATCATAACCACGTAATATCTTTCAAAGTATTTAAGTAGAGGTAGAAAGAAAAAATTACAATAACTAAACAATAGATTTATTCAATGGATAAATATATTGAAATGGATAATTTTGAAGCCATAAACAAATATTGCAAAACAGATATAGCGAAACAGAGAGAGTAATATGCTACTGTCTCTTGTGAGGTCAGTTGGTTGCTACCTTACACATCATCTAATGTGTGGAGCCCCATACGAAAGGTTTTTCTTGAGACAAAGTCGGATTTAGCATTGTTGTGCACGGTATTTACAAAACTAGCCATATGCACATCGCATTTGCAAAAATGGCACTTCTACCGTCCAGTGGGCAGGCGGCAGCGCCGACGAGGCGACACATGGCGAGGACACCAGTGGCAGGCGCCTGCCGACCCGCCAGCAGACGGCAGACAGCCTGCCGCCCGGTGAGGGGGTGATAGGTGATTAAGCTGGCTGATTAGCCGGCTTAATTACCTGCCCTATTTTTTGTATTTAGTATTGATTTAAATTTTTAAATATACCAAATGAGCACAAAAATTTACTAAAATTTATGTACAGCCTCCCGATACAACGTTGTAAATGTTACTTAAAAATTTATACAATTTTGATATGTGTATGGGTTTTTACATATAGTAAACAACCTCTAAAAATGATAAAATTTTATGTGAAGCCTTCTGACATAGTCATAATTATTGTGTATTATTTTGGAAATTTTATATGATCCGAATTTTCCACGTTTATTTAGGTTAATTTACCTATAAATTCATGATTAAATTAACCCAAATAAACATGGTAAATTTTGATAATATAAAATTTCCAAAAAATTACACAATAAATATGACTATGTCATAAGGCCTTACATATAATTTTGTAATTTTTGGAGTTCATTTGCTATATGTAAAACTCATACAAATATCGAAATTGTATGAATTGTACTACTAGCTCTTAGTATCTTTGACTTTTAGGTTAAATCTTGACGGCTATACTATTGTCTGAAACAAGTGTTTAACTGTTGAATACACGACAATGTGATTGACACTAGCCGTTATTCTGCCACAAGAATAAACATGGCTCTTATTTCAGAACACCTACATTTCACTTTGTAGACTGTACACAGGACAAGATGGTGATGACCAGGGGCATCATGGTGCCATATTGTTTAATCAAATGAGCAAAGATGAAAACAATGTTCTATTATCCCTACACAACATCCAAGCTTCTATGGTTGAGCTCCACTCTAGTTCAAGAAATACAAATGGTATTGTCATTTACTATGGATGATAATACAAAAGTTGAGTTGGAACCCTAGGATTAGGCTTGGGTGTCTACCTCCTCCTTTTAATGAGTGTTAAGAGTGGTGAAACTTGAATCACCGAAATTTCACATACATACCACAGTTACTGTTGGGTTTCACTAAAATTATGAACATGTGAAAAACATTTAGATTTAAATTGTAGAAGGTATAAACCTATCAAAGTCTACGTGTAGTGCAAATCACACACTAGCCCAGTGGCAAGATATGGTTGACGTGCGCATGAGGCCCCAAGCTGGAATACCAAGTTTGTAATGATTTTTTCCCAACATTTTCTTGATCCAATTGCTGACACGTGGACCCCATAGCAGCAATAAGGAAAAAGACAAAAAATAACAAATATTTTCTTAATCCAATTGTTAACACATGGGTCCCACAGCAGTGATAATGAAAAGACAAAAATAACAAACTTGTAGGGCATGGGGTTCAAACCCACAATGGACTGGACCCAAGTATGCATCCTTGCTATTAATTGCGCTAGCTTCATTGATGTGGAGAAATGTTGGTGTTGTGGCTACGGGCCATACAGAGAGAGAGATGGTAGTGGAGAGTGATGGGGAGGAGTGAGAATGGCCCCTGCCTCCTCCCCATGCATGGCCTGTCTTCATATATATACACATGAGGCATGCTTTTACAGTTATACCCTTACATCCGGTTATCCCCTCTGGGGGTACTTATGTCATTACACATAGCCCATTCTGGGCCTTATAACCTCCTACCAGGCTTGCCGGGTTTAGGTGGGGGCCACCCCTACGACAGGAGCCTCTCATGGTGAAGGGCTTCACAGGGCCGAAGCCATGTCGCCGAGTCCTTTGGCCCCCTCCATCCCCGCGGCCTGTGAACATTTCCAAACTTGACCTGGGGCTGCGCTGCAGCCGAAGCAAACGCGTCCGCTCCAGCCCTCACCAATCGAACGGATGGCAGCGGAGCTGGCGCCTAGCCGAAGTAGACGCGCGCGCTCCATCCCGCACCCCTCGAACGGATAGCAGTGGAGCCGGCGCCTAGGCGAAGTGGACGCGCGCCAGGGGCGCTGCAGTGGCACAGGTAAGCGTGGCGGGTCCCTGAGCCGCCGCGTGAGCCTTAAGCGATAAGGGGCATGCTACAACGCTCGCTCTTCCGGCCGTCCACGTGGTGAGGTATGCTTGGCGCGGTGCGGGCCTCAAGGCGTCGTGACCATTAATGTGACGGCGGGCTCCCGACATTTGGACTTTTGCCGATTGGACTTCCGCCGGTTGGCCTGCCTGCTGCTGGGGTATATATACGGCGCTGGTGCGGCGTTGTTCCTGCATGTATTTGGGTAGAAACTGCTCCCCTAAAATGGGCACCTTTCGTGCATCAGCATTCCCTAGCGCCGCTGAGCGGCTTGGGGAGTGTTGATGTACAGATGGTGGTCCGTTTGTCTTGGGAGCTTGGTCAGCGTCAGTGATCGGTGGCCAGCCGCGCGTGCTGCCTGCGCGCTGCGTTCCCGCATGCGATGGCAAGGTTTGCCCTGCTCTCCTTAGCAGACCTACCTACAGCTGGTGTTCCTTATGGAACCCGCTCGCATCATTCTGAAAAAATGGTGATGCACTGTAGGTGGCCTATTAAGGAGAACGAGGCAGACTTTGCGGGACGTGACCCTCGCTTTTGCCTCTCGCGCGTGGGTCCGTTTCTCGAAGGCAGGGTCCCGGCCGAAGCCGCGACCAAGCTGTTGTGGCGATCGAGAAGATGGCTTTCTGCGCGCGCGCCGCGCTCTCGTACGAAGATGGCAAGGTTTGCCCTGTTCTCCTTGCAGACCTACCTACAGCCGGTGTTCCTTATGGAGCCCGCCCACATCGCTTTTGAAAAAAAGCTGATGCACTGTAGGTGGCCTGTTAAGGAGAACGAGGCAGACTTTGCGGCTTGCCGTTGTTCCCCGGCGCGTGGCCGAGACGGGCAGTACCTTGGCTAGAGCGAGGACCCGCCGGTAGCAAGATGCCGACATCGACAGAGCGGGAATGGCGCCAAGTCGGGGTAGACGCGCGCTCCGTCCCCTACCCTTCGACCGGGTGGCAGCGGAGCTGGCGCCTAGCCGAAGCAGGCGCGCGCACTCCGTCCCCTACCCTTCGAACGGGTGGTAGCGGAGCTGGCGCTCAACCGAAGTAGTCGCGCGCGCTCCGTCCCCTACCCTTCGAACGGGTGGCAGCGGAGCTGGCGCCTAGTCAAAGTAGACGCGCGCGCGCGCTCCGTCCTCTACCCTTCGAACGGGTGGCAGCGAAGCTGGCGCTCAGCCGAAGTAGACGCGCGCGCTCCGTCCCCTACCCTTCGAACGGGTGGCAGCGGAGCTGGCGCCTAGTCGAAGTAGACGCACGCGCTCCGTCCCCTACCCTTCGAACGGGTGGCAACGGAGCTGGCGCCTAGTCAAAGTAGACGCGCGCGCGCTCCGTCCTCTACCCTTCGAACGGGTGGCAGTGGAGCTGGCGCTCAACCGAAGTAGACGCGCGCGCTCCGTCCCCTACCCTTCGAACAGGTGGCAGCGGAGCTGGCGCCTTTGCGATGTAAAGGTTCCTGGAATCACGCCGGTCCCTGGCCTGCCAGGGTTAGGCTCCCGTATCGTGCGACCCGCCTGGACGCGCACAGGGCACGTGGTGGCCTATGATTGGTGCGCGGTGGGATGTGGACGGTTGCGTGCTCGCGGCCGCTCGCCTCTTCCCTAGGTAATGGGGACACGGGGCGGGCGATGAATGGCACAACGCCGAAGCTGTTGTGACCCCCTGGCCCGTTAGTGCGCCTTTAATAGCGGCTAGGTGGCGTCGTGCTGTGACGGCCCTTGGTGCTTGTGGACGTGGCCCTCCAGCTTTGGGTATGGGGCATTGCGCTGGACGGGCGCCTGTACGACTGCGGTCGCGTTCGGCACGCGGATCGTTGCGACGCTTCGTTAGCGGCGGTATGGGCGAGGTGGCTTGAAATAGTCCCCCCGTAACAGCGTCCCCGCACCCTTACGCCCTCTTTCCTGTCTGCTCCGCCCTCTACACTTTCGTGATATCTTCACCGCTTCAATCTCCCCGTGGAAAGCGATGGCCTCCGGTGGCAAGCGCGGCCAGACGGTTGGTGGCTGTGACATTCGCCGGCGGTCCTCGCTGTTGGAGGTGAAATACGCGCTCCAAGAGTGCGACCCGGCGGCGGCGGACAGGGAGTGGCTGGTGGCGGAGGAGGAGGGCACGTTCTCCCGCGAGCTAGGCCCCTCGCTCGTCACCGAGAAGACGATCCAAGGGCTTCTGCGCGCGGGGAAGTTGTCCGAGCGCCAGGAGGTACGATTGCCCGCCGCCGACGAGACGGAACCGCATCCCGAGAGGTCGGAGGCGGTCGTGTTCGTTGCCTTTTTCGATGCGGGGCTCCACATCCCAGCGTCGGCTATCATGGGCGACGTGCTGCAGACCTTCGGGCTGGAGTTGGCGCAACTGACTCCGAACGCCGTGGCCCGGCTCGCGGTGTACAGCTGGGCCTTGCGCTCGGGGGCGTGTTGGCCCAGTGCCTCATTGTTCGCCTACCTTCACGAGGCACGATGTAAGCTCAAGGACCGGAAAGACGGAACGCTGTCGAGCTTCGGTAGCGTCAGCTTTATTCTTCGTCCGCCGTGCAAGAAGCTCTTCCCTGCGAACTCAACTCGCGGGAAGTGGGAGTCTCACTGGATGAAGCGGTGGTTCTACCACCGTGTGGAGAGCGGGAGTGGCCTTGAGTGCACGGGCCGACCGATCGCGTTTAAGCCCTCGCCCGGCCGAACGCTCGATGATGAGGACCAGCGGAGGGTCCAGCGGCTCGTAGGCGTGGCCGCCCGCTTCAACATGCGCGACCTCGCCGAAGAGTACGTGATGTACGGCGTGGCACCGCTTGCGCGCGACTGGCGTCTTGCCGCCGAGAGGCTTCGAGACGACAATGTTTCGCCATCGGTCTGCTTGCTGCCGCCGCCCGCCGGTCTTCGTAAGCCTCGATCACGTCTCTCCTTTTTCGCGCGAAGCGCGTTATATGCTGATGCTATTCTCCTTTGCTTCAGGGATTTGCTTGGAGGAGGCGGAGCAAGCCGCACGCGTATTCCTGGGGCCGTACACCAGCAGGGAACACGAGCAGCGCGCGGCTGCTATTGCCGAGGTAGGGCTGGGGCGAATAAACCGCGTGTGCGAGGCCCTGGGCCTTGCCGTGCCGGGCCGTGTCGCTCCAGACGATGGTGCAGCGAAGAAGAAGAAGGCACCCTCTCGGAAGAGGGGCCGCAGCGGGGCGCCTGCCGCGCTTGGCGCGACGGCTGCTACTGCTGCTGCTAGTGCTCCCGAGGGCACGGCGGACGCGGAGTCAGACTCGGTGAGGTATGCCGATTCGGGCTTGGGTGGCGCAGACATCGAAGGCGAGGTATCTTCGGCGAGCGCCCCGGACGGTGGGTTTGCCACAAGCAGCCGGAGGGGGGAAGTCTCGCCGCCCACCAAAGTCGTCGAGGCGGAACCCGTGCGGACCGGCGATGCTGAGGTGGATCCTTTGGCTGTGGCCGCTGTGGTGCCGGAGGCGCCCTCCACGGGGGCGCACGGAGCCTTGCTGCCTTTAACGACAGCGGCAGAAACCGAGGTGCCCCCTTTGACATTGCCATCGCGGAACCTTCGCCCCCGGCGGCGCGACCGCGGGGGCTTCCCCAGCCGCGATTGCGGGGGCGGTTTCGCTGCTGGCTGCCCCGGCTAAACGGCCGTGTGTGCGGCCGGAGCTCCACCGGACACCGCGGGGATTCGTCGTGGCCACGGGCATCAGAAGCTTGTGGGACTCCAGCGCAAGCGCCGGGGACCCTGCGGCATACGCGCCTTCTGCCCCTCTGGCCACGCCTCCCGCCGTGCAGGGACGGCCGCCACCCTCCCCGAACGCGGAGGCTTCTGCCCGCGGCGGGACCATTCCTTCTGCTACCGAAGGTAGGGTGGCGTAGCTTACTCTGTTGCGTGATTTTATGCCTTGCGGTGCTCACCTGTATCCCTGTTTACAACGCTGCTCATTCCGGAGGGGGAGCGCTTGGCAGAACACGGGACCTCCGCGTGCATAAGCCCTGCGGACTTTGTGACGCCCCTGGAGACGCTGAGGGCGTGGCGCGGGATTGTGAATGACGCGGCCACCAGTGTCGACCCGCAAGCGCTGCAGGCCTACGGGGCGGGGCACCTCGAAGACGCCTTCGAGGTGTCTGGGGTGAGGGTAAGTACTTCATACGACGACGCCTGGGCTGGCTGAGCTTGCTAAGTCTTTCCCTTCTGCAGACACTCGTGCTGGGGCAGGCCTTGCAAACGGCCTATGCTCGCGACCGAACGGCGCTCGAGGATAGGCTGCGGGCCGTCGAGGAGGAGCTACGCGAAGCCTCTGGAGCCCGCTCTGCCCAGGACGCCCGCATCCGCCAGCTGGAAGCGGAGTGCGCCGAAGCGAGGGCACATGCCGAGGGACTTGTCGCGTCGGCGCGGGAGTCGGCCGCGGCAGCTGCTGAGCAGGAGTTTGCGGCGGAGCGGGACGGGCTCCTGGAACAGGTCGCCTCGCTAGAGAAGGAAAAAGACGAACTTGCCTTGACTCTAGCGGAGCGTAACCAGACGCTTGGCGACGCCTCGATGGTTGCGTGGGACACCATGCAAGCGCTGGAGAGCCATCTTCAAGGGCTGGTAACTGAGGTGCCGGACCGCGCCTTCGGCCCGGAGGAGTTGTCTCGGACGCTCCGCTGGGTCGGGGACGCCGCCAACGTCGCGCGTGGTGCGGCGACGTCCTTTGGCACCCACTGCGCGTACACGTCGGCATGCTTGGTGTGCGCGCTCCTGCAGCACCGCGGTTGCACTCACGTCGCCGGGCTGGATGACCCCCAGCTGGAGATGCCTGGCGGGGCCGGAGTAATGTCCGGCGCCGTCCGCTCCGCTCGCCGTGCCCTCGGGCCCTTGTTCGACTGGATCTGGGCTTACGTCGGGCCGGATGCTGCGCGGATCGAGCTTTGGAAGTCGCTCTACGGGACGGGGAGCCTCGGCCAATTTCTGGACGGGGTCCCTCGACGCGACGAGGGCGGCGCTGAGCCCTCCGAAGGTGCCGGGAACCCGCAGGTCTGACGCCGCGATACCTGAGTGTAGGCGTGTGTTGTACTGCTCCCTCTTTTTGCGAATGAAGTACACACTTGCTGCATGCCTTCTGACTTTCGCCTATATCCCGGGCAGCTTCCGTGCTGGGGCCGGCTTCTTGCGGCCGACCTTTCAACCCGGCGACGCCTTCGACGCTGGCGACGGGCCGAAGAGTCGCTGGACTTTTGGGCGGGCCGGCCTTCTTCGAGCGAGGCCCCAACTTTAGCACGTGTTAAGGATGAACCCGCGGGATAGCGGCTTAGAACGGCAAGGATGTTGCCGGACCTTTGTACTTGTGGTTTTTCCGGTATGCAGATTTCCTGGCATTTTAGGATATGCGCTGTGTGTTGATGCCACCGTTGGCGAAGTAGCTGCGCAAGGGTTCCTTAGAACGGCGCTTGCGGGGGCAGTCCCTTGGCATCTCACCTTTTTACAGCCCGTAGACTGGCGTGTGCGGAGGTGGACCCCCGCACTTTGCCTTGTTATAGTCCGTAGACTGGCGTTTGTGGAGGCGGACCTCGACACTTCGCCTTTTTATAGTCCGTAGACTGGCGTGGGTAGAGGCAGACCTCGGCACTTAGCCTTTTTTATAGTCCATAGACTAGTGCGTGCGGAGGCGGACCTCAACGCTACGACTTCCTTTATAGTCCGGAGACTCGCGCGTGCGGAGGCGGACCTCGACGCTACGTCTTATTTAGAGTCCGTGGACTAGTGCGTGCGGAGGCGAACCTCGACGCTACGTCTTGCTTTATAGTTCGGAGACTCGCGCGTGCGGAGGTGAACCTCGACGCTACGTCTTATTTAGAGTCCGTGGACTAGTGCGTGCGGAGGCGGACCTCGACGCTACGTCTTGCTTTATAGTCCGGAGACTCGCGCGTGCGGAGGCAGACCTCGACGCTACGTCTTATTTAAAGTCCGTGGACTGGTGCGTGCGGAGGCGGACCTCGACGCTACGTCTTGCTTTATAGTCCGGAGACTCGCGCGTGCGGAGGCGGACCTCGACGCTACGTCTTATTTAAAGTCCGTAGACTGGTGCGTGCGGAGGCGGACCTCGACGCTACGTCTTGCTTTATAGTCCGGAGACTCGCGCGTGCGGAGGCGGACCTCGACGCTACGTCTTATTTAAAGTCCGTAGACTGATGCGTGCGGAGGCGGACCTCGACGCTACGTCTTATTTAAAGTCCATAGACTGGTGCGTGCAGAGGCGGACCTCGACGCTATGTCTTATTTAAAGTCCGTACACTGGTGCGTGCGGAGGCGGACCTCGACGCTATGTCTTATTTAAAGTCCGTAGACTGGTGCGCGCGAGGGCGTCCCCCCGCTGCGTCTTTTGTTTATACTCAGGCCCGTCACCCTTGGCTACGGCGAGTGCACACGCGGACGTGCGACTTCGATTTATACTCAGTCCCGTACCCTTGGCTACGGCGAGTGCACACACGAACGTGCGTCTTTGTTTATACTCAGGCCCGTCACCTTTGGCTACGGCGAGTGCACACGCGAACGTGCGACTTCGATTTATACTCAGTCCCGTACCCCTGGCTACGGAGAGTGTACACGCGAACGTGCGTCTTTGTTTATACTCAGGCCCGTCACCTTTGGCTACGGCGAGTGCACACGCGAACGTGCGACTTCGATTTATACTCAGTCCCGTACCCCTGGCTACGGCGAGTGCACACGCGAACGTGCGTCTTTGTTTATACTCAGGCCCGTCACCTTTGGCTACGGCGAGTGCACACGCGAACGTGCGACTTCGATTTATACTCAGTCCCGTACCCCCGGCTACGGCGAGTGCACATGCGAACGTGCGTCTTTGTTTATACTCAGGCCCGTCACCTTTGGCTACGGCGAGTGCACACGCGGACGTGCGACTTCGATTTATACTCAGTCCCGTACCCCTGGCTACGGCGAGTGCACACGCGAACGTGCGTCTTTGTTTATACTGCGGGGACGCACGCGCTGGCCAAGCCCGCGCGCGCCTCCGCCGCGTATTTGCGTGTGATGAAGAAAGATTGGTGGCAAACGGCGATCTTCATTACATCCCCGTTTGCGCGGGTAAGCAGTTACAGGGGGTGGATATACTAACCGTTTGTCCTTGGCGCGGCCGAAGCCTCTAGTCGCTAGACGTCTGCTGGGCCCGCGAAGGCGCCTCTGAGTGGCCCCGCGGACCCCCGCGCTGTGACGCCAGCTCTAAGAGCGCCGTTGGGCTTCGCGACGCGGGTACCTGGTACCTGGCTCGATGCGCCGGGCCATATCCTGGTCGCCCCGGACTGTAATGATGGTCCGGGGACCGGGGATCTTCATGCACAGATAGCCGTGATGTGGTACCGCGTCGAAGGAGTTGAGGATTGGGCGCCCTAATATAGCATTGTAGGGGTACGGAAGGTCGACCACGTCGAAGGTGGCATCCTCGGCCCGCACATTGTTATCTTGGCCGAAGGAGACTTGAAGACTTATTTGGCCCAACGCCCGCAGGGGCTGTCCCCCGAAGCCCTGCAGTGGGATGCCTGAGGGCCCTAGGCGGCTTCGAGGGATCCCCATCTGGTCGAAGGCCGCCGCAAACAATATGTTCGCGGAGCTATCGCCGTCCACCAAGGCACGCCCCACGTCGCATCCCGCAATCGTGACCCGGATGACCAGGGGGTCCTGATGAGGGAAGTCCACGCCTTGGGCGTCGTCGGGTGTGAATGTGACTTCGTGCTGCGCCCAGTCCGGCGGTGCTTGTGCTGGGTATGCCGCCACGTGATGTAGTCTTCGTGCATAGGCCTTCTGCTGCCGTGCTGAGGCGAATTCCAGTGCAGAGCCTCCGGATATGACGTTAATGACCCTGCGGTGGGTTGCCTCCGGGGCCTGCAGCGACAGGAGGCCCTCCCGAGGCTGCTGTACGTGAGCTTGGATCCGTAAGGGGCCTTCCTGGGGTTGCATCCCTTGCGCTTGTACCTGCATGGGGGTCTCGTACGGGAATTGGACGTGGGCCACCGTAGGCGGACGTGTCTCCGGGTTCCTGTCCCTAGCGACGCTATCGCGGAGCGCCGCGATGGAGGTGCAGGTGCGGGTATCGTGGTTGCCGCGGCCGTGGACGACGCACCAGAGCCCCTGGTGCTGATCGTCGTAATCTCCACGACTTTTATCGTCGCGGCCCCGGCCCCGGCCACGGCTGCGCCCGCGGCCACGGCGCCCCCGACCGCCTCGGCCCTTGGGAGCGCCCTCGTCAGAACCGCCTTCAATGTCGAGGACGTACCGGTTTCGCCTCGACCTCTGCTGGCCGCGCTTGGGCCGATCGGATGACTCCTTGTGCGAGGCGTCCCTACGGTCGGGCGTATCCCTGGACGACTCCTACTTACATTTTCCCTTCGAAGAACCGTCCTTCGGCGGATCTTCGGCTTTTGCCGAGGCTCCGGCCTGGTTGGTATCGGAGTCGTCACCTTGCCTTCGCCGTGCGTCCGCTTCCGCCCTGGCGTATTCCTCCATTTTGTCGAAGAGCTTCGCCACCGTCTTGATTGGCTTTCGTGCATTGTAGTCGGCCATCGGGCCCAGACGAAGGCCCTGTATGGCTGCATTAACGATGGTGGTTTCATTAACGTCCTTCACTTGGCATCGAATCTTGGCGAAGCGTTTGAAGTAGTCCCGGAGCTTCTGCGAGGGTTTTTGCTTCATAGCAAAGGGTTTAGGTGGGGGCCACCCCTACGACAGTTGGTTTTGGTTTCTTTTATCCTAGTTTAGTATGAAAAATTCTATTCACTATCAAATGTGGCAAAGCTCCATATATTAGCCTAAATGTAAGAAAGAAGTTCAATTAGCAACCTATGATTGCCAAAATATATGATAAATTTACGTGAGTGTCATGCTATTCAAGACAAGTAGCAAATATTTACTTTTTTTACAGATGTGAAGCATAGCATGGGTGGCAAACAAATTTGATTGAGAATAGAGATGTGTGTTGTTGGTTCAAATCTTATATTGCAATTAAGTCATGTGTTACAAGATGTCTCTATATATGTTACTGTAACATTATTTTGTAACACATATTCACACCTTACAACAATGTGTTACAACATCCCTCTGTAATACATATTCTGTGTTGTTCCCTGTAATACGTTTTACTCCTTGTTAAGTATGTGTTACAAGGTGCCTTTGTAACACAAATTATGTGTTACTAAAATATCTCTTTGTAACACATTGTTCAATGTGTTACGGGAATATGTTACAGGATATATGTTTTTGTAGTAGTGTGCCATTGACAGAAGCAAGGACTTGGGAAGACTAGGAGACGAACGAACACCAGGTGAGGAATTGTCTACTGAGAGCCTTGGGTAGGTGAGACCATGATCGTGAGAGAAAATAATGGGGAGGGAGATGAGCATATTGGCTATATGTTAGTGGTTGCTGTTTGAGTAGGTGACCGTGAGGAACTGATTGCTATTCAGGTAGGTGAGAGAGCAATTGACTGCTGTTTGGGTAGGTGAGTGAGATGGCTGTATGTTAGTGGCATATGTTGAAACTTGCAAGGGACCAAGGGGGATGGATGCTACATGGGAGAAGAGCAATTGGAAAGGGGAGAGGGGTGCTACATGGACTCAAGAATTGGCAACAACAAGGTACATGTGCTGTTAAAATGCTCATTTTATTTGCCGCCTTAGTGCTTTAGGATGTGTGTAAGGTGTCGCCTCACCACGCGCCTTACCGCTTGAAAGGTGTAAGGGGGTGGGTCGCCTCGCCTTACCTTAACACCTTAATAACCTTGGGTTGAAGCCTCCGGCACCACCATCCTTCGAGAATGCCAAATTGGGTGTTGCCCCTCTGCCACCAACGCCATCACCCGATCTGGCAAAGGATGTGTTTGTGGCCACCTTCTCCAGATGCCATTACCGTTCTTGATGGACCCTAGTGTTTATCCCCTTATTCCTCCCTTCCTTCCCCTCCCCTCCAGTTCCCCATGATGGCTCTACAAGTGATGGAAGTTGGAGGCCAGTTGGAGGCATTGCAAGCTCGATAATAAGGACATTCAATGGCTCGAGATGTTCTGGTGCCATGGCTGCACACCTGGAGAACAAGTGTTGCTTGCCTTGGACCACGGAGGAGCTCCATGACACCGTCGAAAGCATTAGCTAAACTTGTGATTTGGCAACAAAATTTTCTTTTGGTAATCACTTGCCTCTGCTGTAGATTCACTAAAGAATTTGTTTATTATCAGTTAGTTGTCGCTTAATTTTAGCCCTTCTTACTAACTTTCAGATGGTTCCAGAGGAGGCCAAGAGATAGCTGTTACATTAAAGGTTCCACGTATAAAGCTGCTCTTTGGTACCTCCAAATTCACTGTTTGCATTACATACCTTGTGATTAGCTTGGAGATTAGTGCCCCAACTGGCGATGTCATTTTCCCCAGCGACGGGTGCGGCGAGGTTCGTCGGATTAAGGCCCGAGTTCACCGAGGCCCAGATTTAGAGGGAGGCCAAGGCAACGGGAGGACCGATGGTGGGTAGTTGTGGAGCGGCGAGGTGGTGAGGGCACCACCAGCCGTTGGCTTGGTGGCTAGTGGTGGGCAAGGACAATAGGCAGGGCGATGAGTGCAGAGCGGTGGGAGGCAGTCAGGGCCATGGATCTGGTGACAATGAGCCACTGGAGACGGGGAAGGAGTGGTGGCGGTGGGGGAAGTGGAGGTAGGGTAGGGAAGGAGGTCGTGGGGCAATGCCAGTGAGGCAGCTGGGTAGAGGCGAGCGTGGGTGCAGGCTGGACAGTAGCACTTAGGAAGTTGGGAGCAAGTAGCTAGATCATCTACTTAAGGTTGGGAGGATCGGTGGATCGTTGGATGGGCCAAAAATTCGAACAATTTTGTATCCCCAAATCATTTAGATGTACAGACATACCCTTGATTCTTTTGCTAAAATTGCACCTCTCACTATATTTTGAAAATTACCATGTCAGCCCATTTATTTTTAAACTTAGTTGGTTCTGTTGATCCTCAAGTAGCATATTCTTATAGGAGGAAAAAAATAGTTGGCTTCTTATATGCTGGCCCTTTGGAAATTATGGTACATTGCATTCAAATCAGTGTAAGTATTCATTCATGTAGCCAAGATAATGGTGAATTAAGGTTATCAATTGCATAGATGTATGGTAAACCATAATTATTTCTAGTTATTCATTCGAACTGCTTATGACTAAGACACTACTTTATATGTGGGCATCCCAAGCGTGTGAACACCCGAAATTACTGTATGTGTTCTATACTAGTCCCATGATCGGTAGCTTGTACACACATTCACAACATTGAGATTACATCCATACACATCACATATATTTAATTTATGACATAGGGGTGGATATATAAGCGATGCGAGATAAAGTTTAGAACATATGGCTGACCGGCCCAGTAAATATCATAGTTAAGAGTAAATTGCAGTGGAAGATAAATAAATAAGTAGAAACATCCAGTGATATGCCACCATAGCCCACATACAATCGACTGGGGATTAGGCCCTAGAAAACCCATCGTCGTATTCCCCCGAGCTGGGGGTGAAGTACGCGTTGTCTGGCATGTATTTTTCTTCATTCTCTAATCAACAATAATTTAAGCAAGGTTGAGTACATTGTGTACTCAGCAAAACTTGTAGTGTATCACAAAATTATACCTATATGCAAAGCTGTCAAATGATGAGGATCTATATCAAGTTATTTTTAGCATGAAGTAAATTTTATTTGCAATATCAATAAGTAGTAGTTTGCAAATGGAATTGTAAAGAGAATTTGATATGTAATGAAATAAAATTTATATAATTTCCATAATAGTAGATTAAATCCATTCGTAGCCCTCCTCAGCTATGAACATCGCACAATTCACATCCATAGGCATGGCACACGATTAGACATACATGCCATCTCATTATGTTTAGTGAAATAGTTTTCAAAAGAAAAACTATATCCATTGTGGCTGCATCAAAGCATGCTCATGACCACGAGCACAACTATTTAAATAGTTTTTAATACTCTACAGAGATTGTACAACTTTACCCACATGAGATAATCAATTATACTATTGGCAACTTCATGCTTTGTTTGGCGTGTAACGAAAGTTGATAATCATATAGCCTTTAGGTTATCTAGTCCTAACCTTGCACCAGCCCGATGAATGGACAAGTCCTCACTTGGGTGCGCCAAGTGAACTGCATGACAGACCCTCACCTCAGTGGATTACGTCCCTTTGGTGAGGTATTCACCATTATATTAGCAAGCTTTGGTGCCAACACCTTAGTGGATGGAGCCCCTACGAGCAGACCTTTACTCGGAATGCCATTACTACTTCTGCATCTGATAGGGACGGGGTCCCGATCTTCCAACAGGTTCTGGATATGTTCGATTTGGTGGAGGCGCGACACAATTCGATCCGGCTTCCGAACAACACGTTCCGATCCCCGCAATCGCAGCACCACGTCTCCTCGGGTTATCAACCGTGCGCAGCCAGTTGACCTCGCCAAGAAGGCTAATCCTTGCCTGCGAATCGAAGAACACAAGCAAGAACAAGGAAGAACACAACTGAATTGCAGATGTATTGATTTAGCACTCGAAAGTTGGGGTCTCACAAACCGATGAACGACGAAACTGTTCAAAGACAGAATTAATCTAAGCAAAACCCAAACCCTAATGGTGGGGTGGCGGCTGGATATAAAGGAGTGAGGGGCGTGCAAAACCCCTGGACACGCCCTAATGGGCTCCAACACGATACAAAGCCGAACGGCCCAAAAGACGGTGACGCAGCACCCTGACAGATTCTGAAAGCTCATTGTTTCGACGATTCCTGTTGACTTAGAAGGAATTTTGATATGGGACTAGAACCATTGGAAAGGTTGTCTTCTCAGCTTTCCATCCATATGTAGAACGTCCAAAACAGAGCCCGGATGCGATCTGGGCGTCCATTTTAGTGCGGACTGGTCCTGGACTCCGAATTGGATTCGAAGTCGGCTTGAGTTGGCCCTCCAACATGATTCGACCACCCTTGCTGGACTTGTGCGTCTCGTAGTCCTTCTCCAAGTACTTCCAGGTCCTCTCCATGGTTCCTAATCATAATGAAATCATTAGGTAGCAATCGATTCTCAAATGAACAAAAAGAAGTACTTAGGAACGAGCTCACCTGTAAATTCAATTGTCGGGCGCGAGCTCTAGTGATTGGTCCTTGAATGTCAAGTGGAGGAGTGTTGTGTGTATCTAAAGAAGTGATGTCCTCATCATCCTCCCCCTCTTGAAGCGGAGTTGTCCTCAACTCAGCCTCATCTTCTTGTCCCAAGTATGACTTCAAATCTGAAATGTTATAGGTGGGACTAACCCCGAACTCGGGAGGCAACTCAAGTTTATATGCATTATCATTTATCTTCTCAACTATCTTAAAAGGGCCAGCAGCTCTAGGCATCAATTTTGACTTTCTTAACTCAGGAAATCTATCCTTTCTCAAGTGCAACCAAACAAAATCACCCGGTTCAAGTTTAACTTCCTTTCTACCTTTACTACCAGTAATCCTATATTTTTCATTCATCTTTTCAATGTTTGCCTTAGTAGTCTCATGCATTTTGACAATAAAATCAACACGCTCCTTAGCATCATTATGAACTCTCTCACTAGTAGGCAAAGGTAAAATATCAATAGGGGCACGTGGATTGAATCCATACACTACCTGAAAAGGACTTACCTTGGTGGTGGAGTGTTCCGCTCGATTATATGCGAACTCAACATGCGGCAAACACTCTTCCCACAGCTTCAAATTATTCTTCAAAACAGCTCTCAACATGGTAGACAATGTGCGGTTCACCACCTCAGTTTGGCCATCAGTTTGTGGGTGACATGTTGTAGAGAATAACAACTTTTTACCCAACTTGGTCCATAGAGTACGCCAAAAGTGACTCAAGAACTTGGCATCACGATCTGAAACTATAGTAGAAGGCATACCATGCAAACGAACTATCTCTTTGAAAAAAAGGCCAGCAATATGAACGACATCATCGGTTTTATGACATGGTATAAAGTGAGCCATCTTAGAAAAGCGATCCACAACAATAAAAATGCTATCCCTCCCCCTCTTAGTCCTGGGCAATCCTAAAATAAAGTCCATAGATATATCTGCCCACGGAATAGAAGGAACAGGAAGAGGCATATATAAACCATGTGGATTCAAGCGAGACTTAGCTTTTTGACATGTAGTGCAGCGAGCCACAAACCGCTCAACATCTTGCCTCATCTTTGGCCAAAAGAAGTGCGTGGCCAGAATATCCTCCGTCTTCTTAGCACCAAAATGTCCCATCAAACCGCCTCCATGCGCCTCCTGCAACAACAAATGACGAACGGATCCAACTGGAATGCATAGGCGGTTAGCTCTAAACAAAAAACCATCATTGATCATGAATTTATTCCATGCTTGTCCCTCTTTACAATGTAACAACACATCCTTAAAATCAGCATCAAAAGCATATTGTGCTTTAATAGGTTCAAGACCAAAAATGAGACAATCAAGTTGAGACAACATGGTATAGCGTCGAGACAAAGCATCAGCAATCACATTATCTTTTCCTTTTTTGTGTTTAATGACATAAGGAAAAGATTCAATAAATTCAACCCACTTAGCATGTCTACGATTCAAATTGGTTTGACTACGAATATGCTTAAGTGATTCATGATCGGAATGAATGACAAATTCTTTAGGCCATAAATAGTGTTGCCACGTCTCTAAAGAACGAACAAGAGCATACAATTCTTTATCATACGTGGAATAATTAAGAGCAGGACCATTCAATTTTTCACTAAAGTAGGCAACAGGTTTGCCTTCTTGCATCAAAACACCACCAATACCAATTCCGCTAGCATCACATTCCAGCTCAAAAGTCTTACCAAAATTCGGAAGTTGGAGCAATGGTGCGTGTGTAAGCTTGTCCTTCAAAAGATTAAAGGACTCCTCTTGTGATGGCCCCCAATGGAACACGACACCCTTCTTTGTCAACTCAATCAACGGTGTCGCAATGGTGCTGAATTCCTTGACAAAGCGGCGATAAAATCCTGCAAGGCCAAGAAAACTCCGCACTTGGGAGACCGTCGTGGGCGTGGGCCAACTCCATATTGCCTCCACCTTGGCTCTATCAAACTCAATTCCCTGTGGAGTCACAACATAGCTAAGAAAAGAGACTCGATCTGTGCAAAAGGTGCACTTCTCAAGGTTACCAAACAAACGTGCATCTCTCAAAGTATTAAAAACAGCACATAAGTGATTCAAATGTTCATCCATGGACTTGCTATAAATCAAGATATCATCAAAATAAACGACCACAAATTTACCAATGAAAGGACGTAAAACCTCGTTCATTAATCTCATGAAAGTGCTAGGTGCATTAGTTAAACCAAAAGGTATGACTAACCACTCATACAAGCCGAACTTAGTTTTAAAAGCAGTTTTCCATTCATCGCCAAGTTTCATTCTTATTTGGTGGTATCCACTACGCAAGTCAATCTTTGTGAAAATTATAGCACCACACAACTCATCAAGCATGTCGTCTAGCCTAGGAATAGGATGACGATACCTTATAGTAAAATTGTTAATGGCTCTACAATCTACACACATATGCCAAGAACCATCTTTTTTGGGAACCAAAAGAACAGGAACGGCACAAGGACTAAGGCTCTCACGTACGTACCCACGGTCCAAAAGATCTTGGACTTGTCGCTGGATCTCCTTAGTCTCTTCAGGATTGGTCCTGTACGCCGCACGGTTTGGCAAACTCGCTCCAGGGATCAAGTCAATCTTGTGCTCAATCCCTCGAATAGGTGGAAGTCTTGGAGGTATCTCATCAGGGAAAACATCTCTAAACTCCTGCAAAAGGTTAGTGACAGGAGCAGGCAAAGTGCAAGGCATATTATCAAGAGAAAATAAAGCATCTTTGCACACAAAAGCATAGCATTATCATTAACATCATCAATTTCAGCAAGGTCTGATTTTGTGGCAAGCATAACAGAATTTTTCAAATGGATTACTTGCTGTTTTTCAGATTTATCATGTTCCTTTGTATCATTAGCAGCAGCAACTCTCTTCCTATCGGCCTCTATAATCTCAGCTGGGGTCAAAGGCAGTAAAGTAACTTTCTTTCCCTTATGCATAAAAGTGTATTTGTTACTACTACCATGGTGTAAAGCATCATTATCAAATTCCCAAGGTCGACCCAATAAAAGAGAGCATGCTTGCATGGGAACCACATCACAATCAACATGATCAGCATAAGCACCAATGGAAAAATGGACTCGGCATGTTTGCGTTACCTTAGCTTTTCCAGAGTCATTTAACCACTGAATATGGTATGGATGTTGATGCGGTCGCGTGGTCAAGCCAAGCTTCTTGACCAAATCAGAACTCACCAAGTTGTTGCAGCTTCCTCCATCAATGATGACACGTGCGCGCCGGTTCTTGATTGCGAAGAAAGTCTGAAACAAATTATGGCGTTGAAGCTTATCGGGTTGTTGTACCTGTGGGCTGAGGACTCGCTGCACAATGATGCTCCGTAGCATCGCTGTGGACGACCCACCAAGGACCAGGTCGTCATCACCACCGCCATTGGCGTTCGAGGCAGCAACAACATCATCATCGTCCTCGACATCCGAAGTGCTGATGTAGCCTCCATCTTCTGTGGCGATGTATGCCCGTTGGCTAGGGCAATTCTTCTGCACATGACCAAGCCCATGGCAGCGGTGGCACTGAATGTCGGAGGAGCGACCCGTTGAAGCCACGAAAGAAGAACTCTTGGCTGGATTCTGCAAAGAATTTTTTGTAGAATCTGCAAGGCGTGTCGTGGAAGGTGGCTTCGGTGGTGCTGCTGCAAATTTGTTCACAGGCGGGGGAGGAGAACGAAAACTCGAAGAAGACTTGGGCATTCCCGTCGATGTAGTCGTTCGCGGCGTGTAGAAGGGTCGTCCGGTGCTTGCCTTCGCTGATTCCTTGCGTCCCTGCAATTCTTTTTCTGCAAGCATAGCAAGCTGGAACAACTGGTTGACAGTAGTAAAATCTTTATAATCAACAATGTCTTGAATTTCACGCCGTAACCCCCCGTAAAAACGACAAATCTTATCCTCGGTTTCCTCAACTACCCCACAACGCACCATACCCTTTTGAATCTCAGCATAATAGTCCTGAACAGAACTATCACCCTGTTCTAAGCGCTGCAATTTTGTTTCTTCTCAAATCACGTTTATATGAGGGAGGAACAAAACGATTACGCATAGCTTCTTTTAACCGCTCCCATGTATCAGGTTGTACGCGCATGGTACCCAGTTCATTCCACCAGATAATAGCAAAGTCCTTAAACTCACTAGTAGCTTGTCTAACTCTATGTTGTTCAGAAACCAAGTGAGAGTTAAACTTCTGCTCTACCGTCATCTCCCAATCAAGATATATTTCAGCATCATAAAGACCAGAAAAAGATGGAATGGTAAATTTGACTTTAGCAAAAGGGTTGTCGTTACCATGACGGTTCTGGTTATTACCTCCCATACCATGTCGGTTTTGCTGAAGACGCCGACGAAGTCGTGCATCTTGTGTCGCCCGCTGATCAATGTTGCCATCCGCATCATACACTGTGTCATCATCACGATGATGGCCGTCATTGACAGGTGGCAGGCGTGCCTCCAAAGTGTCCATCCGAGCAGTGAAGTCAGCCATCCGCCGCTCCACCCGCTCAATGCCTTCCGTGGTGTTCAACTGGGCAATGGCGGCGACGATGGTGTCCATTCTCGCACCGAGTTCAGTGAATGAAGCATTTTGTTTGTCGAGCGCAGCTTGTAGCTAGCCGCGACTAACACACTCGTTGAAATCAACCGGTGTCCCGTCCCCTTCGTCTCCTGCCATGGTTAGTGGAAACACAGGGAAAACAAAAGGATTATCCCTATCAACTACAAGGTAAGGGCAGTGGAAACCCGCAAAGGAAGTGGCTTACCAAGCTCTTACAAGTGTTCTTACCAAAGCAGCAGGTGGTACAACCGGTGGCTGGTTCGTGATACCATGTCGAGCGTGGGTACGATTGCAAGAGTCAAAAATTGTGCTATCCGGAAGTAGGTATATGGAGCTTGGCAGGATAAATAAGGAACACAAATCAATAACAGATAGTAATGATGAATAAATGTCCAAAGCACTGGTCCTAGTTGCTGGTCTAAATGTGTCCTATAGCAGGTACGATAATGAACAAGACTAGAATAGGAAAGCAAAGATAGCAACAAAGATGGCTAGGCAATGAGGAAGCTTAATTCAGCATAGGCACAAAACAAATGAAGCTCTGTCACCTAAAACTATGCTCTCCTTTTTTTGGGGACGGATAGCACGCTCGCTATAAGCCCTAGGTGCCGAAATATTTTCTTTTTTTCTTTTTTATTATATTTTTTTCACAGAGCAGAGCACAGAAATAGGAACCACACAAAGTTTCACCTCAATCTGATGTAAGGTGTGGCCTACAGAAAATGATGAATGTGCTGTAAATTCGGTAATGAAATTTCGGAGCTCGAGTATTGCACTTTCCAGGCCGAATTTGGGCAAAATAAATTCGCCGAATCCAACAAAGTTGGGGAGTTTCGGATGCAAAATTTAATTTCACCCAATTTCAAAAAACAAATCGCCTGATTTCGAGTTCGTATGCGAAAGTTACGGCCGTTTGAAGAAGGGACTCCGAGTTATGGTTGCTGTGGAGGCCGAAACGAAATCGGGTGGAGGAAATTGGTGGAAACTGGGGGCGGAAGCTCGAGGAAAAGTGGGGGATGGTGCTGGGTGATCACGGGATGCGATGGATGTCTCAAAACAGAGGGTGGGATATGGGTGGGAAAACAAAAATTGACGGCTAGGGTTTGTATGAGAGGTAGCGGAAGCAAGACAACCCGAAACAAAACACGATCTAAACCAACAACACAACTAGACTAAGGACACAAAATCAACACTACGGACTCTGAAATCAAATTGTGCAAAAGGCTAAACGAGATCTGGGACAGGGAACAACCTATGACTACAATTTTTTAGGGCTTTTTCTTGGACTCTGGGATGAAACTGAAAACAACAAAGGTAGGATAACTCGAACATGAAGGAACACCTGAAGCTCTGATTACCACTTGATAGGGACGGGGTCCCGATCTTCCAACAGGTTCTGGATATGTTCGATTTGGTGGAGGCGCGACACAATTCGATCCGGCTTCCGAACAACACGTTCCGATCCCCGCAATCGCAGCACCACGTCTCCTCAGGTTATCAACCGTGCGCAGCCGGTTGACCTCGCCAAGAAGGCTAATCCTTGCCTGCGAATCGAAGAACACAAGCAAGAACAAGGAAGAACACAACTGAATTGCAGATGTATTAATTTAGCACTCGAAAGTTGGGGTCTCACAAACCGATGAACGACGAAACTGTTCAAAGACAGAATTAATCTAAGCAAAACCCAAACCCTAATGGTGGGGTGGCGGCTGGATATAAAGGAGTGAGGGGCGTGCAAAACCCCTGGACACGCCCTAATGGGCTCCAACACGATACAAAGCCGAACGGCCCAAAAGACGGTGATGCAGCACCCTGACAGATTCTGAACGCTCACTTGTTTCGAAGATTCCCGTTGAATTAGAAAATTATTTGCTATGGGACCAGAGCCATTGGAAAGGTTGTCTTCTCAGCTTTCCATCCATATGTAGAACGTCCAAAACGGAGCCCGGATGCGATCTGGGCGTCCATTTTAGTGCGGACTGGTCCTGGACTCCGAATTGGATTCGAAGTCGGCTTGAGTTGCCCCTCCAACATGATTCGACCGCCCTTGCTGGACTTGTGCGTCTCGTAGTCCTTCTCCAAGTACTTCCAGGTCCTCTCCATGGCTCCTAATCATAATTAAATCATTAGGTAGCAATCGATTCTCAAATGAACAAAAAGAAGTACTTAGGAACGAGCTCACCTGTAAATTCAATTGTCGGGCGCGAGCTCTAGTGATTCGTCCTTGAATGTCAAGTGGAGGAGTGTTGTGTGTATCCGAAGAAGTGATGTCCTCATCATCATCTACCACAATACAAGATGAGACCTAGACAACTTTAATCAGCTAAAGCCAGAGCCCATATATCACATGTGGTCGTACGGTGTGACTTAGATGTGTGGCAACAACTTGGTCCTTAATTGACCAAGGCAAAAATCTCCCTATCTACATGTAAGGTTCCTCCTCACATTTAACAGTTTATCATATAACTCTCCCACATCCAAAAACTAGGTTTTTCATTTTGACGAAGATTCCTCCTCTGGTCTAACATTTTGAAACCATCAAGTCCACATGAAAATTTGTTCGAAAGCTCAAACTTAGTAGAAACTAGTGTGTGGCTAAGCATCTAGAACATGTACTCAATGTAGTATACCCAAAATTCAATAATAGCTATGTCTAACCATGTCCTAAGGGTTACAATAGTGAGGATATAAATTTTTAAGGGAGGTTCAATGCATACGAGCGGTTGTAACTAACATTACCCATAGTATAGCAATTTTAATGAAATATGCACGTGCGCATAATAGATTTTGCAAACAAAATACAATAATTGAAATACTGGGATCAACATGGTCAAAGAGAGTGCTTGCCTTGCTCTTGTTGATCAGAGAATGATCCAGACACGTTCTCAAAGTTGTCTAGCGTGGAGTCGTCTATTCAATAAACATCCAGATAAATGCAAATAAGAGCCAAATAAATTTAAATATAAATAAGAATTAAATATTTTTGTATAATTAGGAAGATCATAATTTTAGAAAAATTTAGAAACAAAGATCACTAAATTCGGAGTTCATATGCAAAAGTTATAATCGTTTGAGTATTGGCGTAGTTTGAATTATCTCTTCTCGGTTGGTACGGTACTCTTTATGCCTACTAATGTTCTTTGGCCACTATGATAACTGAATGCTCTGACTATCGACTAGCAACTACCGACCAAGTTTTGTAGCTTCTGACTACCCGCCGGGTATTATAGCTTACGACTACCGACTAGACACTGTAGCTTTCGACTACCGGCCAGGTACTGTAGTTTACTACTATCGACCAGATACTGTAGTTTTTGACTACAAATTGGGTACTGTAGCTTAAGACTAATGATCGAGTACTATAGCTTATGACTACGATTAGTGGTGGAACACTACGTGTCCAGCTGCAGTCAAAGGTTTTGGCAACGGTAGCTATCAAAGATGTCGACACTGGCAACGGTCAATGATGTTGACACCAACTGCAGTCGAAGATGTTGACACTGGCTACAGTCGAAGATCTTGACACCAGCAGCGATCGATTGACACCGGTAGCGGTCGAAGATCTCAACACTGGCAGTGCTCGAAGATTTTGACTCTAACTATGGTTGATTTCAACATTGGTAGCATTCGAAGATCACGACACCGGTAGCGGTCAAAGATCTCGACAACAGTGGCATTCGAAGATCTCAACACCAGGTACGGTCGAAGATTTTGACCACGGTGGCAGTCAAAGATTTCGACGATGGCAACGGTCGAAGATTTTGACATGGGCAGCAGTCCAAGATTTTGACATGGGCTGTGGTTGAAGATTTCAACAACGGCAACGGTCAAAGATTTTGACAATGACAGCGATCGAAGGTCTCGACACTAGCTGTGGTTGAAGACTTTGACACTAGCAGCGGTCGAAGACTTTCACAATAGAGCGGTCGAAAGTTTTGACACTGGCTATGGTTGAAGGTTTCAACACCAACTCCGGTTGAAGGTTTTGACACCAGTAGCAGTTGAAGGTTTTGACTCTAGTTGCGGTCAAAGATTTTTACATTGAGTGCAGTAAAAGATCAATCTCGACAATGGTAGCAGTCGAAGATCTTGACGCTGGCAGCGATCAAAGATCTCAACAATGGCAGTGGTCAAATATCTCGACAACAGTAGTGATCGAAGATTTCGACACCGGTTGCGGCCAAAGATGTCGACAATGGTTGGGGACGAAGATTTTGACATCGGTGGCGGTCGAAGATCTCCATACCAGCTGTGGTCGAAGATTTCCACATCGGCTGTGGTTGAAGATCTTGATACTAGCTGCGGTCGAAGATCTCAACAGCGATAGTGGTCGAAGATTTTGACTTCAACTGCTACGGTTCTCTTCTCAACTTTGACTACTTCGGTTTCCTTTTTGAGTTTGACTAGTTTAGTTTTGTTTTTGACTTCATCTGCTTTAGTTCTTTTATTCACCTTGGCCATTACGGTATTCCTATCTATCGAGAGAGAGCCATGGCTTGTCACAGGTTTGGGACTACTAGGCAAAGAATCTCGGCCCAACTTGGAGGGTAGGGCGGTCGATGGCGTGGTCCTACGGTGGTGGAGGCAGGGAATGGCACTACGGGGCTATGAGCTACTAGGGCTCGATTCGGTGCTAGGGGAGCTTCCATAGGGAGGAAGAATTCACCGAAGGTAATGACGACACTCGGGAAGGAGCAGAGGAGGCTAGCGTCGCAGACCCTGCTGGCAGCGAAGAGGAGGCCCATGATGATAGTGAATTCTAACCGTAAAGCTACAAAAGGGTGCGCATGAGCTTGCATGCATGCAGAGGTATGGGTGAATGGAATCGAGGTACAGCTCACCGGAGAGAGAGAGAGAGGAAGCTTACGGTGGTGTGCTGATCTGAGATGAAGAAGGCTAGCCCGAGTAGTCCACCACATGAAAAGGTGATCAAATGAGTAGGGTGCTTAAGGAAGAGGTAAGGTGCGCTGTGATGGAGTTGGGGAGGAGAGAAGCTTACCGAAGTAGCTAGAGCATGGTGGCATGCTCACTAGTGTCACTTATGACTTCGGTTTCTCGATGTTCCAGTGAGCGAAGTTCTCAAGGATCGTGTACAAGAGATTGACGGGGCGAGCTAAAGAGAAATGGCATGGTCAGGGGGATTTATAGGTATGGATGATTGATGGCAGAGCGCAAGTTCTCGCGAGTGCAATTGAGTAGTGTGCTCGGTTTTTCATCGTGGAATGCGAGGCGTGGGAGGAGACAAGGGGGAAGAGATGTGTCACATTGAGGCGATGGGTAGGTGGGGGTTGACAGCAGCAGAGAAGAACTATGGGTGCAGTGTCAAGAACCGGGGGCAGCACGACTATGGCGGAGCTAGCGCGGTCAAGTGGAGGTGGAAGACGATCTCTATGAGCCGGCCCGACGTGCTAGCAAGTGCAGAGAGGCGGCTTGACAAGATTGTTGGTTATAAACTTGATATGTAAAGGGTTTAGGAGTCATGTGTTTGAGTACCCATGGCAGTATGTGTTTGAGTACTTGCTAGCTGGCGAGCAAGTGCAAACCAGTCGAAGCTCTAGAGGGCCAACTTAGTAGTCATGATGTAAAGCTAGGCACAAAGCTGGGATGCATGGAGGAAGGGTGCGGTGCAGGGCATGGCCACATCATCGTGGCATAGTGGCGGGATGGGTGTTGTGGCATGGCGCGTCATGCATGGGTTGGCTGGGTGCCGCGACAGAGCGAGGCACGGTCTGCGGAATTCACGATGGAGACATGACGAGGCGAGAGCACAGTGCATGGGCTATCAGCAGAGAGGAGAAACGACAGGCGTGATATCAAAACAATGAGCATGGCATCAAAACCCGTGGCCTGTGCTCATGGTTTCTCAGGCTGCTGGCTGGAGGTGGAAGAAAGGTACTGCAAGTGGGCCACACTCGGCAGTGAGATAAAAAAGGGTGAGCTGAGAAGTTTGAGAAATTGTTTGACACCTCAGATGAGCTCAAACAATTATGACAATTTTTGTGGAAGCTCCTGACATAGTGCGAATGATTGGATAAATTTTTTAGAGTTTTATCTTCTCTTGATTTTCTAGAAAAATCTAAGAAGATTTCTAGTTGAACTTAAATATACTTATTTGATTGAATTTCAGAACTTGCTTTAATATTTATTTTTAGTGCCAAAAGTATACTCGTGGGCTTTTAGGATGGTTTCCACCAAAAGTTTTCTCATGCCAAAATTTAATCATCCTTTAGGTTTTTATAACTTGGTCTTAATTTTTGATTTGCATTACATGCACTTTTGATTTTTACAAATCAAATTTTCTGAAGAAACTCCAATAAAGAGCCAAGGTAAAAAATGCATTCAAAAATTTTAAATTTCTCTCTTTTCTGCATGCCATAGAATTTGGGATGTGACATTATATATTCATATACACATTTATCTGTTCATTGTAATTATGATAGTCATCGTGAATATCATTCTTTTGTGATATATTACCAATCATTTTATGCCAATTTTTACTTTGTTGTATTGTCCATATCGACATACATGAACTACGCAGTGCATACTGTAACAACCCAGGTTTTTATTAAAATAAAAATAAATAAATAATTAAAAATTGATTAAAATAAAAACTTAAATTAAAGTAAGTATATTTGTGCCTAAAGTTTAAATTTGGATTTGCCTTGAATTTCTGATTTTGAAAAGCTGGATTTGAAAAGCATTTTCAGAAAATCCTAAAATTATTATTAAATAAAATGATATTTTGATTTTCCATAAAAATCTTATGTGAAATTAAATATTTAGAGTTATTTGGCTTTTATTTGGTTTCCTGGATTTTTTCTGAGTTTTTCAGGGTTTTAAAAATTATTTTGGAAATTAAAAAGTATTTTAAGTAAGAAAATATAATACCAACATTAGTTGGAGATATTTTTATTAAGTCCAAAAAGTGTCCAGGAGGTTCTCTGAATTTGTTTGGAATTTTTGGAGGTATTTTCATAATTTTCTAAGGCTTAATGAAGTTGTCAAGCATTTCTGAAAATCCAAAAACAAAAATCAGAAAATAAAACCCCAGCCCCCTCCTCCCTCTCCCGCTGCCGCCCGGGCCCGCTTGTCAGCCCGCCCCTTCTTCCTCCCCGCCCCCTTCTTCCTCCTCCCGTGCGGCCGCGCCTTCACCGCTGCCATTTCCGCCGCCTCCCCACTCGCCCGGATTCCCTTCTTTGCTCCCTCCCTCTTCCTCCCCGACCAGCCCCGCCATCCCCACGCCCGAATCCCGCCGTCCCCGCGCCGCTGTCCCTCTAATCCCACCATCTTCGCCGCCGCCCCGCGCATCTCCGGCGAGAAATTCGCCGCGCCTCTCCCCTCCCCACCCCTATAAACCCCCCCCGTCCTCCCCTCTCTCCGCACCACCTCCCCCTCCACTCCCCTCTCCCTCCCGGCCGCCCCACCGCCGCCGCACCGAAGCCCGAGTGTCTCCGCCGCCCTTTGCTCGCCGCCGGCCATCTCCCGCGCCCACCGAGCTCCGCGACAAGGTGAGCCGCCTCCCCTCGGCCTCCTCTCCCCGTAGCCGCCCTTGCCGCCGGCCGCTGCCCGCCGGAGCGCGGGTGAGCACGCCGCCCCCGTACGCCTCCGGTCGGTGCTGCCTCGGTGCTGACGTGGCAGGTGAGGTGGCCGCCGCGTCAGCGCCACGCGGGTGCCACGCGGGCACCGGCTGCCACGCCACCCCCTGCGCCACCTCAGCCCCGCCCGAGTCCATGGACTCGGTCCACATGGACCCGGGCCCACCTGCCAGTCAAACCTCCCCAGGGATGACGCATTGCTGACGCAGTAAAGCTCATTTTTTAGTAGAAAAACAATTCAGCCGAAAATAAAATCCCTGCTGACGCAATAATTCAGATTTTCCTTTAGGAAAATAATTCCAAAAATCCTGATTTTCCATTTTCTCTCTTTTTAAACTTCCCGGAGCCCGTTCTTCTTCATCCTAACTCCGATTTAGCCCATTCAAATTTCTAAATTCATCAAACATTCCCCTCTATCCATTTCTAGCCTCAATTCAAATATTTGAAGTCAATTTATTGAATTTATTTGAATTTGGTGGGTTATTTTCACGTGTAGACTGCGACAATTCCGGAGAATTCTTCGACGACGATTCACACCCACTTGAGGAGCAAGGCAAGTCACACACCTTGACCATGTTGATCCCAGATTGCAAATAAAATTATGTTGATTTAAATTATGTTGCATGCATAATTTTATTCAATGTATTTCAATTCAATTTTAACTTTAGTTAATACTTGTTTGTTAATACCTCCTTTGACATTGCAAATCCTTGTACCTTGTCACCTTAGAATCAAACTCTAGTTAGTACATTAGTATTGGCTAGAGAATTTTAAATCAAATGCTTAGACCTGCTTAGACATAATTTTGATTTTGGGATATCTTTTGACATAAAATGATAAGCTTTTGAACTGTATTCTTGACTTCGGTGAGTCAAGAAGGATTATGAAATATTTTCAAAATAAAATATAAAATCTGGTTTAGACTTAGGCTAATGGTTAGGTGGTGGGTGCAAGCATGCACTGTTGTTCGGAGACACAGTGTTGATTGTCGGGCACAGGGGATATGTGGTTGAGCCTAAGTCAAAGTAAGGACCGGTCTGTGAGCTACTGTTTCAAAGCCCTTTTGTACTACCACAAGGCTGGTATGGGACAGCCATGGCTGAATAATTTGCGGGTCCCAACCTGAGCCATTTCGTAGGTTGAAAGTGAGCGTGGCGTAGGCCATGAGAAGTCTGACTCGGCTCAAGAGGGGGTCCCGGTCTGGTGGATTCCTTACTGGGGTGAAACCTTAGAGTTGGCTTGGTCAGGTTGAAGGCTTTGCATTGTAAAGGCCTTGTCATGATCTCCCCGCCGCACACCTAAGGAAGTGTGTAATTCGCGTGGCAAAACGGGATGATCGTGTCTTGTGGGTAAAGCTGTACAACCTCTGCAGAGTGTATAATCTATCCTGGATAGCCGTGCCCACGGTCATGGGCATGCTGAGTAAAGTTTTTCATGGATTAGACTTTGTTTTTCAAAAATAATTTTATGATAATCTTGTGGATGGATGGAATCCATGAGAGATGAAAACTTGGATGGAATCCGTGAGAGAGTTGGCAGTGGAAGTGTGTGGATGGATGGAATCCATGAGAGATGAAAACTTGGATGGAATCCGTGAGAGAGTTGCGCAGTGGAAGTGTGTGGATGGATGGAATCCATACGTGGTCTTTTGGAAAAGATGGTCCGGGTGGGATGCCCGTGGATAGGTTGGTGTTTGGTCGGAGCCTGCACTGACGGTAATATTTTCAATTACAAGTACTATCTTTACGTATTGTATTGAATTCAGCAATTTCAATCTAGTTACTATATTTTATTAAATGCTGTTTTATGCACACTAACCCTATAAGCCTTCCATTGAAGCCTTTATCATTATGATGCATTTTCTCCGTGTGACTTGTGGAGTACAAGTTTGTACTCACCTTGCTATCTCCACACAGAGGAAGACGACTTCGACTACGGTGAAGACCAGAACGAGTAGGCCACGTCTTGCAGTTGTTTGTCTGTGGGCAGTCTTGGGCCTCGCCTTTTCAGCTTCGCTTCCGCAGTTTCTTTTGCAGTTATTTTTGCCAATGTGTGATGATGTAAACACTGGCCATACAGCCGTACTATTTAAATTAAATAAATGTCATTTTGCTTGATATTTATCTTTGTTATCCGCTGTGTGCACTAGCTGATCCTGGACTAGTGCGATTTACACAGAGGATCCTGGGGTTGCCACTCCGGGTTCTGACACATACAAAGAGTCTCCTTTAACCCATGATTAGCCAAAATATATTAACTACTCATAAATCATAGAATGTGTCAGCATTTGTTGGTTCCATCCTATGAAAAGCAACTACCTTCCTATAGTTCCTTTTGGCTCATGGTCCCACTTGCTTGCTGCTGGTATCTCAGGTATTTTGTTACTGGTGTGCTTACCAAGAAGGAGTTCTTTTGTTATATGTAATGCTGCAACTACCCGCTATATATCATCCATGTTAAAGTAGTGATGTATGTCTTGCTAATGCATGGATGCATACAATGCAAATAGTGACGGCTTATGCACTTATGCTCCATCTATACTAAGATTGCACTACTACAAAAAAGGCTATATTGGACGCTTCATCACATACAGTTTCCTCGAACCGTCTGTGTTGTAATTATCACAGACAATTTTACAATCGTCATCCTATACCGTCTGTGATACGCTACTATCACAGACGGTTATTCATACAAATTGTCTGTGATAGTTGCAGGTATCACAGATGTTTATTAATTTGAACCATCTGTGATAGTTCACAAACTGTTATTATTATGAACTATTTGTGATAATTATGTATTGTAGATTATTTGTGGTTGGACGTGTCTGGGATACGCTACATTATTAATGCCTAGTCAGACTAGTGTAGACAGATCTATCTTCATTGCGCTGCATTGAAGGAGGCGGTCGGCTTTGGGGAGTTTAGTGAAAGCATTCTGCTTGTAGATCTAGCTGCTTGTAGATCGATTTGTTCTAGCTTGGTGATTAGACGTTAGTATTTTCTTCTAATTTATATGCCTTGTAATAAAGAGAGATGATAGCTAGGTTTAGATCTAGCTTAATTGGTAGTTTGCTGTAATTTAAGAATGGTTCACTACTAATTTACTTCAACATATTCATTCTTGCTTGATAATGTTACTTCATAAATAGTACGTAGCTGGCTAGCTATAGTAACATTAATAATCCAATTTGACACTAATTTAGTACATGCGTAGTGTACATGGACCGAAATTAGATGTACATTGAGAACCATGTGAGTGAAGAGTACATTAATGGCATGTCTACTTTTACAAGAGCGGCCGAGCAGGATATGTTGAAGAAGAGGATGGAATATATGTGCTGTCCATGCATTGATTGTGATAATATGAAGATGTTTACCAACTTAGCACAGATCAAAACTCACTTGATTTGAAGGGGTTTCAAAAAGGGGTATACATGTTGGACCAGTCACGGTGAAGAGAAGACTATAGAAGAAGATGTTGAGGGAGACAATGATATGCCGGTTGTGGACTGTGCTTTCGATGAGGATAAATCGTATGATGACAATCTGGATCAGATGCTACGCGATGTAGAAGGAAACTATAGTGAGAGAGAGTTTGGTAAATTCGAGGGCTTGCTGGAGGACTTGGAAAAACCTTTGCTCCTAGGCTGCAAGCCGCAATACACAAAGTTGTCATCTATTTTTGAACTGTTAAAATTGAAGGAAAGCAATAGTTGGTCTGACAAGAGTTTCACGGCGTTGTTAAGTCTCCTAGTGTTCCTTCTAAAGGAAAATGTGCTGCCAAGAACCACCTACGAAGCCAAGAAGCTTCTTTGTCCATTGGGAATAGAAGTAAAAAGAATACATGCATGTTTGAATGATTATATCCTCTACTGTAAAGAGTATGCAAAATTACATGTTTGTCCGATGTGCAAAGCATCCCAATACAATCATAAGAATGACTTTGATGATGGCAAGGGCATCTAAGTGAAGCAAGGACCTCCTGCTAAGATGTTATGGTATCTGCCTATAATTCTCCATTTGAAATGTTTATTTGCGAACCGAAAGGATACAAGATTGTTGTGTTGGCACTCGGAGGAGCATAAGAAAGATGTAATGATAAGACACATTGCTAATTCTGCCCAGTGAAGGAATATTGATAGGATGTTTGTAGACTTCAGTGTAGAACTAAGGAATATAAGTTTTGGGTTGAGTATAGATGAAATGAATCCTTTTGGTAACATGAGTAGCCGACATAGCACTTGGTTCATGAATGTATGCATGTACAACCTTCCTCCTTGGCTGTGTATGAAGCAAAAGTATATTTTGGTGTCACTACTTATCCAAAGCCAAAGCAACCTAGGAACGATATTGATGTGTACCTAGCACCATTGGTGGAAGATCTTGTGACACTATGGAATGAAGGGGTACAGGTATGGGATGCGGACAAACGAGAGAACTTTACTCTGCGCCATATTTTTCTGCACCATCCATGAATGTTTTGCCCTTGGTAACCTGTCGGGGTTGAGTACGAAAGGAGCCAAAGCCTATCCACACTGCTTAGATAATACCGAGAGTGTGTGGGTGAACAACTCGCACAAAACTGTGTACATGCACCACTGTAGGTTTCTTCTACGGTATCACCCATACTGCAAGATGAAAAAATAATTTGATAGAAAAATTGGATAACTTGGCACCAAGGCCTTTTAGCGGGAAAGAGGTCTACGATATAATCAAGGATATTGATGTTATGCTTGGAAAGGATGTAAGTTGAGGATCTATCAGAAGAACATGTGGAAGAAGAGGTCAGTATTTTGGGAGTTGCCTTACTAGGAGCACTTAAAAGTTTGCAATTGCATCGATGTCATGCACGTAGAGAAGAATATATGTGATAGTTTTATTGGTCTCTTACTGAATATGCGTGGTCGAAGCTGCAGTCGAAGGTGTGGTCGAAACAGCACTCATGACCGTGGTCGAAGTGGCCATGGTCGAAGTGTAAGTGGTCGTAGGAATCAAATTGTAAGTGGTCGTAGTGGTCCTGGGTGTATTTCCAACATATGCTTGCTTTTTTTTCATAGGGCATGACTAGCACTTCCTAAGGCTAGTCGAGAATAGGACTATCACAGACGATTCCATAATTTAACCATCTGTGATGCTACAACATCACGGATGGTTCTATTATGGAACTGTCTGTGTGTGGTTTATATCATAGACAGTTCTATAAGAGAATAGTTTGTGATATGATATCACAGATGGTTCTTTAAGTGATAGTTCCTCCTATAAGTAGTACCTCGCTAGGGTTTGTGCCCTCATTCACTTACTCGGCCACATCCTTTTGCCTCCTCACCTTGCGATGCCTAGCCGAATCCAACTTTCTACCACCGCCCCCAGCCGGATCGACAACCTCGCCATCGCCCCTAGCCGGATCAACAACCTCGTCATCACCCCCAGTCGATTCGTCACGGCCCCCGTCGGATCCGCCATCACCCTAGCTGGATCCACCGTCGCCCCACCTGGTTCAACCACCTCTCCTCCCTATCGCCTTTAGCTCCAGTCGAAGGTATGGATTTGTTTCATCTTGCTTCATCATCTTTTCTATTAAGTAGAACATATTTTTGTGACAAGAAGTTGAGTACAACCTTTCAGTCTCCACTGAAATTTAAGGACAACATTTCAGTCTCCACTGAAACATTTTCATCGATATCATTTGAGAACATGTTAACAACATGACTACTTTGCAGTTTGCAGTAGAATACCATTAACTTCATACACTAGTGTAGAGACCCGAATATACAAATCCGGACTCTCCTGTGTATTCTGCACTAGTCCAGGATCACGCTAGTGCACACAGTATAAACAAAGATGAAATATCGAACATATCATGATTTACTAAGAAAAGACTCAAATATTATTAATAATCATCAGAGTACGACCTTATGGTCAAGCTTACAATAGACTAGCCCGAAGGGCTTAACAAAAACTAGCAGCGGAAATCCAAAAGAAAGCGCAGCAGCCAATCGACACGCCCACAGGCTATCGAGTGGAGAACGAAGCCTAATCCGCGAAGACGTCGAAGTACTCTCCTTCTGGAACCTCCTGCTGGTGATACTCCTCCTTCTCAACTGAGCAACAGGGGCATAAAGCCGTGAGTACATTGGTACTCAGCAAGCCGTTTGTAACAAATGAATGCAATATAATATGCAAAGCTTAACAATGGATGGCTGAAGGGTTACTTTTGCATAAAGCAACAATTTAAAGTAAATACAATAAATAGATTGCAAAGCACCTTTAACAAAGGACGTTAAATAAATAAACAAAGGAATTGAATATAACCACAAGTGAACTGACCATTCACTTCCCAGCTCAACCCAACCAGATTTCATAAAGACTCTACCCCTCGTGTGAAATCACCGAGCATTGTCCATGACCGAGGACACGGCTATTCGAATAGTTTTACACTCTGCAGAGGTTGCACAACTGTACCCACACGATGTGATTAGCCTCGCGCTAAGGAAATCACAACAAGGCTTTTACAATGATCCATCTCCACCTGATCCCACTCGCTAAGGTTTCGCCGTCGAGTAGGGTAACCCCCTAGTCGATAATTGCCCCCTCTTGCGCCACAACAACATCGGTAGTAAAACCAAAGTGGAGACTTCACAAATTATTATGCCAGGTCTATCCCATACTAGACATGTGGTTTGCACGGTAAGACTCAGATCAATGGCGCACAAAGTTAAGTCCTTAAGAATTACCCGGGCGAAACATCCACATCCCATGTGCCTCTCGCACCCCCTTTACTGCACGATCAATCGCCCAAGTGAAAAACAATTTTGTATAACCAACACCAATGACACTACCCATGCCATGGCAACAAGTTTTATAACCGTGGTTAACCACCACATTCAAGTATATCATTAAGTCAAGATTAATTAACCACATGTGATGATAAACCCAACGTGCTAGTGATAAGCATGGCTAAGCAATTAAACGCACAACCCATGTGACAGCTAATATTGCATCACTAAGTAATTTCCCATTCTATGGTGACAATGGAATCAGGGCATTCAAATTATCAAGGAGGAATAATCAATTAGGTCATTAACTACCAATACAAGGGTTTTATAATAAAATAGCAATGCATGATAATTTAAAGCAAAGTAATACATAATAGATTTGAAAACTGGGTTCAACATGATCAAAGGACACGACTTGCCTTGGCCTTGCTCACTTGAGGGCTCTTGATCTTCGAATCCAACTTCCCCTCCTTCGAAAACGTGATCTAACGAGAGAGAAAACGCATCGAAAAGACAAAAAGAAATCAAATAAAATTCAAATAAACTCCAAAAACTGCAAAACCAGAACCAAAAGAAAGAGCTCAATTTTAGATGAATTTAGGAAGAAGAATCGGGTCAATCGGAGTTCGGACGAAGGAGAACGAGCGATCTAAAGTTTGCTGGGGCGAGAAAATGCTGGAAATTCACAGATGTTACTGTTCACCCGAGAACAATTTTTGGAAAGGAGGCTAGCGCTGGCGAGAGGAGGCATGGAAGATGAATCTAACTAGCAAAATGGGTTGTTAGGGACCTAAGGCACACATAGGAAGCGACGGCACGCCAAACGGAGCACGGTGACGGCACGGGCGGCTACAACGACATGGGTAGGAGAGAGGAATAAAATCCGGGCATAGGACATGGAGGGGTAGGGTGAGCACGGGCTAGAACGCGGCTTGGCGAAGCTAGGAAAATTATCGGCTCGGCCAGAAACCCATCGGAGACGGCGCAAACGACGTTTGAACGACGTCGGGAAGGTCAAAGGAAAAACTTAATATCTTGGTGCTCGATGAACGAAATCTAAAACCACTTGGAGGGTAGCTACCTGGGATGGTTTGGCACAAAGTGACGCAAACGGATTAGTGAAAACATCACCGGGCAGATGGGGGACATGGGATGCCATTGGCGGCCATGGCGAGGTTCGGAGGCAAAAATTTGTGGAGGCTTTTCAGGGAAACGAAAGTGAGCACGGCGTAGAACGTGGCGAGGCAAGTCTAAGAAAAATTACGGCAAGGGCTAAAGCTTACCGGAGGCGACGAATCGACGTCGGGAAGCGCTCTTGACCTAGATTGGGGAAAACTCGATTCCGGGAGATTGGCTGCACCAAAACCAAATTAACTTGGCAAGAAGGTAGACGGGACATGATGGCACAATGTGACGCGAAAGGATCACGAAGAAACTCACCGAATAGCTCGAGACACGACGAGCAAATTCGGGACCGGAGGGGCTCGGTGCCGACGGCGTCCTGGGCTTTGAGGGGACTTGGCACGGCTTGGGATGGGTTTAGGGGAGCCAAGGGGTCCTATTTATAGGCTTGGAAGAGGTAGAAACCGACTCCAATCCGCGGATTTCGGTTTAGAGTCCGTTTCAGAAAATTGGAGATAAAAGGCAAACGGATGAACGAAACGGAAAGAGGCCTGTTGGGATGGATTCCTTGCGTGATTTGGCACAACTTTTCTTTTGGGAAGACATTGAGATAAGGTCTGGTTTGGAAGTTATGAAGAGAGAGGAAAAACGGAAAGAACTGTACGCAGAGCAGGAGGGATCGATCGGGTCTCTGCCCTGGGAAGAAGACGGATGAACAGTACCGTGCGGTACTGTTCATTCTCTCTCCAGATTTTTTTTTTGGAAATTTCAAATTGAGCTCAAACAAACTCCGAAAAATCCCAGAAAAAATACAGAAAAATTCCTTGTGACACAAGGAACACAAATAAAATATTTTTGGCAAATATTAATATTTAATTTAATCATATTAAATCTTTTTAATTAATGAAAATTCCAATTAAGCTTTAATTAATTTCAGAAAAATCCAAATGGTGAATTTTATTTTAAAAGCTTCAAAAAGGCTCTGAAAATCAGGATGTTACAACTAGTTTTGAACAATAGCATCAAATGTGGTTTTTATTTTATATGAATATACGTCATATAACCTGAGACACTAGTATGTGTCATTAGCTTCGTATTAGAGTGTTGCAAAGAGATCTTATAGCAATAATATACATCGCCGAATGTTCTTACTTCTTGTAAGATCAACCATATGCCAATGTTTATGCTCACAGTTCACTGTAGTTAGTTTTTTCTTGTAGGAGAGATGTCGTCATTGTCATCGATGTTGCTGAATGGGTCTGACGCTCAGAAGACTGGGGGGGGGGGGTAAATAAGCATGGTAGAGAAGTATCTAAAAGGCTAGTGGGCCGAATGACCATCACGGAGGTTTCTTTGGATGGGATCACTCTACAACCGAAGAAAGCAGCTGCAGCATTTCGGACTACCTGCGGGATAATTAGAAGGTAATATGTCCCTGTCACTGTTGCAAACTAGAAAGGTTTGACAAAAGATGACAGATAACTACTCTGGACAGAAATTTCAAGCATGTTTGAGATCCCAGCAGATGTCTAGGAACTCGTGCAATGGCATGCGCTCCTCACGATGGAGAAAGCGTGGAAGACCTTCAAGAGTATGCTTGCCACATAGTGCATGACCAAGAATCGCACACCCTTCACGAGGTATCCTTTTGTGCCACTAGAAACATGGGAGGCCTTTATGCAGATGAAGACGACAATCGAATTTCAACAGGAAAGTGCAGCGCACAAGACTCTCCAGGCATGAAACACTCACCCCCACAGACTCGACACCGTTAGGTATGCGGGTAAAATCCCACAATGGAGGATGGAGGATGAGGTTGCAATCCAATCGGAGGTCTCCCCACCATTTGTCGGGATCACAATGAGCGCACTTGAAGCTGGTTAAGAGCGAGGTCATCAACCATATCTTCAGACATCGCCTCTTTCAAAAACCCCGTAAACAAGGAAGTGTCCCAATGCCTAGTAAGATATGCTAAAATATCTAGGTGTTAACAAGTCCATAACTTTATGGGGTCTAAAATAACATGATTGTCTTTTGCAACAAATATTAACTACCGAATCTTCCAAAGGCTCTTTTCAAGCAGTCAGGGAGAGGGATATACTGTCCATGGCCCTGGGAAACAAGGAGCACCTAGGTCGCACTAGAGGCTTAGGGGTTTACGTATCTTGGAGGCACAAATTCCCAAATGACTCCGAGGCATATAGGAGTAGGAAGAGATCCAAGTCCAAGCGCGAGAAATGTATGAAATGGGACTTCGATGCAAAACTTGAGGACATAATTGCCTCACTTCGAGGAGAGATAGATGCATTGAGGAAAGAACTAAGAGAAGTCTGCAACCAGTCACAAGCCACCCCTGTTATTACGGTACCCAGTCCCCCTCAACATCAGAGTAGCTGTGTATCCGTGCCACTTTCTGAACATACCGACGCCCACTTACCTATTGACGACATCCAGGTAATGTATATCTCTACAATGCTACATAGATAGATTTGTTGGACGCCTTAGCTCATCGTGTATCGTTATGTAGGAGGCCACGCCGTGCGTCATTAAAATTAGGGTTGTTGGCTCCATTCCCATTGACGCTGGGTGGGGGTTGGCATATCCATGCCTGCCAGGGACGTTGGTGCACGGTGCCCAGCTAGGGACCGGTTTCGCGAAGGTCCAGGTGGACATGATTAATGAAGTTTTCAGGATTGTCCTATTTGAGAGGCCCCCAACAAAGAAATCATGACACTAGAGGATGTCGTCCACACATTCGTCAGTGGTCCAAGAGGGACATCACCTTGGACCCTTCCGTGTCGCGATCTCCACACGATCATGCCTATCAATCAGAACGCTCTATGACTCCACCTCAAGCTTCTCTTCAAAAGGCCAGCTCATTGGCTCCTGTGAAGGCGACGCCAAAAATGTATCGCAAGTAAGGCGCGAAGGCCGAATTGAAGAAGATTAAGGCGCCTCTTGGGGAAAGGAAGTTCATACTCGGAGTCTCGTTGGTCCTCGATTCACAATTACCCAGCCTTGGACTGGTTTGTAGGACTTTGCATACCTGGTAAATGCAGAGGTCCAACATGAAGCCAAACCGATATAGTAGATTCACTGTGAGATACACGGGGGCACATTTCCTCCATGACTCAGGCTACTTTGTCATGACCTTCGAAGACTTATTCTTACTATTCAACCTTAACAAACTGTACACCTCACTTCAACGATGCTGGACACTTTAAGTGTACCGTACAATCAAGTTCTACATTCACGTAATACTAATAAATATCATAACTCATTGCTTATGTATAGATCTATGATCCAACAAGTCCAGTGACGGTGAGAACCGGTGGGTTTCCTCGATCCACACTTGGTCTCTGAGCAATGCATCAATGATAACAGATCCTTCGTCCAATTACATAACGAGGGGATTGCTTACTTACAATGGCAAGGACTACATCATGGCACCCTTCAACCAGGGGTAAGTGCTTCACTAGTTGTCATACAAGTTTCATTTGTATTTTATACACAATATGAACTTAGGATTAATCACTATGGCAACATATATGATTAGGGCTCACTAAATTTTAATTGTGATTGTATCAAAGTGGAGCAAGATAATATGCCTTGATTCCCTACTTAGGCACAACCACGATTTCACTCGTGTGCAACAAATAATTGGCAAGTAAACTCACTTCCTCAATACATAACCCTATTGTAGTCTTTCATTCATTTGCAATGTCTGAGGCTAACTTTTTGGAATCACGTAGGTCGTTCAGTGCTTACGTTGCCTAGGGAGGGAGACACAAGGAATCTAGTATGACGTTGAAATGGGGCACTATGGTATCTGGGCACCAGGCCTCCCTGCCTTTGGTTGGATTGCTTTTAGATGCGTGCAAGTGTAATGATATATAATATATCAAGTAAACCCGTTAACATTAATTAATTCAAAAAGGCATCAATTTGGAAAGGCATCAATCGTGGATGGAAAATCTTAATCATGGATGGAAAGTCTCAATCATGGAGTCTGGGCACCATGGTGCCCCTGTTATTTATACTATATATATATATATGTATATATATGAGCTAATGACTTGAACACACCTAGCGACAGCGCATGGAATTGACCGAAAGTACATTTGATCTTGACAAACTAACCGAAATTTGAGGAAAGCTCTCCCAAATCTTGATAGTGGAGGTCATAAACAAGACTAGAGAGTTATACCTCGGTGATGATTAGATGTTGAAACATTTGATACAATTGTAATCACTCAATTATGCTTAATCAAATAATTCATTCAAATGTACATAATTTAGTTGTTTAATTTATTTGTAAGATCTGTGTAATTATTGTCGTGTGTTATATATGTGATCTGTTTGCTTGTTTTCAGAGGGAATGTCTAGCATTTCCTGAGGCTAGCCGAAAAACAGGAAATAATGTAGATATTCAAATAGCTATTACAGATAGTTTTTGGTATTAGCCGTCTGTGATATGTAAAATATCACAACGGCTATGTTCGAGAACCGTCTGTGATATATAACATATCATAGACGGTTTTTGGTATTAGCCATCTGTGATACTTGATATATCACAGACGGTTTTTTCGAAAAACTATATGTGATACTTGATATATCACAGACGGCTATATTTAAGAACCGTTTGTAATACTTGATATATCACAGACAATTTTTTTTTTGAAAAATCGTCCATGTTGTAATGATTACAGATGTTCTTAAGAACCGTCTGTGATAACCACCTATTATCACAAACATATAAATTCAGATGGTTTAGAAACCATCTATAATGATGGTTTTAAACTGTCTGTAATAATCCTTTCTGTCGTAGTGTTGTGACCTATGAGCAGCGATGTACGGATGGCCAATGCATGGATGTTGGGTGGACAAAGATGGTGTATGTTTCATTCGAGCTACATGTGACTATGTTTAGTTTTATGTTCGCGTTTAAACATGTCATTAGTACTTGCTTGATTGGTATCATATACATCATTGGCTTCCTCATCATATAATTTTGCATTCCTGAAATACATGTTTCTATGCTGCTCATGGCAGCAAAAAACGCGCAGCGAAGCACACATGCTGTTAGAAAGCTTGATGATATGTATCACCCTCTTTTTATTGCATGTAATGCTTGTTCTCTAATGCCTC
The DNA here is from genome assembly GCA_017311315.1 of Dendrocalamus latiflorus. Taxonomy (NCBI): domain Eukaryota; kingdom Viridiplantae; phylum Streptophyta; class Magnoliopsida; order Poales; family Poaceae; genus Dendrocalamus; species Dendrocalamus latiflorus. The sequence goes on from CM029646.1 coordinate 11,771,545, forward strand.
ACTAATTTGGTGCTCATAGATACTCACCATCTTTTAATTGATTGATTTGCTTTATACACTAAAGGGTAATATTGTTATTTGTGTAAAGTTTAGGGTTTCATTGCAATGCACGGTTATTTAATTAACTATTATGCAATAGAAATAAAGTGTAGTGCAAGAGAAGTAATCCTCAGATATCCCTGACCACATGAATAACTAAGGAATATTATAAGATGACCACAGAACATGAAATGGCAGCTAAAATAACAAAATAAAATAATGAACAAAAGTATAAAACAATCAATGCATAACAGTTTCCCAATACAGATAGTGCCTACTACATTGTCGCTAAGTGAGATCTGTCAATTGAAATAACCAAATCTGAATGAGACTAATAATTCGAATTTAGTATATAAGGAGACAGTTGAATGAGCATCACAAAAAGTATGAAACTATAGTATCTGAGCGATTATACTAGATCAAGCTCAATTCCAACTTCGAGCTCATCTGAACGCTTGTGAAAGACTTTCAACTTATTTTCCATCCCATTAGCTCTCAGTACCCTTCGCATCAACTTGCCCATTGGAAGGTAGGATTCACATGCTGACACGCTTCCTCTACCTTCTCCTCCAACATTTGCCAAAGCTCGCGCAGCCATCATGGAACCCAGTCCCAGCTCTGGAACCATCATAAAAATTAGCATCCATTCCTTTTTTCTGCTATAATAAATCATGTAGCCAACACAGCTGAAAAAAGGCAATAAAACATATGCACAGAATGGCAGAAAGTAAAATTTGTTTTGTAAAGTAGCATGAACTTAAATCCTAAAGACAGATAACTTGGTGACAGTTATCTTCAATAATAGAAAAAAAAAATAGAGAAAGAGAACCATGTGTTCACCTACCCATCACAACCACTTGAGTTACGAGTCACTGGATCTCCAGCCAGCATTGCAGAATGCCGCAATTGTATTTGAACCAGAAAATCAATATATTACACTTTGTTAAGGGAGAGAAATGGAAATATTAAAGGAAGTCAAGAAAGATAGGTGACATGCCCACGGGTTAGTGAGGTTGGTCGGCATAAAATATAGATAGTGGTTTGTTGGCTTCATCTCTAGGTTGGGATGGCTTTCCTTCCGTGTATTAAAAGCTGGAATTAGAAGTAGAAAAGTTGGGATATACGGTTGTAACATCCCAAAAAGAGACTTTTTGTATTTGTGAAAAATTTAAAAATCTTTTATTTGTGTTTCCAGTGTTGTTTAAAAGTTTTGGTGTTTGTTCGAATTTCTTGTTTGGGTGCCTTGCTAATTAAAAATCCAAATTAATAAAATATAAATCGAGAATCAAAACTAAAAATCAAATTGAGGAATTTCAAATTTCCTTTGCAAGCCCTAAAGTCTGGAAAGAAGATATAATAATTAAAACTTAAATTGATTAACATTGGAAAGTTTAAGATCAAGAATGGGAAATTCAAATCAAAAGTTAATGTTAAAAATTTCCCCATCTAATTAATTTAACCAATTTATCCTTTTTTGAAAATAAATAAAGAATCATCTTCTCAGGCCTCAGCCCATCCTTTTCTTTCTCTCTCAGCTGCCCGGCCTCTTTTGTTTTCCTGGCCCAACCGCCATCACCCTCCTCCCCTCTTCCTTCCCTTGGCGCCGAGCCGGCCCAGCCTCGCGCGCATGCCACTCCGCGTGCTGGCCAGCTAGCCCCGGTCCCGTCGCGTCTTCTGCACCCTGACACCACGGCACCACCCTGCTCCAAACCATGCACACGCGTGACGACCTGCGCCGCACAGTAGCCCCACGCCCCTGCCGCCCCCGCGTCACGCCAAGCCCTTGTGCACCCCTGAGGGGTTGACCCCATTGAGCATCGCCATTCGGAGCATCACTTTCCGCGAATCCTACTGCCGGCCGTTGCCTCGACGTCACTCCGCTCTGCCGTGCCCTGCTCCTGGGTCGATGGCTACAGCAGCAGAACAGCCCTCCCCTTCGCGGCTACAAATAGTCACGATTCACTTCTAGCCTCCTGCGTTCCTCCCCTTCCTCTCTCTGTGCCGCACCAGCCGCCGCGCCTCCACGCCACCCCGGTCGCTCCGGCGAAGTCCCCGCAATTAGACCGTGTCATGACGAGCCCCCAGAAGCCTCCACCTGCCCCCCTCGAGTAATTTGGCTCCGGTGCCACCGTCTTGCCGCACGGCCGCCCTTCTCCACTCCCGGCCACCACCGCCATTTTCGTCGCCGTCTCCAAATCTGCGCAAGGCGCCTCAATTCCTCGAGTGTGGAGCATTACCATGTAGCCCTCAAGCTTCCCCAACGGTCGCCGGAGCTCCTCCCTCACCGTAGCTCACTGGCACCGTGCCCCTACCTGCGCCGCCGCCGGCTCCCGATGCCAGCCCGCCTCGGTCCCTCTCCAGCCCTGCCAAAGCTTCCGGTGAGTCCCTCGTGACCGTCTCATGCTCATGCGCGCCCACCTCTTTCCCTCTCTCCGCCGACCACCAGCGCTCCTTTTCCCCCTCAGCGCCGGTCGCCTAGCGCCGTCACCAACCGGTCTGAGCGCCACCCCGGCCAAATCCGCTACGACCATGAGCTCCCTCGTCGCCTGGGCAACCGGTTTTGCCGGTCACCGCTGCCTCCCCGGCCGCTCCCCGCCAGCGACGCCGCCCAGCCCGTGCGCCGCCGAGCCTCCTCTGTTTCAACCCCTGTAGCATCAAGTCTTCTAATTTGATTGTGCCCTTTTGGTCAGCCCAGGGCTCCGCCCACTTGGCTAGCTGAACGCGCACTCACATCTCAGGCCGCAGGTTGCGGGTTCGAACCCAGGTTGCGCATTTTTTCTTTTTTTTGTTTCTTTGCTCTTTTGATCCTTTTCAAATAATAAAACTAAGGAAAATTTTGAAAATAAATCATGGAAACTAATAAATTTATTTAAGATTTAATATTGGATTAATTGTCATATATGAGTAAATTAATTTAGCAAGTTTGTGCCACATAAAATCATAAAAATAAACTGCTCATCTCTAAAAATCATGAGACCTTTCTTATAATTAGTACTTAAAATAATTTTTGGTAAATTCTCCCGTAAAATGCCAAGATTTAAATCAAGTGTCACCTCATATTTATTTGAAACATTCTCATCTCGACCCCTAAAATCCACCAGTTCATTTCTTTCCTACGACCACCCCAAATTGTGCCCCCAGCAGTCATGAGTTTTCCTACGTCCACACCAATTCATCCAACGTCCACACCAATTCAACGATCAAGGATCAACTCCCACCTTTCTCTCTCCTTACCCACTCATATCCAACGATCCAAATTCATCCAATCCAAATTCAACGGGGACGCCCACCTCCCCCGTGCGACTCACGATCCCAGGCGGACCCACCGCGCGCGATCGGGGTCACAGCCGCCGTCCCAGGCGACGCCTCCTCGACTCCGCGAACCCTCATGGGACTCCAGCCGCCGCCGCCGTCCCAGGCGTCTCTAGGCGCCGCCGCCGTCGTCCCAGGCGTCTCCAGGCGCCGCCACCGCCACGTACACGAAGCCGCCGGCCTCGCGCGACTCCTGCGGATGCCGCGCCGCCACGACCACGAAGCCGCCGTCCCAGGCGTCGCCGCCGCCATCCCAGGCGTCGCCGCCGCCACGTACACGAAGCCGCCGACCTCGCGCGACTCCTGGGGACGCCGCGCCGCCACGACCACGAAGCCGCCGTTCCCGTCGGCCGAGCAACACGCGGCCATCGGGCGTTTCCTGGGGACGCCGCGCCGCCACGAAGACGAAGCCGCCATTGCCGTCGGCCGAGCAACACGCGGTCGCCGGGCGTTGGTGGCTACAGCGCGGCTCCTCTTCGAGCGGATCAGACACAGACACAGTAAGCTTCGGTGGCCTGGACAGCGCGGCTCCTCTTGGCATCTCGGTTTCTTTTCTCGGCATCTTGGAAAACAGTTCCCCATTCGCCTGAGTTTTGCAATGACCATAAACAAAGCGCAGGGCCAAACCATCCCAAATGTTGGGATCTACCTTCCAGAGCCTGTGTTCTCCCATGGACAGCTCTATGTTGCTTTGTCGAGGGGTGTGTCAAGGCAAACAACAAGAATTCTGGCCAAACCAAAGAAGGAATTAGATCCAACAGGGAAAAGCACCAGAAATATTATGTACAAAGATGTCCTGGACTGGTGAAAAATTGGTAAGTAAATTTTTTTTACCCAAACTACGCTCGTTCAACATGGACCTAAAAATTGTCCTTCTACAGGAAGCTGACAGGCTTTTTTGTTATCAACTTTATGCGCTTGTGGAATGGTATTAGATTACCGTTGTTTTCAATTGTCAGTAAATAATCTTTTGTGTACTTGGTAAAAACATTCTACAATTAATTGTTATTTTGTGACAGTCAAGTGTAATAATTTGTACAGGATGGGAATGCACCGAGGACCAAATTCTTGGTAGAGTTGTTGAAGTACAAGGACAACGAATCTAAAGACAACATTCCTGAAGATATACAAGAACTTATTAGGCGTGTGAGGATTTAGGTGGCTTCAAAAGATGTAATAGCTGTGATGTTATTTATTTGCAATGTTGCTCTTTAAGCATAATTGCTATGGACTCAACAATATGATAACTCATCATGAATCTCTTTTGGCATGAGTCTTAATCTATCTCAGTATTTACTTCATTTTTAAGAAACAGTCTTTTTGTTTTTTACTGTAGCGTTAGCACGGGCAAGGAAAAAATATCGTCATTTGGTTGTTTTCATGTGCATCCCTCAAATGCCGCCGTAGCGTTAGCATGGGCACTCTACTAGTAAATAATTAGAACATCAGTAATCCTTTGTCAGCATCACGGTTAATCTCTTCCATCCATCTGAATACTTTGTCCAACCTATGAGACCTCCCTAATAAAAATAAATTAAATAAAGCAAGCTCGAGACTCGGTATCTTGCAATCGGCTATGTCTATCCACGCTCTAATCTAAAAGCGGAATAGTCTCGTGAATATTCCTTCGACGTCGATCCTTCCTTTGTATCCTTTCTCGGTGAAATTACTACGCCACTTCGCTTCCACCCAAAAATTCGTTCGACTCCGTCTCTATCCTGCAACTCACTACATACCCTTAATCATAAGCAAATTATAATTAAACTCAATTAAACTTATTTGGACTTTTGCTAGATTTGTTGAATTTGTTAGTAGTTAGTCGTGCAATTAGTCACTGGAGCCACGAAGAGACGACAAGTTCGAGCAGGATCAAGACTTGGAAAGAGACGAAGATCAATAATCCAATTAATCGACTAAGAAGGCTTTGAATGAAATTGAGGCCATGGTAAATCGAGCAAGGCAAGTCATCACTTTGATCATATTGATCCTACATTTTATGTAAAATTATGTTCCTTTAAGTTATCAAATTGCATGCTTACTTTATTATACAAATGTATGTCAAAGCTTAAGGTAGTTACATGCCTATTTGATGTTTTAAATACTATTATGCCTTTCCTTAACACTTGAATCACCTGACCATTGTCACCCTAGATATTAATAATAATGTACTAGCTATAGGTCATATTAATGCCATGCTAGTCTTGTCAAGTCCAGGGCACTAGTAGCCCTGATTATCAATCTTTAAGCATGAAAAATGGCTTTGGGACAGTCACGGGATGTACGTGGCTGAATAATTGTGACAACTTAATTTATGCTTCTCAAAACCCCCAAAACCTGCTATACCGGTTTGGGCGGACGGTAAGAGTGGTGGGTGTATATGTAACACAAAGTCTGTGGTTTTGGAATGAACCGCCTGGACAAATTAAGGATTTAATCCTGTGATGACCCCTCCGTGCACAACAGTGCAACCACAAGCTGGCAAAATGTAGGCTTGGCTGAATAATTTACTAGACTTTCTAGTCATCTCACTGAGGACGTGTGTAGGTGGGTAATAAAAGCCCCACGTGGAATGGGACACCGGATGTAGGTGATGTTGCCAAGGCTAGCGTATGTGGAGAGTGGAGTCCGACTGCGCTAACCTGTGGTAGACATTCCGCACAACCTATGGAAGCAACCCCATAGGAGTGAGATGCTAGAGGGCGAGGTATTGTAAAGGCCTCGTGACAACTTCTTGATCTACATGTCCAAGGAATCATGTGGGTCCATCGAGCTGATTGTCTCTTGTGGGTAAAGATGTACAGTCTCTGCAGAGTATACAAACTATTCAAATAGCCGTGCCCACGGTCAAGGGTGGACATGGAAATCTTCCTCAAGTTAGTTCTATTTCAAAACTTTTGAGAGTGGGAAGAAAACTGTCAGGCGGATGTAACCTGACTTTGGTAATTTTTCCTGGATGGACGTACTTCAGTGTTGACAATAAGGTGGAAGTAACCTATTGATCAAAAGCTAGCATAGGTGGATGGAACCATGTAATTGGTGGATGGAACCTACACCGCTATAATTACTGCATAATTTCAAACCCCATAAAGCATATTTGTAACATGCTAAGTCATAGGAATTTTAACTATGATTATTGCAAATGTCGCTTTTAGCAAATAAATGAACCTCAAGCCTCACTTGATAGCCTTGCATCTATTATTATTTGCATTCTGTGTGGTAGCTTGCTGTGTACCGTTGTACTTACTGTTGCTCAATTACCATCATTCAGTCAATAAGGAAAAGAAGATCAAGCCCTACGGTATCTTAAGGTGATTGAAAGAGTTGGAAGATGAAGAGGCCAAGAACTAGGTCGCGAACCCCGGTTGGTTGCCTGTGGGCAAGTCATGAGGGTCCCACTTGAGTGAAGTTTCCGCTGCTGCATTTTATTGTTTTCGGTCAGATCGGCCCATGAGTAAGTTGTTACTATATTATCTACGCTTCTCATAATATGTTTGATATACAACAATATAACTGTGAGCACTATCTACTGATCTAGGGAATAATGCGGTGGAATCACAGAGGGTTTCGGATGTCCAAATCTGGGGTCTTACAACGGTTCAGTACATAGTTGGATATTGTCATTCATGTTCGGTCAGAGAAGGAAGTTCTAAAGCAGATCGATGGATGTTGCTTGTTCGAATCATATCTCATAGATTAGCTAGAGCAGACGTGATGTGAATTAACCAAAATCACCAGTGCTCTCGTGCTTGTCTTTTGAAGTGTTCTCATCTATGATTACAAAACAACACTTAACCCAAAATTAACACCCAACAGGAGTTTGGGTGATTGGCTTCAGGGTAACACTAAGGATCCCGCATGAGCACTAGGGTTGTAAATGAGCCGAGCTCGAGCGAGCTCACTGCTTCAAGCTTGAGTTTGTTAGAGAATCGAATCGAACTCGAACCGAGCCTCAGAATCACCCGAGCCTAGAGTTAGGCTCAAGCTTGGCTCATTTATCTTTCGAGCCGATCTCGAGTCGAACTTGAGACGAGCGAAACACGAGTAATTCACGAGTCTTTAGCTTTTTATCTACCATAAGCTTAGCCAACTGCAGTCTATCTTGTTCTTAGGCTTAAACCATTGTCTTATTTATAAGCCCGGTGTGATTTGGACAATACAATTGATAAAAAAATTGAAATACATGTGTATACACTTTAAAGAGTCATGCTTAGCAATAATGAACGAGCCTACTCGAGCTTTTCGAGCTCGAGCTCGATAAGCTTGCGAGCTTCAGCTCAAGCTTGAGTTTGGCTCGTTTATAATTCGAGCCGAACTCGAGTCAAGTCTAAGACGAACCGAACCCGAGTAGCTCACGAGTCTCGAGCTTTTTTTACAGCCCTAATGAGCACTATCTCATTGCCCAATGCACCAATACCATATTCACTAACAATCCTGCAATGAAAGTAAAGTAAACCCAAAAATACACACTAGTTCCATTTCGCAACAAATTCAAGATCATAATTTAGGCCACTGTTGTTGTATAAACCGAGGGCAAAATGGGAATTTCCCAATTGAGAAAAGAAAAGAAAAAAATTTGCCGGTGGGGCCCACCTGTCGGTGGGCCGATTGAGGAGATAAGGGGGAGATGAAACGTCTCCCCCCCACAGGCCGGTGTGGGCGGTTGCAAGCGGGCGCGATCCATCTGGATCTGGCGATCCCTCGGGGCGACGGCGGCGGCCGGGTCTTGGGGGGCGATGGCGACGGAGGCGGCGTCCGCGCGGGCGTTTTGGCGCCAGCCGTACCGCAGCCCGTCGTTCCGTAGCCCGTCGTTCCCCTTCTCTCTCCGCTCAGCTATAAAGCTCGGGCTTCTCCTCTTTCCGGTATGCGGCGAAAAATAGTGAGCTCTCCTCTCTTCTCTTTTATACTTGAGTTGTGCCTTCGGTGTTTCGGAAGTGGTGGCTGTTTTGCATCCCCAATCTGACTTTAGTCCTTCTCTGGTGGTGCTCGTCGGCGAGGCGCTTGGCCGGCTCCTCCCTGTGCTTGTGCGGCATTCCTCTACCTCAACTTTGTCCCTGTACGTGCGGCAAAGAAGGGCTTTGTATCTTCGTGCCTACTGCCCTCTCTCACAGTGGTGTTGGGGACAATAGGTTTTCTGAGATAGCAGCGTGCCTAGCCCGTGACCTTCTCGGCGATTTCGAGTATCGCCGGTTTTGTGAGTAAATCAGTCACTTGTATTTGCAATCTTTGTGTGCTGTGCTAGATTGATAATCTTTTATTCTTTATCTAGCACTGGGAGACTTAGATTGCAGTGGGATTGGATTGTTGCTCGATGATAAATGAAATCATATCCTGAGATTGGTAGATTTAATCTTTGAGCTCTAATTACTGTCACTTGCTGTCATTTGATTCATGCTCATATTCTGTGATTACTGTTAATCGTGAGCTTTGGATGATAACCACTAGACAAAGATATATTGTATATGTGCGATTTGGTTGGAGCTGTCTTTAGCTTGTAGAAATTCCACATATTTGTTGCAGATCTGTTAGAAGTCATACTTGGTTAATTAAGTCTGATTTAGTTTTTTCAAAAGGACATCTTGTATGTGGTTGGACTTGCTCTAGCTAATTTTTGGCTGTTGACCGAATGCACACATGTGGTGGATATATTATCTAAATTGAGAGTGTACAGTTTTTAAGAGCTCAAAGATTGAATTCTAATTTGGTATAACCAATCGATGAAAAGTATATGATTTAGTAGCGGGACGGCCAAGAGTAATCTTGTGTAACCCTACAATTTGAGAGCACAAATTAATAAATTAAAACTGCTTGTATGATTAAGTGTGCTTTAATCTACGCTCTGTTCTTAAATTTTTTTAAATTCTCACAGTCAATGCATGGATTAATGCTATATGTTTTGCGATTTCTATGTAGGATTAACTGATTAAGAATTGGGGATACAAAATAAAGAGGACCGAGATGTTATCATCTTATATATGCGGTTTTCAAGGGATGAGATCATGCAAGTTCGACCTATCTCGTGCTAGTAGTAAGTTGAGTTCTTGTGGATATAAATTTTATATATTTTGTTTCTATAAATTGTATTTCTCTACTTTGTTATATTTTTTGATGTTCTTCCTATCGTTAAGCACAGAGCTGAAATTCCATATCAATTATGCATTTGTGCTATACCTTTTTGTTATGCCTTCCATGGGTATATTTGGCTAAGTTTTTGTCCATTAGAATCTAGCCCGAGGCTTAGCAGAATCTTGGATCTGCCACTGAGGGGAAAGAATAAGATTCACCTCTAGGCAGGTTTGAGTTCCCCTGTTTTCTTTTGCAAACGCCATTGGTGCAGAATGGCTGAAGGCATTCAAGGGCTACATTGTGAATCCGACGACCATGCTGCAGTAGGGGTTTTATTTGGTTGTAAATAGTGATGATGACAACAATTCTTTCTGTAGGCTTTCATAAATAAGGCTCACACCAACCATGTCTCATTCTTCCTTTTTCATCATTTTACATTGTATTACCTCGCCACGGTCCCCTTTTTATGAGGGCTAGAAACCAAGAGCAAAAAGAGCAGAGTAAGTATAGGCCATATAACCTTTTCTTGGCAAATACATTTCCTCGAGTTAACGGTGCCAAGTCGAAATTTGTTGCCTACTTGTTTTCCGTTTCTTCCAATTTTGATCCGGATCTTGTAACGTATGGTGGCATGGTGCTATAATGTCCTGCCATTACTTGAGGGCCGTCGAATCTAGGCAATGGCAGGTAGAGAATGCCGTTCTCCATTGTCTACCATTGAGGCGCGAAACGCAACTATATATCATGTCTGGTTTTGCTGCTACTTGCATTATTGCATAGCCATCTTGGCTGTTACGATGGTCATCTTCGCCGGCAATGGCCTCCTCGACTGGTCGCCGCTGCCGGACGCTAAACTTGGCCGGACACTGACATGGCTGCCATTTGGACTTGGACAGTGGCCTGAGCCTGAGAAGAAACAAACGCGTTCTAAAGTGAACAACTACTATCCCAGGCCGTTCATTGTAAGATCGACGATCGTGATCTGCGATACGTGACGTGGGCCGTTCGTTCGGTGATGGACGGCATTGATCTATCGAAGGGCTTACGCGCCGTTTGCCCCCAACGGAGGGAATACGTGCTTCTTCAGGTACCCATTTGCAATTGTGACAGCCTACAAGCTCCATAAACCCTAGGAAGCCGCCGCCGCCGCCGCACGCCGTCGCCATGGCCTCCGCCCGCGCCGCCCTCCTCCGCCGCCACTGCATCGCCGCCGCCAACCCCGTCCTCTTCTCCGGCCATGGCCTCCGCTACCGCAAGCTCGAGGTCATCCTCACCACGGTAACCCACCCACCCCTTCAATCCACTCTGCTCCACTTGGACCGCCTCTCTGATGCGTCGGGGTTACTGAGGAATGTGGGAATGCGTGCGGAATTGCCATGATTTGAGTCAACATTTGTAGCTCGATTATCGAGTCAACTTTTGCTTTGGGGCAATTTGAGCGGAATGTTATCGATCCAGCGAGTTTAGTGGCGCCTTAGGGATAGTTAGACCAAAAATTTTCAGCTTAATCTGCGAGCTAGTAGTATTGGTTTGGTTGAACTAGATTATCTATTTGATGGGCCTTTCTCGATGCAAAACAACCTGGCAGCGCGACGTCGTCTTCACGAGAATTTGATCTATGGGGGAAAAAACTTAGGTGTTTTTCACTCTTTCCTGGTGTGCTGCAGACGATCGATAAGCTGGGGAAAGCGGGGGAGGTGGTGAAGGTGGCGCCAGGGCACTTCCGCAACCACCTTATGCCCAAGATGCTCGCTGTCCCAAACATTGACAAGTTCGCCATACTCATCCGTGAGCAGCGCAAGGTTCGATTTGTTCCTTTTGCCCTTAAATGTACTTCAAACGTGTAATTCGTATATTCCATCGCAGTCCACTAGCATGGTTGCTAGCTTAGTCATTTTGACATTTGAGGCCTGTTTTCATTGTTTCATAAATCAAGCGAGTCTTATTTCTCTACGAATATATGAATTATACTATGGACTATGGATTCACATTCTTCGTGCACCAATTCTTGGAATAGTTGTTGCCTTGTAGCCGTTCGATGAAATAGCCTTATATAGTATATAGATCTCTATGCTACCGTTATTCGATGCATAAGTAGTGTTGAAGTTATTGTGGTTCTGCTAGTTCATTGCTACTGAAGTTTGCTTCCTGTAATGCAAGTTAATTTGCAGTGTAAACTGTTAATTTGCAGCCTTATAAGTCACTCTCATTTATTTGATCAGCTTTACCAACGTGAAGAGGCAGAGGTCATGAAAGAAGTTACACAGGAAGATGATGATGCTCGGGTAGGCTGTGCACTGCCTAGATTTTTTTTAATGATCATGATCTGCATTGTTGATGAGAGATCTTAGTAGACAACTAACTGACCTCTCCTATTCATTTTCTGATAGGCTTGTTTCTACTTAGTCCTCTTCTAGTCCAGTGTTGGCTTTGACATTTCCTGTTTGGACTTGTGGTTTATATTGATGCTGTCAACTATATTGTGGTAGAGCATGGTGATGAAGTTAGATATCATAACAGTACTATGTAAGCGTACCAACGTGCTGTTGGTTTCTGTTCTGTAAAGTTATATCTTGGATTTTCATATTGAAAAGAATGGCTACGATCCTATACTTAATTAACTTACAAGCCCATTTGAACCCTCTGATATTTAAAAGATTGAACATGTAGTCTTGAGAAGATATTCTTTTACTTCTCACCTGCTAGCCATTATATTTAGATAGTTCTTCTTAAGTTTAGCCTACCCCAACTTGTTTGGGACAAAAGGCTTTGTTGTTGTTGTTGTTGTTGTTGTTGTAGTGCTTCTTAAGTTTCTTTGTTAATGTGGTCAACACTGTTCTGATACTGTCTTCAGTGACTAAATACGAGTACAGTAGCTTTCATCTGTCTCTGAAATGTGCACACTTTTGCTGTATATGGAAAGCCCCTTTGATGCGTACTTGAAGCCACATTTTTTTACTGAAATTCGTGGTTCAATTTAGCTCTGAATATTTTGAATTCTGGTTAAAAGTAGATATTGTGTGTTTTCCCAGTCACATACTTTTCTTTTTAAATGTTACTCATTTGCCTCTCAACTCAATCATTTGAACAGCAACAAGAAGAGAAACTGAAGGAGTATCAAACGGCAGCAAAACGGCTCGATAATGCTCTCTTGGTTAGTATGATCCCCCAAAATTGGGAATACTGCTGCAGCATATTTGTTTTCATGTTCCAATCACACAATCTTGTTTTCGTGTAGGGTGCCATTCGCATTTGCCAACTAGCATGATTTAGTCCGTGGAAGTACTGATTATCGCTGATGTTTTGATAGGTGTTGAGGCGGTTCATCTCTGTTGGGAACGAGCTGCGCACTCCTGTAACGAAGGATGAAATTGTTTCCGAGGTGCTTTTCGAGCTCAGCCACCTTATTCCAAAATTTCATATTTTTACTAACATCTCTACTTTACCAACAGGTGGCAAGGCAACTCAATATCAATATCCACCCAGACAATCTTCACCTGCAGTCACCATTGGCATCCCTGGGGGAATTTGAGCTGCCCCTCCGCCTACCGAGGGATATACCACGCCCAGAAGGCAAGCTACAATGGACTCTGAAGATTAAGATCAGGAGAAAATAAGTACACTACCTGGGGTAATTTTGTTCTCCCTGCAATGGTGGTCAATGATATCAAACCATCACAGCCTTCAGATCAAGAGACCTGTGTGTTAGTGATATGTCCTAAGTCAATCATGGAGATAATTATATCACTTCTATGTTTATGATATTTTAAATGATATGTTATTTTGTTCCTTAAATAAATGTTTTTCGTATTAACCAACAAGTATGTGACTTGTTCGTGAAACTTTTTATTCATATTTTAATATTTTTTAAATTATTCCTGATCTTATATCATTATATAAGACAATTATGATTTACTGATTAGTATATGTATTGATTGATGATAATGTTTCACAGATTATGGATATGAGATATCAAATCAATAATATAGACACATGTTAGAGAACATGATGTTAGATTGACCCACTATGAGACACTGCGGGAATTGTTATATTCTTAAGTGTCATCAGTTGGTCTCATACATAGTGTATGTAGAATCTTTAGACCCAAGATCGTCATTATTTTTTACATGTGTAATAGTTTGCTTAGTGTTTACCAAACACTACTCAATGGTTGGGTGGTTATAAAGGTAGCATTCGAATTTACTATAAAACATACAGAGTAATATGAGCGATTAAGATGTAATTTGCCCTTCTATATAACAGGAGAGATCTCTGGGTCCACCGATGTAGTTGGATTAAGGAAGTGTATGGTCATGCCAAATATAGTTGAGTCAATTACAACTGAATAATTCACTACATTCGAGTGAATGATCGAACTATCATAGGATATCACGCTTCTCGCCTTGAGTTCAATCTGGTATCATGAGGCAAAGGGATCGGTATCTAAGCATTATATAGGTTCGTTCGATATAATCTTTATGTATGGGAGTCGTTATGTCCTACTAAAAACCGCTACCGATTTATGGACCGGAAAGGAGTTTTCGGTGTATGGCCAAATATATATGAACCTACAGGGTCACATATTTAATGGGTTTGAACGATAAGGGTTTGGATGATAGTTTCTGAGTGGGATTCGATCTCTACTCGTATCGGATAAGGATCCGATTGGAGATTATATAAAGAGAGGTGCGAGGCTGAGAGAGGTATCCCGAAATACACCCGTCGAAACCTAGCCGTCACCTCTTATAACCCTTACCGTACGCGTTGGTGCTAGCACGCCGATGCACAATGTTCCATCCCTAGACATGTGGACCTCGGTAGAGGTGTTGCTGCAACTGCGGCGCTGATCGGGATGATCGCGAGGAGACATGATGACGACATCACTTCTTTAGATACATACAACACTCATCCACAAGATGATAGGCAAGGAGCTATAACAAGGGCGTGCGCATGCTAGTTGAATTATTAGGTGAGCTCGTTCCTAGGTTTGTATAATTCAGTTTCTGAGAATGGGTTGCTGCTTGATGCATGTGATGTGATTGTGGTTAGGAACATGGGTAAGGACCAAGGAAGGACATATGGAGTTGCGGACGCACTTGGAATGAACATCGGAGGTCACCACGTCACTTTGAGGCTAGGATGACCAAGAATGGAAGCTGGGTATGTTCTGCAATTCAACTCGGCCTTCGGAGACAGCGCTGACTTCAAACGAGCATAGAAGATGCATACGGAGTCCAATGAGGTGATTTTAGACTTGTTGGAAAGCTCTTGACGTCTTCTTTCCAATGGTTCTAATCCCACCTCAAAACTCCACCCGAGCACGGCATAAACTACAAAACAATTCTGAATTAGTTCCAAACATGAGCCCTGAGCCTTATATCAGTTTGAGCTCGATTGGAGAGTTGTAGTGGGATGTTCCCCTACTCTCATAGACGTGCCCCGCCACATCCCTAGCACCATAAAACCTGCCAGCGACGTCGCTTTTAGGGTCTAGGTTTTGTTTAGATCAGTTTAGCCCCATGTGCAAACTCCATGTTGTCTTTTGTGTCGACTAGACCAACAAATTCGTGTTACAAAATCTCAACTATTCTTATGCGACTTTTATATCTAGCAATTTTTAGATTGCTCATTATCTTTGTTCTCGATTGCTTGTAGGAATTAATCTTCGTGATCAGGTCAACCGTGTTGTTGGCCTGGTTGATAACGACAAGAGTGTTATAGCGATTGCAGGACGGACTTGGTCGTTTCAGTCAAGTAGCCTCATTGTCAACGTCATATCAAACAATCGTAGTTATCATTTTCATCAGAAGATCAGACCAAATTCTCTTATCAGTTGGTATCAAAGCATAGATTGCCTAGTGAGATTCCTATTTTAGATTTATTTTTCATACCTATAACCAGAAAATTACCCCACAAAAAAACATTACGTTCATCGAAAATCACCAAAACCGAACCATAGTTGTGCCTCTGCAATTTCAGTTTCTATTTTACCGTGTTGAATTTTTGTCCACTGTTAAGTTCTAATTGTTTGTCTGAGTCTAGTGCTTTGATTTTAGTTTCGGGTATTTCATCTGAAAATAAAAAAGAATTGTGGGTTTGATCAAGGGTTTACCTCCTCCCTTGCTACGGTTGCTCTTCGCTGCCGAGTTTGGAAAGGGTTAGAGTTTGTGTCTACACTGCCAGATCGTTGGGAGTTAGAGATCAACTTTGTTTTCACTTCTTACTAGTTGGCCGAATCACCTGTGTTCGGGTTCTGATTTTGTTTAGACTGAGTTCATGACAGTTCATGCAGTGTGCGCTAAAATAGCCATAACTTTTGCATATGAACTCGGATTGCAGCGTTCTTTGGCTCGTTGGAAAGCTAACAAAAGGTTACATCGAAAAATCCAAAGGACGGGTCTAATTGTATTCGTGGGGCTCTAAGAAAAGTGAAAATCCAAAAAAGGTCGTTTAGGGCATCGAAACGGCCTTTGAAGTTTTAGCACCCGTTTTTGGCATCCGTTTGCCATCTAGTTTGAGTTTTCTTTTATTCTAGATTGTGTAATCTTTGCTTCTAGGTCATATTTTAGTGAGCTTAATATTTGTGTTACTCTCAAAAAGAAAGAAAAAAAGAAAAGAAAAAATGCAAGTGCAAAAACAAGCCACACAAGGTTAACAAGAAAGAAGAAAAGAGGTAGGTGTAAAAAGAAAAGAGCCGCACAAAAAATGAAAATTTTGCAGCATTATTCATTTCTAGATTTTGAGCTCTCTTTGTATAGCCCTTGTGTCGTCTTGTGTTTGCTTGCTTAAGCTAGGGTCGAGTACTAGTTTGTGCCAACAGTTTAGGTGAGTACTTTGGACTATTATTTAGCTTGTGTAATTCTGAAATTGAATATTGCCATTCCTTTGCTACTTATATATTGCCTATCGAAGCTCCACATACTACTAACCGAACAGGACTCGATGTATCGGCAATCGCTACACATC
This sequence comes from Dendrocalamus latiflorus, assembly GCA_017311315.1. Classification (NCBI taxonomy): domain Eukaryota; kingdom Viridiplantae; phylum Streptophyta; class Magnoliopsida; order Poales; family Poaceae; genus Dendrocalamus; species Dendrocalamus latiflorus. The sequence continues at coordinate 11,787,925 of CM029646.1, forward strand.
ACTCTAGTCAAGTTACCACAAACCAACCACCGGTTGTAACACTTGTTTTGCTTGGTAAGAATCTTGTAAGCATTTGATAAGAGCTTAAGAGTGTGAGACTTTTGAAGCCTGCAGCACCTAGTAGTTGATAGGGAGCTAATAAATTTTCTTGTGTTCTACTAACAATGATAGGTTCACAAAATTCGAAACACAGTGGCAAGAATGATGACTAATCTTTTGAACTTGAGAGTGTTGGACCTCTCACTCCTCGCACAAGGATGCTTGTGCAACACTTCAACCGTGAGGTCAACAAGAGAATGGAGAAGATCTACAACGTGTTGGATCGGCTCAATGGCACCCTCATCACCATCAACAACAGAGTTGAGAACCTTGAGCAACGTCCACCACCACCAGCTGCTCGACGTGCTTTGTTTCCCCTCACTATTTGCCGGGTGAGGATGATGATGTTGAAGAGAACAACAGTGATGCCGACATTGAAGTTGAGGGCCCCAGCGACCACGACCGTCGTCGACTCAGGCAAAATTGACGAGGTATGGGTAGGTTACAAAGAGAGGTACGTGATGATGATGCATTCACTAAAGTCAAGTTTATAATTCCTCCATTTGCTGGTAGATATGACCCTGAAGCTTATCTTGTTTGGGAAATACAATTAGATCAAAAATTTGCATGCAATGATTTTCTTAAAAATAAAATAGTTAGGGCTGCTACTAGTGAATTCACTGATTTTGCATCAATTTAGTGGAGGGAACAATGTACACTGCCACTTGTACCTAGAACTTGGGATGCTTTGAAAAGAGTCATGAGAGCTAGATTTGTGCCTTCATATTTTTCATGTGACATGTTAAATAAATTGCAATGCTTAAAACAATGCAATAAGTCAGTAGAGGAATATTATCAAGAATTGCAAATTGGTTTATTGCGTTGTGGTTTGGAAGAAACTGAAGAAGCTAAAATGGCTAGAATTTTGGGAGGGCTTAACTGAGAAATTTAGGACATACTTGACTATAAGAAATACAATTCTGTCACTCGTTTGTTTTATCTTCCTTGCAAAGCTGAAAGGGAAATACAGGGGCGATACATGAGAACAAAGAGTCATTTTGGGGGTTCTTGTTCCTCCAAACCAAGTACCAGAACAGCAAGGGCGCCCCTTCCATCTACACCAAGTTGGGGGCGCTCTACTTCTACTTCTATGCCCTCACGTACACCTGAAGCAAAAAAACGCTACAACCGTTCAACCTCCCGCCAAATCTGCTCCAACAAAGAGTGCATCTTCAGTTGCTTCAACTGGACATACAAGGGACATTCAATATCACAAGTGCAAAGGTTTGGGTATTTTATGAGAGAGTGCCCAAGTCAGCGAGCTCTCATTGTGAGAGAAGATGGTGAGTATACTTCAGTTAGTGAAATTGATGAAGATTATACACTTGTTGTAAATGATCATGCAGTTGATGAGATTGACATGGGTGATGAACAAGAAGAACATTTGAGTCCTGAAACTTCAAACAAGCACATGAGCCTTATAGTGAAGCGTGTGTTTAGTGCACAAATGGAGTGCTGAATAGGACCAACAACACAATTTGTTTCAAACCAAGTTCGTCATCAAGGAATGTTCATGTATTGTCATTATCGATGGTGGAAGTTGCAATAATTTAGCTAGCTTGGAGATGGTCGAGAAACTTGGCTTGATCACAAGTCGTCACCCACGTCCTTACTAAATCCAATAGTTCAACTCATGTGGTAAGTTGAAGGTAATCAAAACTGTGAGAGTACAATTTTCGCTTGGTTCATATCATGATTATGTTGATTGTGATGCTGTATCTATACAAGTATGCTCCTTACTTTTAGATAGACCATAGTAATTTGATAAGGATTCCACTCATCATGGTAGAATTTAATCAATATATTCTCATGCATAAGGACAAGAAAATTGTTTTACACCCAATATCTCCTGAAGCCATTATTAAAGATGAAATTGAACAATCTGAATGTGAGAAAAAGGAGAATGCTAAAAGTGAGAATCAGATAATAGCTAAAGAATGTTTTCCACCTAAAAAGAAAGAAACAAAAGAATCAAATGCTAAAAAGAATGAAATTAAATTGAAAGGTGATGTTCTATTAGCTACTAAATCAGATTTCAATGACCTGGAAGTGGAAAATTCTGTTTGCTATGCCTTACTTTGCAAAGATGCTTATTTTTCACTTGAGAATTTGCCCACATCTTTGACTCCTTCTGTCATTAACCTTTTGTAGGAGTTAATGATGTGTTTCCATCTGAAATACCCTTGGGGCTGCCACCTGTTAGAAGAATTGAGCATCAAATTGACTTGATCTCAGGAGCTTTCTTGCAAATTGGGCACCATACAGGACTAATCCGGAGGAGACTAAGGAAATTCAGCATCAAGTATAAGACTTGCTTGACAAAGGGTACGTACGTGAATGCCTTAGTCTTTGTGATGTTCCTCTGATTTTAGTTGCTAAGAAAGATGGATCTTGGCGTATGTGTGTTGATTGTAGAGCGATTAATAATATCACTATTATATATCATCATCATATTCGTAGGTTAGATGATATGCTTGATGAATTGAGTGGCTATACTGTTTTCTCTAAAGTTGACTTGCGTAGTTGATACCACCAAATTAGAATGAAACTTGGAGATAAATGGAAGATTGCATTTAAAACTAAGTTCGGGTTATATGCTAGTGATACCTTTTGGTTTAACCAATGCACCTAGCACTTTCATGAGATTAATGAACGAAGTTTTATGTGTTTTCATTGGTAAATTTATGGTAGTTTACTTTGATGATATATTAATTTACAGTAAGTCACTTGATGAACATCTTGAACACTTACGTGTTGTTTTCATTGATTTGAGAGATGCACGTTTGTTTGGTAACCTCGAAAAGTGCACCTTTTTTGCACCGATCGAGTTTGTTTTCTTGGCTATGTTGTTACTCCACAGGGAATCGAGGTAGATGAAGCCAAGATTGAAGCTATAAAGAGTTGGCCGACACCACAAACGGTCACACAAGTGCGGAGTTTTCATGGACTTGCTGGATTCTATCGCCGCTTTTTGAAGGATTTCAGTAAGATCGCTGTACCACTTGATGAATTGACGAAGAAAGGTATTCCTTTCAAATGGGGATAAGCACAAGAAGAAACTTTCAACCTTCTCAAAGAAAAACTCACAAATGCACCATTGCTCCAACTCCTGACTTTGGTAAGACTTTTGAACTTAAGTGTGATGCTAGTGGAATTGGAATTGGTGGTGTGTTGATACAAGAAGGTAAACCTGTTGCTTATTTCAGTGATAAATTGAGTAGACCTATTTTGAACTATTCAACTTATGATAAAGAATTATATGCTCTAGTTCTAACTTTCGAAAATTGGCAACATTATTTATGTAGGATCAGAAATGGCAACAGAGGAGGTGTGAATGGTGCCATTTTAAAAATCGCCCCAAAGTATCCACACAACATATCTTCTCCGATATCTACAGAAGCTATGAAGAAGGCATGTTTATGCTCATTGTCATCCAGAGAAAGATCGGCAAACAAAGCACCCAAATGAAGCTGGCAGCAGAAATAAGCTTAAGAAGAAACAGGCCAGGCCGGTCAGACCGCCGGTTCAAGACTGGTCTGACCGTCGGCTATATGCCGGTCTGACCGCCACAACACCTCCGGTTCGACCGCCATTGTCTGGCCGGTCTGACCGCCAGTGCTTGGCCGGTATGACCACCAGCACAAGTCCGGTCTGACCGGCGGCAAGCGAGCGGTATAACCGCTAGGGTTAGCGGTCTTACCGGGCCGCGAAAACAGAGCAGTCAGCAGGTGCCTGTCTGAAGATATTTTGCACAGTTTTTTTACTAAGAACAACAGAACACAGAGAATTTAACAAAATGATGATGTTCTTTTCAGCTCAAATCATCTTAACTTCATCTTGAATAGCTAAGAGATCTTAAAAAAGAGAAAATGCAGATACAAATCAAATGTGAACAGAGATTGCTGTCTTTGCCAAATAGAATCAACAGAAAAGGATGAAAATCATATTTCTCATGATACATTGATCCTTTGCTCATGAATCTCTTAAATACATCAGAGAAGCAACCTCAGACAATCGAATATGAATCTAGAACTGCTTTTCTTAGGTCATCAAAAGAAAACCAAGATTCCCCTGACGACAAACCCTAGTTTTTGCAAACAGAGGAAATCCTGACGCTTCACTCAGAGAGAAGAGAATCATTGAATCTTTCATTTGCTCTTGGGAATGGAATGGCCAAATGGCCTTGAATATTTTCCCATCACAGAGCCACCAAGAGCCAGCTACTCAAACAAGATCAAACCAAAGAAACACCGGAGCAAAGAATAAAAGCCATAACAGAAGACAAACACAGAGAGGAGGAACTCAGTCCATCTCAAGCAAAAGATATCTCAGATTGATACAAAGAGCTTACAACATCCCCATACGCAATTGAAAAGGGGTTTAATTAATATCACTACATGCTTCTCAGTATGAGATGAACTCATGCACACATACTGAGCTCTACAGAGAACACACCCTCTACTGCTTCTGCTCAGATTACTTGCTTGCTTCCTTACTTACTCTTGCACTGCCTATTCCCTTTGCTAAATAGAAGGGCCTCACCTCCTCAAATAGCAAAACAAGAAATGCAGGCCATTCTCCACTCCATGCTCCACATCCCAAATGAAGCAAGGGTCAAACCCTTTCCAGGAAATGGAGGGAAACCAGCCACTTGAGTCAATTCTCCAAATTGCCCCTCAAGCACCTTCCCGAAAGCTTCCCGCAACCGGTACCTTGACTCCTCCCTAAGTCTAGTCCCGGTCCACTCCGCTGCACACGACCGCACCCGGCATCCTGACCGTCTGGACCTCAGCTCCTCCCTGAGCCTAGTCCCGATCCACCTTGTCGCTGCCCGTCGTGTCCACCCGACTCCGACCGACTGGACCTCCGACTCCACTTGAGTCTAGTCCTGGTCTGTTCCGTCGCACACGACCGCAACCGACATCCAACCGTCTGGACCTCCGACTTCTCCCTGAGCCTAGTCCCGGTCCACTCGTCGTTGCCCGTTGTGTCCACCACCGGTAGCTCCAGCTCTGGTTCCTCGTCTCCTGGCTCGCAACCACCTTAGCAGCCTTGATCATCTTCGGCATCTCCGGCCGTCTGGACCTCAACACCTCCTGTGTCTAGTCCCGGTACTCCCACGCCTCACCATGACCTAGCTCCGAAGTCCTGCAGCCACATAGACAAGCAAACCGTCACATAGCACCGCACGAAACAGCATAATCAACAATAGCATTAGTAAAAGGTACTCAACCCTGGAATACTCAAAACAAACTCAAACTCTCTAACACAAGCGTCAATTACTCATCACAAACATGAGGATACCTCCACATGGTCTCTCAATTTATGGCCCAAAGAATTTGTTATACATTCTGAGCATGATTCTTTGAAGCATATTAGAAGTCAATCTAAACTGAACCATAGACATACACATTGGGTTGAATTTATTGAATCTTTTTCTTTTGTCAGTAAACACAAGAAAGGGAAAGAAAATGTGATTGCTGATATTTTGTTTAGACGGTATACTTTGTTGTCTCAACATGATTGTAGAATATTGGGCTTAGAGACAATAAAAGATTTATATGCTTCTGATGATAAATTAAAAGATACCCTATCCAATTGTAAAGATGGTAAAAGCTGGAACAAATTTGTTTTTAATGATAGTTTCTTATTTAGAGCTAACAAGATATGCATTCCAGCTAGTTCCGTTCGTCTTTTGTTGCTATAGGTGGCATATGGAGGGGATTAATGGGACACTTCGGTGTAAAAAAACAGAGGACATCCTTGCTGAACACTTCTATTGGCCAAGGATGAGGCGTGACGTCGAGCGCTATGTTTCGCGATGCACTACATGCCAAAAAGCTAAGGCACAACTGAATCCACATGGCTTATACATGCCTCTTCCCATTCCTAATGTTCCTTAGGAGAATATTTCTATGGATTTTGTTTTAGAATTTCTTAGGACAAAGATGGGGAGGGATATTATTTTTGTTGTAGTGGATAGGTTTTCTAAGATGGCATATTGTATTCTTTGTCATAAGAGCGATGACGCTACACATGTTGCTGATTTATTTTTTTGGGAGATAGTTCGACTACATGGTGTGCCAAAGACGATTGTTTCATATTGTAATGCGAAGTTTTTGAGTCACTTTTAGGGGACGCTTTGGGGAAAACTTGGGACGAAGCTACTGTTTTTAATTACTTGTCATCCCCAAACTGATGGACAAACTGAGGTCGTCAACCATATCTTGTCAACAATGTTAAGGGCCATTTTGAAGAACTTGAAGATATGGAAAGAATGTCTACCTCATATGGAGTTTGCCTACAATTGCTCGCTACATTCAACCACAAAAATGAGCCCTTTCCAGGTAGTATATGGATATAGCCCTCACGCTCCAATTGATTTGTTACCTCTACCTTCTTCGAAGAGGGTAAATTTAGATGCTGAAAAACATGCTAAATTTGTTCTAAAGTTGCATGAAACTGTTAAAGAAAATGTAGAGCGTATGAATGAGAAATATAGGGTTGCTGGTAGTAAAGGTAGATTTTTGAACCTGGTGATCTTGTATGGTTGCATTTGAGAAAAGATAGATTTCCAGAATTGAGAAAGTCTAAGTTGATGCCTAGAGCTGATGGTTCTTTTAAGATTATTGAGAAGATTAATGATAATGCATACACGTTTGAGTTGCCTATAGAGTTTGAGGTTAGTCCCACATTTAACATTGCAGATTTGAAGACATACTAGTAAGAGGAAGATGAATTTGAGTCGAGGACGACTCCAATTCAAGAGGGGGAGGATGATGAGGACATCACTTTTTTGGATACACACAACATTCGTCCATAAGATGATAGGCAAGGAGCTATGATGAGGGCACGCACACACCAATTGAATTATCAGATGAGCTTGTTCCTAGGTTTGTATAATTCATCTTGAGAATAGGTTACTGCCTGATACATGTGATGTGATTGTACTTAGGAACATGGGCAAGGACCAAGGAAGGGCACATGGAGTCACGGACGTGCTTGGGATGAACATCGGAGGTCACCACATCACTTTGAGGCCAGGACGACCAAGAATGGAAGCTGGGCATGTTCTGCAATTCAACTCGGCCTCCAGAGATAGCACTGGCTTCAAATGAGCATAGAAGATGCATACGGAGTCCAATGAGGTAATTTTGGACTTATTGGAAAGCTCTTGACGTCCTCTTTCCAATGGTTCTAGTCCCACCTTAAAACTCCACCCAAGCACGGCGTAAACTATAAAACAATTTTGAATCAGTTCCAAACCTGGGCCCTGGGCCTTGTATCAATTTGAGCCCGACTAGAGAGTTGTAGTGGGATGTTCTGCCACTCTCACGGACGTGCCCCCACGTCCCTAGCACCATAAAACTTGCCAGTGATGCTGCTTTTAGGGTTTAGGTTTTATTTAGATCAGTTTAGCCCCTTGTGCAAACTCCACATTGTCTCTTGTGTCGACTAGACCAACAGATTCATGTTACAGAACCTCAACTATCCTTGTATGACTTTTATATCTAGCAAATTTTAGATTGCTCATTATCTTTATTCATGCTTGTTCTCGATTGCTTGTAGAAATTGATCTTTGTGATCAGGTCAACCGTGTTCTTAGCACGGTTGATAACGACAAGGGTGTAGTGTAGTCATTATAGGATGGATTTAGTCGTTTCGGTCAAGTAGCCTTGTCATCAACGTCATATCAAACAATTGTAATTATCATTCTCATCAGAAGATCGGACTAAATCCCCTCATCAAGACGGTTGGCCAGAGGACGATTGACTACTACCATTACACCGACGCGTTCTTCGTTGAATCAGCTGCTTCAACTCTACTTTAGCTGCACTGCGTGTCTAGTAATAATGACCTATGATTTCTTACTCGTATGGCTTTCAGGTTTATGCGGTAGAAATTTTAATTTGCGCTAATGTAGCGTACCTGTCTCATGCGTGTCTCTAGTTATGTATTCAGATATTTCAGCGCCATGGTTATTGAGGCATCACTATATCAGTGATATATCATTGCCATATCACCGTGGCGGACTGGAGGGCCATGCCATGCGGGCAGCATGGAGTTGTGGCGTATGCCGCCGTCGGATCTGGTCTCCTCCACCAGATCGGGCCTCCTGCTTTGCGGAGGGCGAGTTCTCCGACAGCTCCTTTGCGGCTCCGGTCTCCACCTTAGCTCCGCCTCTACTCTAGTCCGCCGCCTCCTGCTTTGCTGGCTGGCTCTCCACCACCTCCTCTGGTCTACCAGCTGTCGCTTGGGGGCGGTAGAGAGTGGCAGCGGGAAGAGGGAGCGGTTGTTGATGAGCTGGCTCGGCCTCGTCGGCGTCGGAGGTGGAGATGGAGGAAGGAGAGAGGGAGATAATCAGAGAAGCAATGAGGGGCGAAGGAAGAGAAATGCCGAGATGTCAAGAAATGTAGGCGGTGGCCAAGGTTATGAGGGATTTCGGTGTTTTGCGATTTAGCCCTCTGAATTTTCTGAAATTGCAATAAAATCCTTCTCTCTTTGTATTTCTTCTGTTTGTGCCTTTCAGAAATCTGATATTGTTGTGTGTATGGCGCCGCCATGTCGCGCACCATAAACGATATTGTTGTGTGAAGGTGGTGAGTCGCCGCACCTCACCGCACCGCCTTAATAACCATGATCAGTGCTTCAAACTTCTTTTCCATGTTGAAAATCAAGCGTTGCCTTTTCACCTTGTGAACTTGCTTCATGCCATTCTTGGCCTGCCTTTCAGCAAAAATGGTATGGTTGGCAGTTCGTTCTTCTAAAGTTGAAAACAGTGAATAATTTGTTTGGAATAGCGAGCAACTACTGCCTAGCATGGACTCTCCGTGTAGTGTCCACAATCTTGTATTGAGTATTGTTGTTGACTCGATTATATTCTTGACTTGTTGGTTCTCCCAATCTGGGTGCAAAAGGAGAGCGATATAAAGAAGGCTGTGATTGCAAGGCATCCTCAAAAAAGGAGAGGCAGCGAGCGAAAGCTTGCTCGAAAATGCGGCACAACCTAGCCATCAAGGGCACGATCTCGTCGTCATCATCACAAGAAAATGGCAGTCTCCATCACGTTTTAATCGGCCTACATTGCTCTACGTGTTCTGTAGTGATCTTTAATTTACAAGTACATCTTGCTTAAATCCGCTCGGATGCGATGCAACCTTCACATATGCTGCAGGTTTGCTGTGTTCTCTCTCCTCGATTTGCCTGCGCTTTGACTGAATTGGATGCATTCATCAATTGAATGATTATCTGGAGCCACATGATAGTACATATCATTTGATCCATCGATGGGCCCTGTGATGGCTACCGGCAATCATTTTCTTGGTCGTGTTTTAAGCTCTAAGCCGAATTAGTGACCGGAGTGCCTCAGATCTTTGCTGATACAGTGGTGCGCACTCGACACTGCATTGTTTACCAATTCTGATTACCATAGGAGGATTGCTTCAAAACATTATGCGGTAATAACACGTCATCAAGGATTATCACTGGATCCAAAGTGCTAGCGCAATTAACAACCTGAAGAATTTTCATGTGGACAGATGCATGCTATGCTATGCTACCAATGTGTGCCTAAAAGGGCATTAACGCCAAGATCCTACTTTGCTTGAGCACCGCAAAATACCTTTCCTGGGCAGCAAGAGAAAGCTGTAAAGCAGTCAGTTATCTTATGGCCCTTTGTCTTGAGGTTAATTCCCCTGCAAGGCATCAGAACTCACAAGCAATGGAGATGCTTCTTTGCGTAGGACAGGAAGAAGCGGTAGCTAGCTCACCTGGATTTGCGGTTCATTATGGCAGTATGGGCATAGACCTTATTAAGCTCTTGTTCACGCTTCAACTGTGCTTATGGGTGTTTAGTTAGAACTTGACTCTTTGAGCACACAAATTTCGGCATCCAATGAAATGGTGTGTGGTCCTAAGAGCTACTTTGGAGGTCATAATCTTCAATCAACAAACGGCAGGCAGTTGTCCTTATCGGATTATGTCTATCTATCAGTAAAAGGTCAAACAAAAATATGGTCCATGATGTGATGTTCTTTTCCTCCTGTCTATTTGAGCTATTTATGGATCAGTTGAATTTGGAGGAATAAACTTTTGCAGGCTTGTCACATTGGAGAGCATGTTGATATATGAAGATTAGATAGGGAGACTTGGTGCTTGGATACTATGGTGCCCTATTTCAGCGTCCTATATATATAGGGAATGTTGTATAGACATACACATATATATACACTAACTTGTGGTCATCATTTTAAAAGAACAGGCAAGACACAAGGCATGCATTTTAACTGCATCACGTGGTTAAGCTTACCTAATGCTAGTTTGTGCATAAAAAAAAATAACAAAGTTCATCTAATAGAGATAAATATACCTGACGGAGCTTGGACGAGCCAAGCGACATAAAAAATTAAGGTCTACATGTGATGAGGGGCGAAGTCCATGTGACACCAAATGATTCATTCCTAAACACAATACATATAATACACCATAAGAAATAACTGATACACAAGTGTCGAAGTTTTCAAAAGCAAGGTGTACATAAGAGTGGACAGCAGGCTGAGGAACTGCTTGGCTATAATACAACCAATTGAAGCAAGGAGTTTTAGTTCAGATATCTCATGCCTTCCAGGGCAGAACATGAATGATATCTCAAGTCTTACTTGTGTAGACATACATAGTAGTGCTATAGTGAAAGTGAAAGATGAGGAGAGGGGGAGCCAACAAGACAAATCAAAGTGTCGCAAGAAAAGTTTGATCAAAACTTGCAACAATCGTCAGGAAAGGTTCAAAATCTCAACTGAAAATAAAAATCGCTCAAAGGTGAACTGCAAATAACCCTTCATTTATGCAGCCGAGTACAAAAGGACAAAATTGTATTATGATACTGAAAGGTACTAGTGATGACTGATGACTCCCAAAAGAATTTCATGCAAGTCTACTGGTACAGGCAAACCAGCTGCAACATTCACTGAATACGTCAATTTAGGGTAAAAAGAATCACCTTTAATCCCCTTGAAGATTGTAACTCTAATCCTTTTACATTTTGGGATGTATATTAGTCATTACTCTACCATAATCCATTGTAACTCTGAATAGATCTGACTGCACATCTAGCAGATTATGGACCACATACCCAACAAATGCGAGAGTAGTCCTAACAATTGACGTAGCAACTGCAAGCAAAAGAACTAGATGTATGAGTGTCAGTACCATCTCATTTGACATTTGAAAAAGAACTTACTAATTTACTGAGCCTTTTCAAATGTTCCTTAAATGGCTACTGAAACAAGCAGCAAGATTGGCATATGCACATAATCAAAGGTCAGTGTCATCTCACAGATGACGACGCTTCTACAGAAACACTTCCTTGTTAACTAGTAGGTATGAGGATGCATACCCTTCACTTCAGTGTTTGTGCTGAAAGAAAGAAAGAAAAAAAACCAGCATTCATGCACTAAGAAGAAAAAAACCAGCATTCATGCACTGAAGTTCCATTGCCATGCCATCTCAACAACCCTACATCATGCTAATGGGGGCAGTGTGTAGTAAATTGCAGTTCCAACTGAAGAAAAACAAGAGAATTCTTCAAGAAAAAACAAGGATGCAACATGTAATCCTAATGAGTGAAAGATGAGGTAGTACAATGGATCTCACTTATTAATAAAGGCACATCACATTCATATCTACTGTTCATGGTTGCCGTCCTTTCGAAAAACTTGAAAAGAAAAATCTGCGACAAGTAGAAAAATCCAATCATTCAGCACACCTTATTGTAAGCTGATTGATGCAAAACATAACAGTGCACATACTGATTGTTAGATTTGGAGCTCAAAGGTTATTCAAAACCCTCTCAATTGCTTGCCATTAGTACAAGCTACAAATTTCAACAGTACTCAACTGAGACATGTACAATTATCTAATGGCATATTTCTTCTGTTTTCCCCAGAATTTTCGTCCTGATTTCCACCTGAAGAACTTTAGTTGACTAGAAGGAGGAGAAACAAATAACTATTACTACTGATCTCTAATATGACTTGCACAAATACACGCATGCGCACACAGATCTACAATATGAACAATTAATCACAACTTTGGGGGGTTAACATTCTTCAGCATTTCCAACTTGCCGTCGTTCATACATCATACCAATTATACAACTTTGACATGGAGCAAGAATTCTCCTAGGCAATAATTCCATTACCCAATTGCTAGTTTATATCACAAAACTACTAGATTAGTACTTGAAAAGATTCAAGTTTGGCAAGATGAAAAATCTACTGCAACTGTACCAGGCTGCTCAGGTTTCACAACCCAGCATAACAAGAGGAGGAAGGGGGCAATCCGGCATCAATGTTCAGCACCGCCAGGCTGACACCGACACGAGCTCCGACTGCTGCCACCACAGCACTAACGCTGCCTGGCGCTTCTCCACATGGAAACCATGGTTAGCCGTGCGCCTGAGCAGGCACTCGGCCTGGGCCTCTGCCGCATTGCTGAGCTGCAGCGGCACAAACCCGGTGGATGAAAACATGGACTCCCATGGGGGCAGCTTGTCGCCGAGCACTAGGCGCTCGACCCTCGGCCGCAGGACGAACTGCTCGACCTTGGTCACCACGTCCGGCGACGCGCCCGCTGCGTCCAGTGACTCAAGAAGCGCCGCACAAGAGCGCAAGAGGCTGAGGGCGTGACGCGGGAGCGGCAGGTCGCCACGGTCGCATCCGTGGTCGACGCACACGACAATGGCGGGACGGAGCTGCTTGACGACACGGAGAGACGCAGGCGCCGGCGAGAAGGTTCCTGAGCCGATTGGGAGATGAACGGCGACGGCTTCGTCGGGCGTAGCCGATAAGCCCATGGGCGGGGACGGGCCGAAGGGATCGAACACAATGGCATTAAACTCGAACGGGATGCCGAGCTCCGCGGCGAAGCGCGTCAAGCTCTCATGGGTGAGGTGGAGCTCGAGGGGGTGCCTTGACCCCAGCGACACCAATGCCGTCACCTTCAGGCTCGGCGGCGGCAGCGGCGCAGCAGTGCGGCGCCACTGGTGCGCGAGCTCCTGCATGAGCGGTGGCCACTGTCCGCCGAAGCCGACGTCGAAGTCAACCACGTGGACGCGGCGCGCGCCGCCGAGCGCGTCAAGGAACGCCTGCGTGGTTGTGAAGCTGGCGAACTGGACGGTCGGGGACGCGTCGGATAGGGCCTTGTGCGCGGCGAGCTTTAGCGCGACGTCGAGCGGTGAGGAGACGGATCCCGCGGGCGGGAGGGCCGTGGGTGGGAGCAGGCGCAGGAGCGCGTCCCGGAGGTGAGCGGCGGCGCGGAGGAGAGGAGGGTGCCCCGGCGGCGGTGGCGAAGGGAGCCGATGATTGAGCCGCGCCAATATCCCGCGCGCGCCAGTGGAGTCTCCGGCGTCGGCGCGGCGCGCCACCTCGAGGAGCTCGTCCACCGCCGCCTGAGAGTCGAGATCCTCGACAGCGGCGGCGGAGACGGGGAGTGGCTGCGCTGGGAATTGCGGCTGGAGCTGAGGCAGCGAGAACGCCTCGATGGCCACCGGTTCCTGGTGCAGCGGCGGAGGCAAGAAGGGGTCAAAGGCGGGGCCTTTGAGGCCAAAGGCGTCGCCGTCGCCGTCGGCGTAGCCGGCGTCCATGATCCAGCGGAGGAAGGAGCTGTCCTGGGGCTGGGCGGCGGGCGCGGCCATGTCGCCGGAGAGGACGGCCTCCCAGTCCTCGGCGCTGATGGGGGGCGGCTCCGGCGCGGTCCTCGCCGCCGAGGAGTAGGAGGTGGCGCCGCCGAGGGAGGAGGAGGTGAGCGGGCTGGGGCTGCGGTTGTGGAGGACGGAGGTGGGCTCCGACGACTTGTTGAGGCGCTTGGCCACGGCAAAGACAGCTCCTTGGGCGCCGCCGTCGTGGTTCAGCTCGAGCTCTAGCGTGGGGTGGAGATCGCAGGACATGGTGAGCGCGCTGATCATAAGAGGAGGAGGCTCCAGCGCTGAGGTGGCAGCCGGAGCCGGAGCCGGACGAGAGGGGGAAGTGGTGTTGGTGCGCGTGTGCTTGGGAAGAGGGAAGGTGGTGGTGTTGGGACTTGGGAGTGAGACAAAGCCTTCACTGTTGCCCTGCTCCTATACGACTTGCTGAACTGTTCACACTTTGTTTTTTTTAAAAAATGATCGCTAACGGTCCTTTTCGTAAAATTAGTCCTGTCTCCAAGCTCGGCGGACGCGGCCATCAGAGCTCGGCAAAACGTCCCTGTGCACTCATAACTAGGTGCATAAGCGCGGCGCACGCCGCGCTAGCCACCGTGTGGACCAAAGTAAAAGAGACGAAAATTCGCAGGGAGTTTCGTAAAAAAAAATCAAGGACATATGCGTAATTTCGGGAAAACCAACGGTTTTTTTCGTAAAAAATCGAGGACTTGGAAGGACCTGTACGTAAGTAAATAAGGACCTATATGTAATTTTGGAAACCCGCGGGGCGCAATCCAATATATTTTTTTGTTAAAAAAAACTGACAGGGACCTTTTTGCGAGGAAAAAGGACTTTTACGTAATTTCCGAAAAACACGGGTTATTACCTCCCCCGACCGTACCGTTTTTTGGCGGCCACGCGCCGGCCGCAGCGTGTTAGCGGGCGACGTGGCCGCCCTCGCTGCCCTGGAACCCCCCCGGGTATTGGGGGTTCTGGATTTAGGCGATATATATATATATATATATATATATATATATATATATATATATATATATATATATATATATATATATATATAAAAGTCTGAATGTGTATATTTATTACTCTTGTGTGATTAAAAAAATTATAAAAAATGATGCCAAGATTACAGAAGTGAGCACTATTAGTTGTAGTATCTGTGTATACATATGTATGTATATATGTCTACCTGTTTTATGCATATAAGCACAGGACCATAGACATAATTAGTAGCTCAGCTATGTTCATGTGTATGATTATTTTGTTATGCTAGGTTATATTTAGCGTCGGACGCCAACACATTCTTTTCTGTATTACAGGGAATGGTTGCTGGTGACGATCACAAGCGTGGTACATTGTTGGACCCTTCTTGGGATGGACAACATCATTGTCGGGCTTAGTCGAGCGGTGATGGACCACCTCATTTTGTTCTCTGGGGGACCTCGAGAGTGGCCTCTTAACGATTGGTATGTTCAGGTTTTGTTGCGGACTGGGTTGATGCCCATAACGAGGATGATGCGCATTGGGCACTCGTTCGCATTAGACTTGCTGCTTCTATTGGTATTCGTTGACCAGTGGAGATAGGAGACCCATATGTTTCACTTTTGGCAGGGAGAGATGACCATCACCCTACAGGATGTTGTTTATCTTACTGGCCTACCACTACGGGGTCGTCCTATGGTTCCACCCCTAGATCAGCTGACTAGAAGGCACGTCTGCTACACCGTTTGGTCATCCCATTACGGACAGGATCCATAGAGTGCCACATTTGTGGCTATGATGATACAAACAATGCCCAACAGGTGTGCCTGCGGAGGTTGTAAGATCCTACCTTGTTGCTTAATTGCTCTTCATGTTCGGTGGATCCTATTTCCTACGATCCCGTGAGATTGGGTGTACCCTAGCTACATCGACCTCATTGAGTCTTTGGTTGACACCAAGCCTGAAGAGATCTTGTTGTACAGCTGTGGCTCTGCTGTACTGTGCATGACCTACAGCGATTCGTGCGATGGCTCACAACATGCTACTGGTGAGCCAAACCTCGTCGTTTGCTACATCTTGTTGTAGTTGTGATCATGCTAGTACTTCCTTGTTGGTCAACTGTACTTTCAGGTGTAGGTGCACTCATACCAATTGGAGGCACACAATTCTACGGTCACAGTGATGGTAACGATCTAGTGGACAGACTCACTATAGGTACTCGTTGGACTGCTAGCGAGCTAGGATGGTCTAGGGAGAGACAATGTGAGCGTACCCGAAGTTCCATAACGTGTTCGAGACCTTGCACGAGGGTAACGTCATGTGGACAATGTGGACCGCAGAGTTCATCTTTGAGATAGTGGCATTTCATTTGTTAGAGCAATGTGAGCTAGATAGGGACTACTGGCTTACAACCTACAACCTTGTCTTTTCCCATATGGTAGAGCCCTACACCCTTAAATGAGTCATGAGACAATTCGAACTTTACCAGTAGGTGCCACTAGCACCAGGTCAACCGCTACCTAGCCACGTTCACCTGTAAGTAAAATTATTTGTTAGCTCATTTCGTACAGTCTTTTGCTTTAACTTCTAAGTTGTGTACTGTTGTAGGGGTGGCCCCCACCTTACCCCAGCAGGCCTGTTTCGGAAGTGTAAGGCCCAGAATGGGACATGTATAGTGACATAGGTACCCCTGAGGGGGGGAACTCATACATAAGGGTATAATTGTAAAGGCACTCCCCATGTGGATGTAATATAAGACATAGGCTACAAGGAAAGGGGCCTAAGGCATTCATTTACTCAACTCTCCACTACTACACTCTCTCTCTCTCTGTTTGGTCTGTAACCACAACAGTTGGCGCCGTCCGTGGGGAGGACAAGAGTAAGCCTCCAAATTTGAAGGAGAATGGCACCAAAGAAAACTTCACCGTCGGCGGCGAAGCAGAAGAAGGCGGAGGCGGCGAAGTCTCGCGTCAGCACAAGGGCTTCGGCTTTAGCAGCCGCAGGTATGAGCAGTGGTGTAGGTGCGACCGAGGACCCCGCCATCGACGCGACGACCAACCCCGCCATCGACACGACGACCAACCCCGTCATCGACGCGACGACCGATCCCACCAGCACTACTCCGACGGCCAACCCCGGCGATGGCAACGCAGGCGCAGAAACGGTGAATGACCCCAGCAGCGACGCGAACCTCGTCACCGGCTCTAGGGCCCTCCGGGGCAATGCGGCGCGCAGCCTGGGTGCGCAGGCCGTGGTCACCACCATGCCGGTGGCACCGCCAAGCGCACCGACGGCCCCGGCCACGCCCGCGGTAGAGACGGCCCTGCTGGCGGCCCTCAGCGCGTTTCAGCGGGAGCTAACGGACCTCCGCGGAGCCGTCCGGGACATGCAGGAGGCTCGGAGCCAACACGCCCCTCCGGCAGTGGCATCCGAACCCGGCCCGGAAAGGGCGGATAGCCGCGATGCCCCCACGTCTAGCCGCGCCCCACTACGACGCGTAGACCCGGAGTCCCCGCTTTCTGCGGGCCTACAGCAGGCGCCATGGCCTGAAGATTTCAAGTTCCCGAGCGTCATCGAGGCCTACAAAGGCGACTCCGACCCACGAGAGTTCGTGCGCGTGTACGAGACCGCCATCGAAGCCGCTGGCGGAGACGACATCACGAAGGCAAAAGGGCTCCCCCTCGCGTTACAAGGGGTGGCGCTGTCCTGGTTCTTCACCATTGAACCACAGTCCATCTACGCGTGGGAACAGGTCCGCAACCGACTCTACAACAACTTCCAGGGAAACTACATCGAGAGTGTCGATGCGGACTAGCTCTTCGCAGTCAAGCAAAAACCCAGGAAAGGCTCCGGGACTACTTCAAGCGCTTCGCGAAAGTGCGCTGCCAAGTCAAGGACGTCAACGAAACAACGGTCACCAACGCAGCAATACAAGGCCTCCGACCGGGGCCAATGGCCGAGTACAACGCTCGCAAGCCCATTAATACGGTCGGGAAACTCTTCGACAAGATGGAAGAGTATGCCAGAGCGGAGGAGGACGCGCGGAGGCGACACGGTGATGACTCCGACTCCAACAAGGTGGAAGGCTCGGTCAAGAGCGAAGACTCGCCGAAACAGGGCTCTTCGAAAGGTAAGCGTAAGCAAGAGCAGCCGAAGGGCGCCTCCGAACACAAGGACCCCCAACACAATGACCAACCAGGCGACAGGCCCAAGCGCGACCAGCGCAAGTCCAGGAAATCTCGTTACGTTTTCGACATCGAGGGCGGCTCCGAAGACAACGCCTCCGCAGGTCGCAGAGGCAGAGGGCGCCGAGGCCGAGGACGGGGACGTGGCCGAGGTCGAGACGACCGGACCCGCGAAGAGTACGGCGACCAGCACCACGGGCAGTGGTGCGAAATCCACGGCCGGGGCAACCACGACACGCGTGCTTGTGCCACCATCGCAGCGCTGCGGCAGAGCGTTGCTAGGGAAAAAAACCCGGATGCACGCGCGCCCGTTGTGGCTCACGTCCAACACCCCTAGGACCAAGGAGCATAGCCCCAGGAAGGCTTCCTGCGAATCCAGGCACATGTACAACAACCTCGGGAAGGCCTCCTATAGTTACAAGCCCCGGAGGGAGCCTAGCGCAGGATTATCAACGTCATCTCCGGAGGCTCCTCACTGGAGTTCGCCTCGGCAAGACAACGGAAGGCTTACGCGCGGAGGCTGCACCACGTCGCGGCATACCCAGCGCAGGCGCCGCCAGAATGGGCGCAACATGAAGTCACATTCACGCCCGCTGACGTCGAGGGTGTGGAGTTCCCCCACCAAGACCCTTTGGTCGTCCGGGTCCTCGTAGCCGGGTGCGACGTCAGGCGCGTCCTAGTCGATGGAGGAAGCTCCGCAAACATCTTGTTCGCTGCGGCCTTCGACCAAATGGGGATCCCTCGGAGCCGATTGGGCCCTTTAGGCATCCCGCTGCAAGGATTTGGAGGGCAGCCTTTGCGCGCCTTAGGCCAGATATGCCTCCAAGTCTCCTTCGGCCAAAACGACAACGTCAGGAGCGAGGACGCATCTTCGACGTGGTCGACATCGTATACCCCTACAACGCCATAATAGGGCGGCCGCTCCTAAACACCCTCGGGGCAGTCCCGCATCACGGCTTCTTGTGCATGAAGCTTCCCGGGCAGCGGGCCATCATCATCATTCATGGTGACTAGGACATGGCCCGGCGCATAGAGCTCGGCGCCAAAGGTCCATGCCACGCGGCTCGCCAAGGCACCTAAGCTAGGAGGGCGGATGCGGAGCCCTCGGGCACCCCCCGAGAGCGTCCCGCGCTCCTCGCGCACAAGGTTGCCCCGGCAGCAGCGGCTCGTCAGCGGTCGCCCCGCCCTCATAGCGGTTAGTGGTTTGTATTCCTCCCCCTTTTGTAATGGCTCACCCGCGCAAACGGGAATTTAATTAAGTTCACCGTTTGCACAAATTTCTGTTCTTTGAAACAAAGTCACGCGTTCGCGCGCGCACTCTTTGTCAACGATACGGGCATGAGTATAAACAAAGACACGCGGTCGCGCGCGCACTCTCCGTCAAAGATACGGGCATGAGTATAAACAAAGACACGTGTTCGCGCACGCACTCTCCGTCAAAGATACGGGCATGAGTATAAACAAAGACACGCGTTCACGCGCGCACTCTTCGT
Organism: Dendrocalamus latiflorus; assembly: GCA_017311315.1. Lineage (NCBI taxonomy): Eukaryota > Viridiplantae > Streptophyta > Magnoliopsida > Poales > Poaceae > Dendrocalamus > Dendrocalamus latiflorus. Next base: position 11,807,379 of record CM029646.1, read on the forward strand.
CAAAGATACGGGCATGAGTATAAACAAAGACACGCGTTCGCGCGCGCACTCTCCGTCAAAGATACGGCCATGAGTATAAATAAAGACACGCGTTCGCGCGCGCACTCTCTGTCAAAGACACGGGCATGAGTATAAACAAAGACGAGCGGGGGGACACCTCCGCACGCACTCTACGGAGTATAAATAAGACGTAGCGTCGAGGTTCGCCTCCGCACGCAATTTCACCGCCCGCAACGCGCGGAGGCTCGCCTTCGCGCGCAGTCTACGGACTCTAAAATAAGACGTAGCGTCGAGGTCCGCCTCCGCACGCACTCTACGGAGTATAAATAAGACGTAGCGTCGAGGTTCGCCTCCGCACGCAATTTCACCGCCCGCAACGCGCGGAGGCTCACCTCCGCGCGCAGTCTACGGACTCTAAATAAGACGTAGCATCGAGGTCCGCCTCCGCACGCACTCTCCGGAGTATAAAGAAGACGCGGATGCTATCCCTGCGCACTCTACGGAGTATAAACAAGACGCGAACACCGCGCACGCACGGGCGTCGCCCCAGTGCGTACTCTTCGGAGTATAAATAGGACGTGGATGCCGACCCCACGCACTCTACAGAGTATAAACACGACGCGAACACCGCGCACGCACGGGCGTCGCCCCAGTGCGTACTCTTCGGAGTATAAATAGGACGTGGATGCCGACCCCACGCACTCTACGGAGTATAAACAAGACGTGAACACCGCGCACGCACGGGCGTCGCCCCACTGCGTACTCTTCGGAGTATAAATAGGACGTGGATTCCGATCCCACGCACTCTACGGAGTATAAACAAGACGCGAGCACCACGCACGCACGGGCATCGCCCCAGTGCATACTCTTCGGAGTATAAATATGACGTGGGTGCCAATCCCACGCACTCCCCGGAGTATAAAGAAGGCGCGGACGCTGTCTCCGCGCACTCTTCAGAGTATCAACAAGGCGTGGGCTTTGGCCCCCACGTACTTCAGAGCACAGCTTACCCCGGTTAATTCTACGACGGGCAAAGTGCACCACGGGGGCCCACTCCCACGCGCCGCCTGCAAAGTACCAAGGCGACGTGTTAAGAGGCTGGGTCCCGCGCGGGCACACCCACGAGCGAGAAACACCAGAAGCTGGTTCCCGCGCGGGCACACCCGCGAGCGAGAAACACCAGAGGCTGGTTCCCGCGCGGGCACACCCGCGAGCGAGAAACACCAGAGGCTAGTTCCCGCGCGAGCACACTTGCGAGTGAGAAGCACCAGAGGCTGTTCCACTGCCACCACTTTGAAGGGTGGGGGATGGAGCGCTCGCGCGTCTACTTCGACTAGGTGCCAGCTCCGCCGCCACCGCTTCGAAGGGTAGGGGACGGAGCGCTCGCGCGTCTACTTCGGCGTCTACTTCGACTAGGCCCCAGCTCCGCTGCCACCACTTCGAAGGGTAGGGAACGGAGCGCTCGCGCGTCTGCTTCGACTAGGCGCCAGCTCCGCCGCCACCGCTTCGAAGGGTAGGGGACGGAGCGCTCGCGCGTCTACTTCGGCGTCTACTTCGACTAGGCGCCAGCTCTGCTGCCACCACTTCGAAGGGTAAGGGACGGAGCGCTCGCGCGTCTACTTCGTCTAGGCGCAAGCCCCGCTGCCACCACTTCGAAGGGTAGGGGACGGAGCGCTCGCGCGTCTACTTCGGCTAGGCGCCAGCCCCGCTGCCACCACTTCGAAGGAAAGATCTGGTCAAGACTGTTCTTTGTATTCGGTAAGGACGCTTACAAAGGCGCACAGACACCCCCGGCGCACCAGGCTGCTAGTCGGCAGGCTCATCCTTAACATGCGCCCGTACCGTCCGTACCGAGGTCCCACTCGAAGACGCCCGACTTGCCCAGAAATCCAACGCTTCCTCGGCTCTTTGCCAGTGCCGAAGACGCCGTCGGGTCGCGAGGTCAGAGATCAGCAGCCGGCCCCGGTTGGGTAGCTGCTTGGGACAAGGAGGCAGGAATCAGAACAGTGGGAAACAACTCCGTATTTTTGCAAACACAAAACAAAGAAGACAACTCGGGCTTCGGTTACAACGCACACCAACACGCGACAACCTCCTATCACACCTGTGGATCCACGGTGTCCTCCGGAGCCGCGGCGCCATCGTCGTCACGCCGGGGGACCTCGTCCAGAAACCGGCCAAGGTTCCCCTCGCCGTACAAGTTGTTCCGTAGCTCGACTAGGGCTGCGGCCTCGCTGCAGTATTCCCATATCCGCTCATGAAGAACCTCACGGCACGGCGTACAGCTCGCACGGCGCCGGACATTACGCCGCCCCACGCGGGCATCTTCAGTCGGGGATCGGCTAACCCCACAACGTGCTCACAACTGCGGTGTCGCAGGAGTGCGCACGTTAGACACGACGCCACGTATGCGCAGTGGCTGCCGAAGATCGCCGCGGTGCCACGCGCAACGCCGGCCGCCTCTCCAATCCACCGGAGTGACCGTGATAGGTCCTCGGGCCCGAAGGAGCGCGCCGGCACTTCGGCGACAAGCCCCTTGAGAGTGTCTTCCAGGGCCAGCATGGTGTCCCAGGCGGCTGCCGAAGCATCGCCCAAGGCTTGATCTCGCTCCGTGAGAGCTCGATCTCGCTCCGCGAGAGAGGCAGCAAGCTCGCTGTTTCTCCCCCCCAGAGCAGCGATTTGTTGTACAAGGCCGTCCCGTTCTGCAGCAGCCTCTTGCCGCACTGCTTCCGTGGCCGAGGCTCATGCCGCGGTGACGAGCCCATCGGTGCGCGTCTTCATCTCCGCGCACTCCAACTCCAGGCAGCGTATACGAGCATCCTGGGTTGATCGCCCTTCCGCAACTCCCTACAGCTCTTCTTCGGCGGCCCGCAGCCTGCTCCGCATCGCTGCTCCCTCGCGGACGTGAGCACTTTGCAGGGCCTGGGCCAGCATGAGTGTCTGTGCGACGCAGGAGTTAGCAAACGCGAAGCGGATGCAAGGGGGTCTAAAAGACAGACGCTTACCCGCACCCCCGACACCTCCAATGCATCTCCAAGGCGCCCTGACCCGTAGGTCTGCAACACCTGTTGTCCGATGCTGGAGGCCGCGTCTTCCGCAATTCCGCGCCATGCCCTCAAAGTATCCGGCGGAGGGACGAAGTCCGCCGGGCTTGGCCGCGCGGCACCTGTGTCGCCAGCACCGGGACCCCTGCGCTCAAGGAACGGTTCCTCCTCCGGGATAAGTGTCACTGCGAAGAGAAATTACATATGTCACTCGACGTAAAAAAACGAAGGAGTACCATCATAACCTACCTTCGGTCGCGGGCGGGAGGCTTCGCGGAGATGTCTCCCTAGCCGCGGGCGGGAATGCTTCCACGCCGGCCCCAACGGACGGCGTTGTCTCGGAAGGCCTGGGGACCACTGAGTCAGGACCTAGCGCCAACTGAGCCTGCGCCACGGTCACCGTGGCCCGAGGGGCTGGGAGGGCGCGGGGTGGAGGGACCTCGATGCTCGAAGCAGGGTCCTACAGGCTCCCAACACCGGTCGCCACAACGAACCCTCGCGAAGTCCGCGGAAGGGAGGACTGCAGGCGCGCTCGCTTCGCTTGGGCGGAAGATACCACCGTGGTACCCGCCATAGAAGGGGCCCCTCCGACTGCATCATCCGCTGAAGGGGTCTCCACAGCTACGACGATAGAGGTCGGGGACTTCACCCCATGACTTCCGCGGGGGTTACCCCCGCCTTTGCGGGAGACACCCCCGCCTCCACGGGCGACACCTTGGCCTCAGCTGCTGCGGTTAGCAAAGGCGGCGCTCCACACACTCCCGCGGAGGGCAGCCCCGCCAAGGCCATGCTCGGAGACGAGGACTCCGCACCGGTGTCGCCAGCCGGCACCACCACCTCGGCAACGATCGCGGGCAACGGGGCCTCCGCGGTGCGCCCTCCGCCGCCGGCGCCCCCGCCCTCAGTCTCCGCGCCCTCTAAATCTGAATCGGCATACCTCGCCGAACTCGACCCCGGGCTCGCCGCGTCGGTAGGAGCAGCGGCAACTGCCGAGCGTGCCGTGGTCGTGGTGCTTCGGGTCCTTTTGCGGGACGGCGCCTTCGTCTTCGCGACACCATCATCCTTGTGCTGCTGGTCCGGAGGGGGGCGATCCGGCACAGGAAGCCCTAAGGCCTCACACACGCGGTTTATCCGCCCCAAGCCGGCCTCCGCGGTCGCAGCCGCGCGTTGCCCGTGCTCTCTACCGGTGTATGGCCCGAGGAACACGCGCGCGGCGCGCTCCGCGTCCTCAAGGCGAGTCCCTGCCCCAGACGGCACATTTACATAAATGCAATACATACAATTGAAGAGGAAGATATGGTTGAGACTTACGAAGGCCAATCGGCACGGGCAACGAGCAAACGGACGGGCGAACGTTGTCATCTCGACGTTCACCGGCTGTGAAGCGCCAACCGTGGGAAAGCGGCGTTGCACCGAGCATCATATACTCCTCGGCGAGGTCGCGCATATTGAAGCGGGCGGCGACCCCCACAAGTCTCCGCGCTCTCAGCCTATCTTTCTGGTCAAGCGCTAAGCCGGGGGCGGTCTTGAATGTAATCGGCCCGCCTACGCATTCAAGGCCGCTGCCACTCGTCACACGATGGTAGAAGCACCGCCTCGCCCAGTTGACCTTCCACTTCCCTCGGGTCGCGTTCGCAGGGAAGAGCTTCCCACATGACGCCCGCAGGAGGAAGTTGACGCTGCCAAATTTCGACAGCGTACCGTCCTTCCGCTCCTTCGGTTGGCACCGGGCCTCATGCAGATACGCGAACAAGGAAGTGCTGGGCCAACACCCTTCCGAGCACAGGGCCCAGCTGTACACAGCGAGGTGAGTCACCGCGTTCGGAGTCAATTGTGACAACTCCAACTTGAAGGTCCGCAGCACCGCCCCGACAATTGCTGCGGACGGAATGCGAAGCCCGGCTTCGAAGTAGGCAACAAAGACGATCGCCTCCGACTTCCTAGGGCGCGGCTCCGTTTCGTCATCGGCGGGCAACCGCACAACGTGGCGATCCGATAGCTTCCCATCTCGCAGCAGCGACCGGATGGTGTCCTCCGTCACGAGCGTGCGGCCCAATTCGACGGAGTACAGACCCTGACTCTTCTTCGCCGCCCACCACTTGTCTGCCGCCGGCGGATCGCGCTCCCCCAGCGTGTATTTCACCTCGAGAGGCGAGGACCGCCTGCGGATGGCGTAGCCGCCCACCTGAGTACGCTCGTCGCAAGTCGCCATTAGCATCCACGGGGAATTCGGCAGCAAGAAAGGAGCGCGGGAACAGGGCGAGTGAATGTGGAAAGCGACGTGAACAACCAGAAAGCGCGAGGAGGCGTGGGCTGTGGGCACAACTCCACGGGGGGTCCTTAAAGCCCCCCGCCTCCCACCGTGAGTAAGCGCAAACGGCAAGCGGCAACCGCTCACCTCCCACGTGCGAAGTCGAAGCGTCGCGGCAGTCCACATAGCCAGCACGCGACAGTGGTCGTACAGAGTCCTCTCACCACGCGACGCGTCACTAGCGTCCCGCCGTGTGTCGGTCAGCGCAAGCAATAAACGCAGGTCGTGACCATGGCCACACCTGTCCGAAGAAATAGCCACAAGTCCGCGCGGCATGCGCAACCGCTCGCAGCCGGTGGCGCGTGTTGGAAGGGGGGCAGCCAGCGGGCGGCACGCCTACAGCGCCGCGCCACGTGCCCCGCCCCTCGGAGGAACGAACTTGACCACGGGCGGCCCGTTGGCACACCAATCATGACCCGCCGCGTGTTCACCCCGAATGGACAAGTGCGTACGGATATAGCAGCCCGACTGTCAGCCCGGGGGTCGGCGTGATTCCCGGAGCCATTAAAGCTCGCACTTCGAAGGGTAGGGGACAGAGCCATTAAAGCTCACAACTACCACAGGCGCGCTCCGCTGCCACCGCTTCGAAGGGTAGGGGACGGAGCGCTCGCGCGTCTACCTCGACTAGGCGCCAGCTCCGCTGCCACCGCTGACGGAGCGCTCACGCCTCTACTTCGACTAGGCGCCAGCTCTGCTGCCACCGCTTCGAAGGGTAGGGGACGGAGCGCTCACGCGTCTACCTCGACTAGGCGCCAGCTCCGCTGCCACCGCTTCGAAGGGTAGGGGACGGAGCGCTCACGCGTCTACTTCGACTAGGCACCAGCTCCGCTGCCACCGTTTCGAAGGGTAGGGGACGGAGCGCTCGCGCGTCTACGTCGACTAGGCGCCAGCTCCGCTGCCACCGCTTCGAAGGGTAGGGGACAGAGCGCTCGCGCGTCTACCTCGACTAGGCGCCAGCTCCGCTACCAGCGCTGACGGAGCGCTCGCGCCTCTACTTCGACTAGGCACCAGCTCCGCAGCCACCGCTTCGAAGGGTAGGGGACGGAGCGCTCGCGCGTCTACTTTGACTAGACGCCAGCTCCGCTGCCACCGCTTCGAAGGGTAGGGGACGGAGCGCTCGCGCGTCTACCTCGACTAGGCGCCAGCTCCGCTGCCACCACTTCGAAGGGTAGGGGACGGAGTGCTTGCGCTTCTACTTCGACTAGGCGCCAGCTCCGCTGCCACCGCTTCGAAGGTTAGGGGGCGGAGTGCTGGCGCGTCTACTTCGACTAGGCGCCAGCTCCGCTGCCACCGCTTCGAAGGGTAGGGGACGAAGCGCTCGCGCGTCTACTTCGACTAGGCGCCAGCTCCGCTGCCACCGCTTCCAAGGGTAGGGGACGGAGCGCTCGCGCGTCTACGTCGACTAGGGGCCAGCTCCGCTCCCACCGCTTCGAAGGGTAGGGGACGGAGCGCTCGCGCGTCTACCTCGACTAGGCGTCAGCTCCGCTGCCACCGCTGACGGAGCACTCGCGCGTCTACTTCGACTAGGCGCCAGCTCCGCTGCCACAGCTTCGAAGGGTAGGGAACGGAGCGCTCACACGTCTACCTCGACTAGGCGCCAGCTCCGCTGCCACGGCTTCGAAGGGTAGGGGACGGAGGGCTCGCGCGTCTACCTCGACTAGGCGCCAGCTCTGCTGCCACCGCTTCGAAGGTTAGGGGACGGAGCGCTCGCGCGTCTACCTCGACTAGGCGCCAGCTCCGCTGCCACCGCTTCGAAGGGTAGGGGACGGAGCGCTCACGCGTCTACGTCGACTAGGTGCCAGCTCCGCTGCCACGGCTTCGAAGGATAGGGGATGGAGCGCTCGCGCGTCTACCTCGACTAGGCGCCAGCTCCGCTGCCACCGCTGACGGAGCGCTCGCGCCTCTACTTCGACTAGGCGCCAGCTCCGCTGCCACCGCTTCGAAGGGTAGGGGATGGAGCGCTCGCGCGTCTACTTGGACTAGGCGCCAGCTCCACTGCCACCGCTCAGCATCCCCGGACCACCCTGCCAACGCCTGCCCTCCGCGGTTACCATCCTCCAAGGCAGGAGAACAGTGGTCTCGGAACACCACCCCACTGCTCGTCTTGTAGGCACCGCCTCCGCAAGGTGGCACATCCGACGGCATTCCTCACACACCGCACTGGCGCAGGTCATGTCATGCCAAGTTTTGGCTTGTTCTCATAAACAGACCACCTTCAGTCCACCAAGATTTTCTCGGAAGGCGGGCTTGATCACAAGCCCCGACTGAAGGTGAGCCTGTCTAAGAGAACAGGGCAGACCTTGCCGTTGTGTACAGAAATGTAGAGCGAGCATAGCAACTGCAGGCAGTTGCCGTAAACAGACGCCAACCAAGCTCCCGAGAAAAATAGGCCTCCATCAGTACATCAACATCCCCCGAGCGGCGTGGTGCCGCCATGGAATGTGGATGTACTGAAGAGGCCCATTTTAGGGGAGCAGCACCTATCCGCGCGCACAATGCAGGTACAAGATTACACCAGCTCGCTATATATATACATACCCCATCAACGGGAAAGTCCAACCGGCGGAAGTCCATCCGGTGAAAGTCCAACCGGCGGAAGCCCATCCAGCGAAAGTCCAACCGGCAGGAGTCCATCTGGCGGAAATACAACTGGCAGAAGTCCAGCTGGCGGAGGTCCAACCAGCGACGGTCCAACGTTGCAGCGTCCTGCCGTCACGATGCTCCAAGACCCGCGCCGGGAGAAGGAGCGTCGCCACATGGCGTCACCACGCCCCCACCCCCCTCAAGTCTCGCGTCGCGCCAATCAAACTCCGCGGGGTAGGCTGGCAGTTGCTTGTCGTCGAGGGCGCTCGACGCCGGAGACGCACGCGCACGATGGCTTACAACCCGCCCCGCCTCATACGCCGACACATTTGACTCCGCCAACATCTCCACTCCGGGCGACGGCCTCGACCCCACCACGGCAGCAGTAGGTGGGTGACGAAGCCTTCCACAAGCCGCCCGGCGTCACGCCTTCGCAAAAAGGCGAACACTACACTTCGAACGATGAAAAAGCTCACAGGCCGCAGGGACGGAGGGGGCCAAAGGGCTCGGCAACATGGCTTCGGCCCGTGAAGCCATTCACCATGAGAGGCTCCTGTTGTAGGGATGGCCCCCACCTAAGCCCAGCAGGCCTGTTTCGGAAGTGTAAGGCCCAGAATGGGACATGTATAGTGACATAGGTACCCCTGAGGGGGAACTCATACATAAGGGTATAATTGTAAAGGCACTCCCCATGTGGATGTAATATAAGACATAGGCCACAAGGAAAGGGGCCTAAGGCATTCATTTACTCAACTCTCCACTACTACACTCTCTCTCTCTGTTTGGTCTGTAACCACAACATGTACAATTTGTTTCTTCTTTATTTCTGCACTCAAATGGCAATTGTGTATCATATCTTTTTTTGCAGGCAAACAAAGAAGGGACGGAAGAGTGAGACTGGAGGATGATATAGGTGCCATGAGCCACGGCCTGAGAGCAGTCAGCAAGGGCATAGATAGAGTAGAAGCGATGGTCGTACGACCTAGACACTTACCCTATGTACGTGTAGTGGTACGTGTCGTGCATTTGTTGTAGACTAACGACCCCTACACAGTCCTCACCATAGGCCATGAATGCTAATAAACCATTTCAGGTCGTACGGATCGACACCATGCGGCAAGACATGGCGTGACAATAAACCATTTCAGGTTCATATTTGTACTATACTATTCATGTGTCGGACCCGAATTTTATAATCCAGAATCCTCTGTTATTCCATCATACTATTCCCTAGATCAACAGATAGTGCTCACAGATATAGTATTGAATTTCAAAATACATATCATGCGGAAGCGTAAATATAATAGTAAACTTATTCATGGGCCGATCAGGCCGAAATCAATAAAATGCAGCAGCAGAAACGAAGCACACAGGCGGGACCCTTAGGACGTGCCCACAGGAAGTCAACTGCGGTTCAGGACCTAGTTCTTGACCTATTTATCTTCTTCACTATCATGACTAGGTGAAGTGCTGAAGCGTAGCGATCTGACTCCTGATTCTGAATTAAGTGAGTGAGTGAGGGTGAGCACAAACCACTGCTCTATGAGCCAATGCACATGATGCAAATAGATAATATGCATGGCTTATTAAGGAAGGCTTGGGTTATTTTATTTGCTAATTGCTTTTAAAATACGATACATAGAAATTTCCTAAGACCTAGCAGTTTTAGCTAAACAGATATTATCAATGTATGAAATAATGCAATAATAATAGTGATCTAGATTCCATCCACCGTTATATGGTTTCTGCATCATATGCTAACCTTTCAGCGTTATCATTGCTTACCTTATCACTGGGGCGACACTCAGGGCAACACAAATTAGGGCTTTCCATCGCCCACCACTTTTCCAATTCCACCCACAACATTTTTGAAATAGAACTATATCTAGTTAAGTTCCCATGTCCGCCCTTGATCGTGAGTATGGCTATTCGAATAGTTTAGACTGTGCAAAGTATGTATACTTTACTCGTAAGAGATGATCCGCTTGTTGCTCCACGCGATTCCTTAGTCATGCAGTTGAGTAGCCATCACAGTAACTTTTTAAGATATCTCGTCCCTTCCATCATCTCAGCCATATGAGCTTTTCCCACTTACGGTAGGTCCCATAAATTGTGCAGGATATTCTACCCCTAGCGACTAACAGCTGGACTACCCACATTGACTAGCTTGCCGTGGCAAACTTCACCCTCAACGAGTGTCTCATTCAGGCCATCACATAGACAGCCACTTGCACTATCCCCCTCCCCCACCGATGAGATGACTTTCATGGTCTAGTAAATCTACTAGGCCAAGTTGTAATTTACAGACTTGTGGTTGTACATGTCTTACATAGGAGGTCATGACAAGATTCAGTCCTTAGAGTTATCTGGGCGGTTCTAACACTAACCACACTCTCGTGCACCACTGCACTAGCCCTCGTACCATCCACCCAGATATTTAAGCAAGTTGGGGGGTTTTTGGGAGTATAAAATAATTATGTCAAAAATACCAGTCATTTCCACCTATGACTTCCCAAATCTGTTTCTCATGATTAAAAGTGATGTTTGGGGCATTTTGGTACCTCCAAGTATCTAAGCAGTACTAACCATGGTGTATAATTATAGACTTATTTTTGAAGGTTTTACTATTATAATTTTGCTAGGGTGACAAGCGCTACTACAGAACGTCTAATATTAGACGCCAAATCACAGACGGTTTTGTGAAACCGTCTGTGATGTACACTATTACAGACGGTTTTAATTTGGAGGCCGTCTGTGGTATTTGTGGCGGGAAAAAAGGAGTATCACAGACGGTACTTACCGCCGAACCGTCTGTGATATTCCAATATCACAGACGGTTTTATAATCGTTTCCCGCCTTGCAATCCCTCAAAATTTCATATTTTCCCACTTAAGTCCGAGTATGATTCAGTTTGGAGACACCTTTAGTAAAACGGGCATAACTTTTGCATACGGTGTCCGTTTTTGACGTTCTTGTACTCGTTGGAAAGCTAACGACGATCCTGATCCAAAAAATGACCGGCTTATGCTAGTCGCCCTCGAAGACCCCAAAAATCGGCCATCTTTGAACCTAAACCTGCGTCGCAAGTTTTTGGTTTCTGTTTTTGCCCTTTTTCTTGGTCTTCCTTTCGGAATTTGGATTTTACTTCAACTGAAAAGTTGTAGATCTCATCGAAACCTTTCAAATGAGTATATATAAGCTATATAAAACTTTGTTATTTTATCTTTTCAGACTAATTGTTTATATTGCATCTGTATATAAAATTTTGTGCTCTAATTCACAGACGGTTCTATATATAAAACCGTCTATGATATTCATTCATCACAGACGGTTCTATATATAGAACCATCTGTGATAATCTAACCGCTAGGCCCGTCGATCCTTCTCAACCCAATCCTAGCCAATAGAAATTCACCAATCCTCACCCCACGGATCATAGCTCCGCCTCTCCGTTCCCGCGCCAAAAATTTCGAACTCTCGCCTCTCCCTCCCTCTCCCTCCCCTATAAATATAACCAAAACCCAGCCTCCTTGTTGGTCTCCTCTTGCTTGCTGTCCTCCTCCTTACTGTTCTCCTCCTCCTTGCTGTCCTCCTCTTTGCTGTTCTCCTCCTCCTTGGTGTCCTTCTCCTTGCAGACGACGTACAAGTCTACGGGAGGCAAAACACCGCAGAAGCAACTAGCTCGTGCCAACCGTGCAGACGCTCAATCAATGCCGACGATAGTGGGCGTCAAAAACATCCAGCTCATGCGTTGCATCAGAAGATCTTTGCTTTTTCTCTGTTCTTGTTGTGTAACCTGCTCGTTGTTTTGGGATTTTGTAATGATAGGCTCTAATCTTAATAAAAATGGATGTTTTGTGTTTGTGAAATGAATTGAGATGTGAATTGGATGTATACATGTACATGTTGATCTGCTTGTTTCAGAGGGCATGGCTAGCATTTCCTGAGGCTAGCCAATAAACAGAAATAGGTTTAGGAGTAGAAGGGAATATCACAGACGGTTTTTAACTAAAAACCATTTGTGATAGTTATAATCATAGACGGTTTTAGTTAAAAACTGTCTGTGATTATAACTATCACGGACGGTTTTTAGTTAAAAACCGTCTGTGATATTTGCACCACAGACGGTTTGAAAATCGTCTGTGATGACCTCGTATTATTACTAACTCATAAATTCAGACGGTTCACAAAACCGTCTGTGATGACGTTTTTGAACCGTTTGTGATGACCATTTCTGTAGTAGTGAAGGCTCAAATACTTAAATGTTCCAAAGGAGTGTAATACTAACAAGTTAAATAATGGGCGCACAACTAGAATCTTAAAACAAACATGTATTTGCACATAAAATAATAGCGTGCGATTTAACAATTGTAAACAGAAATAATTTATAGAAATGTAGGTTCAACATGATCAAAGTATTTACTCACCTTGCGTAGCTTACCGTGGTTGTTGTGGGGGTGGCCCAACCCCCCGTGACTGGGCCGTGCAACTAGTCCAACATGTAATAGGCCCAATAGTGTAGAGGAATATACCAGTGTAAATATACCAATGTACCCTCATCCCTTGTAAGTACTTAGGGGTAGAATGGGAATTTCCCATTCTACCCCACTCATATATATAAACCCCCAGGAGGGGTAAAGGAGGGACATCATCATATTCTTACCAACTCTCCCATAGGTCTGGCTCTCCTCTTCCTCTTCTACTAGTCACCTTCTCTACTGTTTGGCCTGTAGTCACAACAGATGGCGCCGTCCGTGAGGACTGGGCAAGAAGTCGCGCAAAGAAGAGCCACCACCGTGAGGAAGATGCGCTCCATGGTCGGGTCGGGATACATCCTGGTATGCCGGAAAACCAAAAAATGCTGCCAAAGGTAAGAAAAGATAGAGCATCTCTGAATAATTCAACTCGCTCATCAGTCATTGTTCTGTGTAAGCCCTCACGCGGATCTGATAGATCCATTGATTCCGCATGGAAGTCTCCAGTGGATCTGATAATCAGATCCATCGATCTGCCATCGTGAGTGCCACTCGGAAACCCATGTTGCAGGATGACTACGAGTCTGTGTGGAAGTGATGCATGTTTCTCCAAAGCTTTTTTTTTTAACTAGTATTGCTGAGTACTGCCTGAGCAGCAAGGTGCAGCGACGGGGTCTCGGCGCCGACCTCCGCGTCGTAGCCTTCCGCGTCGAAGTCTCCGCTCGGTGTAGAGCCCCATGTCGAGCCTCCGCACCGAGCCTCTGTAGGACATCGAGTCTCCGTGCCGAGCAGCGTGTCCAGAGTATTCATCCGCATCTCCATACATGCGTGCACTCACATATTCATGCCATTACGTGCATGTAGGCATGGAATATCCATCCATGCATGCATGAGCCCCTACGCCCACTAATTTTCAGGCAGGAAAGAGCAAGTACGTCTATAAAGTGTTTCGTCTCCGCGTCCAGAGAGCATGCGCCAGGAGACTCCGATCTCCGCGTGCTGCATGGCCTCTGCGCTGCCCCGGCTCCGACTCCGTGCCTTCGCCCCGGCCTCCGCGCTGCCGAAGCTGGGGCTTCGACCCCTGCTCACGCTCCGCTCGCCTCCGCGCGGAGAACATCAAGTAAGAACATCGAGCTTTATGTATGCGTACCACTACTGGATGCCTCAATAGCTTAAGGTATACGCATGCAGTTATTCGCGTAGCAAGTATGCATTCAATTACTAATCCATCCACTGCCTAACTAAGCATGCAAGCAACCCGTCCAGTATAATGACTAAGCACAAACAATCACCTCCATTATGAACAGTGAAGCAAATAAAAAAACCTGCATGCATACACTAGGAGATTAGGCCTAACTAAGCATGCAAGCAACCCGTCCAGTATAATGACTAAGCACAAACAATCACCTCCATTATGAACAGTGAAGCAAATAAAAAAAAACCTGCATGCATACACTAGGAGATTAGAGCTAGTGTCTCTGCTGGCTCCACGCCCGGCCATTGTGCAGCGCCGCCTGGCGCTCGCCGGCTCTGCGCCCTGCCTCTCCGCTGCCTCCGCACCTGTCCGTTGTGCAGCGCCGTCTCGCGTGTCGAGCGAAGCCTCGTCTTCGCACTGGCGTTGCCTCCACGCGGCCACATTCCATGCATACGTCCACAACGTCCATCCAGGCATGTAGGAACTGCAGCCTCTGTAGCTCGGCGACGGCGTCTTCGCCCAGCACCGTCCACCGTCCGCACGAACTTCGCATCGGCGGCATCGACTTCGGCCCCGTGCTCGCCGGCACGGACTTTGCGTCGGCGGCGTCGACCCACGGCGTACGCACTGCAGCGGCTCCGCACGACTACGGCGGCTTCGAAGCATCTGCACGGACTTCGTGTCGGCGCCATCGGCCTACAGGAGGTGAACTGCCTCGAGGTCGACTTCCTGTGCATGCACGAACTCCATCCAGTTTTTCAAGCCCGGAATACACCTCGCTGTGCACCCCGGTGGCGCAGCCGGCGAGCCCGTCCTGGAGCCGGAACACGAGGCGGCTGAGTGGCGCGAACGTGGTGACCCCCGGCGGCGCGCACGGGTATCACTCCGCGACGTCCACCGCGTGAGGACTCTGCGTAGGATGTTGTCGGATGGTCTGCAGCGCCATGTTAGACACTAATCTTGATTAGTATTTACTTTCATGTGCTTTATTAATGGTTGTAGTAGCAGCAAAATGTAGTACTGGAAATGCTAGTAGTGCATGAGTGATCAGGTAGTCAGCGCATCCAAGAAAAATGGATCGTGCTAGTTTGAATGAGTGGTATTGAATTAGTATGGAGTTAGTTAGATGCATGCATGCACAAGAGGGCACACGTTTGGAGCCATGCAGTTATCTAGTCGTTGTTGGCCGAGTCTTCCGAGCGTGCATGCAGGAAATGCATGAGAGTTAGTCCGTGGGTTAGTGGTGATGCATACCAGAAAGTAGTGTGCATGGTTTTTGTATAAGTACCAGTCAAGTAGAAGTGAATATTGAGAAGAACAGAAAAGTAAGAAAAGATTGGCTATGCTGTTGCGGCCAACAGAAAAATTCTGAGTTCTTACTCCATTTCTTCTCGCGTGTGTATTGTTTTTGCTTGTTCATTTTT
This sequence comes from Dendrocalamus latiflorus, assembly GCA_017311315.1. NCBI lineage: Eukaryota > Viridiplantae > Streptophyta > Magnoliopsida > Poales > Poaceae > Dendrocalamus > Dendrocalamus latiflorus. The sequence continues at coordinate 11,822,411 of CM029646.1, forward strand.
TCTGGGCTAACATTTGGTATCAGAGCTTGTGTTTGTGTACACTTTCATCCATGTCGTCTTTCAGCCCGTCGAAAAACGTCACCACCGAGGGGGGGGGCGTTCAGAAGAACGGCGATGGGAGCGTGCCGAAGGCGTCGGCGCGCGAGGGCAGCATCTCCCTCCCGTATCCCATGCTCACGAGGAGCAACTACACGACATGGGCCATGAAGATGAAGGTGTTCATGCGCGCTCAGGGCGTGTGGAACGCAATCGTGGATGAAGAGGTGAATGAGCGGCAAGATCAAATGGTGCTCGCGGCAATCTTCCTCGCGGTACCGGAAGACGTGCTGCTGCTCCTAGCTAAGAAGGAGACCGCAAAGGAGGCCTGGAACACCTTGAAGGTAATGCATCTCGATGCCGATCGCGTCAAGGAGGCGCGTGTACAAAACCTCAAAAGCGAGTTTGAAAACTTGCGCATGAGGGACACCGAACAGATCGATGACTTCGCGATGAGGTTGACGACAATCGTCAGCAAGATTCGAGGTCTAGGCGAAAAGATGGAGGAGTCCTACATCGTGCGGAAGTTTCTTCGTGCAGTGCCTAAGAAGTTCTCTCCCGTCGTCACCACGATTGAGCAATTCGGTGACATAAAAAATATGTCGATCGAAGAGCTAATCGGGCGCTTGAAGACGCAGGAAGAGGGAGAACGTCGCTACGGCAACAACAACGGAGACGAGGAGCACTTGCTCCTGACGCGCGCAGAGTGGGAGGCCCGATCGAAGCGTGAAGGTGAAGGCTCCTCAGGTGGTTTTGGTGGCAGCGGTGGACTCGATACCGACGAATTGACAAAGCAAAAGTAAGGTGTTTTAATTGTAACGATTATGGACACTTTGCTTCAGAATGCCAGAAGCCCAACAAGAGGGAGAAAGCGCAGGCATATCTCATCGAGGCGGATGCCGACGAAGAACCGGCGCTACTTTGAGTCTTGGCAAAAAAAAGATACTCAAAAAACGACATCAAGATTAGGGGGAAAATGTTAGACACTAATCTTGATTAGTATTTACTTTCATGTGCTTTGTTAATGGTTGTAGTAGCAGCAAAATGTAGTACTGGAAATGCTAGTAGTGCATGAGTGATCAGGTAGTCATCATCGTCCCGCCCGGTACGTACCGCGTGTGGGTACCTGCGAGGCTCTAATAATCTCTTTAAGAATCGGTTATGCATCATGTCAGTCATTGCGGCTGCAGTTCCGTTCTAAGAGCGTTTGATTTGGCCCTTTTTTTGCTTCTTCGGTTTTGGCCTGTTTTGGACTACCGTAGCATCTAATGCTCTCCTGGTACTGCATTCTGGAGCATTTTGTTGTCGCAAGTCTTCGGCCATTTCTCTGATGCCACTGTTCTGGTCCTCGTTTTTGATTTAAATCGCACGACGGCCTCGCGCCTCGGCGTACTCCACAGAGTATAAACAAAGACACACGTTCGCGCGCGCACTCTCTGTGAAAAACACGGGCATGAGTATAAACAAAGACACGCGTTCGCGCGCGCACTCTCTGTGAAAAACGCGGGTATGCGTATAAACAAAGACGTGTGGGGGGACGCCTCCGCGCGCACTCTACGGAGTATAAATAAGACGTAGCGCGAGGTCCGCCTCCGCACGCACCTTCACCGCCCGCAACGCACGGAGGCTTGCCTCCGCGCGCAGTCTACGGACTCTAAATAAGACGTAGCGCGAGGTCCGCCTCCACACGCACTCTACGGAGTATAAATAAGACGTAGCACGAGGTCCGCCTCCGCACGCACCTTCACCGCCCGCAACGCGCGGAGGCTTGCCTCCGCGCGCAGTCTACGGACTCTAAATAAGATGTAGCGTGAGGTCCGCCTCCGCACGCACTCTACGGAGTATAAATAAGACGCGGATGTTGTCTTTGCGCACTCTACTGAGTATAAACAAGACGCGGATCCCGCGCACGCATGGACATTGTCCCTATGCGTACTCTCCGGAGTATAAATAAGACGTGGATGTTGACCCCCACGCACTCTACAGAATATAAATAAGACGCGGATGTTATCCCTGCGTAGTTATACTAGTAGTGATACAATCTGCGCCTCATCTAACCCCTATTCACCGATTGATCTCATCAACCCGTGCTACCATCGATTCATCACATGAACCGACTGATCTAGACTGTAATAGATCCAATCTACTACAACCGCATATCAACATTTGCGCTGATCCAGATCGCAAACTAAGCAAGATGGCTCTGATACCACTGAAGGATTGCGCGTAGGCTACGAAAGCAGAAAACAAAACTTTTCTACCGCGCACACAAGGACATCATGCTTAATGAGGGATCATGGATCGTTACCACTAGACGCGCAGCGCAGCGGAAGAAGAGTTGGAGAAGCCGATCCAACCACACGCGTCGAGGTAGTAGTGGAAGTAGCCGATCGTCCCGAACAAATCGTCTCCTCCACGCGATCAACCACACCACGAGCAGATCCAATCTGTAGGTTGTTGATGCTGATCAACGCTGCAACGAGCAGCGCCTCCACCGGTATCCACACGTCCGGGGCTGGAACGCCGATCGCGAGTGTACCAGCACTCACGAGCGGCTAGGGTTTGGCTCAGGATTAACAAAAGCATGCACCCCTCAGCCCCTCGCCTCCATATATATAGACCTCCTCACTTGGGCCTCGTGGACCGAGGCCCAATAGGAGTCTATCCGAATCTCTATCCGAATTGAGCCCACATTCGAATCACATTCGAATTAGTGTTCCAACCCGTTAAGTGTGCGATCCTGTAGGTTCACGTATACTTGGTCACGACCCGGAAATGCCTTTCCGGTCACCCTGTTAATAGCGGCCTCTAGTAAGACATATTAACCTCAAAGTATACGTAAAGATCATATCGGCTGAACCTGTAATGTTCTCATGTACGAATCCCTTTGCCTCACGATATAGATTAAACTCAAGGCGAGACCTGTGTCATCCTCTTAATAGCTCAATCACTCTCTCGATTACGTGATGGATTATAAACTCGTGATTGACTCCTCAATCACCTTGGCATGGCCATGCACTTTCATAATCCATTACATCGAGGGGCCCAGAGATATCTCTCCCATAAGGAGGGGCAAATTCTATCTTGATCATTCACATCCCACTACATGTTTCATGGCAAACCCAAAGACTACTTTTATGACTACCCAGTTACGGAGTAGTGTTTAGTAGTCCCAAAATAAGCTACTACGCATGTTGGGAACCATGATGATCTCAAGTCTAAGGATTCCACATAAACACTACTTGAGACCAACTGATGACACATGGAATCTCTGTAGTGTCTCATGGTGGGTCTATCCAACATATGTTCACTAACACATATCCATATTATTGATTTGGTATCTCCATACCATGATCCATGAGACATGATCATCAATCAATACATATGCTGATCTTTGAATCATATTTGTTCCTCATATGATATATAATCAGGGATCATTTATAAATAGCAACATTTTGGCATTAAGAGTCTCATGAATAAGTCACATACTCATTGATCAATAATGATAATGTCTATTTCAAGGAACAAAGCAATGTATCATAAACATAGTATGTAATATATTCAACATCTCCATGTTGCCTCTAGGGCATATCACCAACACTGGCTCTCCTCTTCCTCTTCTACTAGTCCCCTTCTCTACTGTTTGGCCTGTAGCCACAACAGTGGTATTGAGCTCACTCAGTGCTTTCTCATTCGATGGTCTTGAGCTTCTAGTCTTCATCTTCATCTGGATCTTGGTCTCGCTTGATCCATTGATTCTTTAAGACTCCAATTTCTAATTACGAGCTAAACAACTGAATCCAAATAAATGGAAATAACTCAAAAGGTCCAAAGAAATCCGAATAAACTCAATTTAGCTTTATTGTAAATTAATGGGTGATTTGAGGAAAGGTTGACTGGGCGTGGAGTTTTGACGGAGTTAAACAGAGCTTAAGCGAAGTGCGGAAATGACAACAAGGAAATCCGCCGAGATAGATGTCAAGGAGGGTTTAGGATAAAGAAATATTCATAAGAATATTCCGCTTTAGACTTGAGGATGGCTAGGCATAGCCGATGGTAGAATAGGATGACTCAGTCTTTTCATTAATAACTTCTTTTATTATTTTTATATTTATTAAGGAAGTTCCATGAGTCAAGTTAGACTTATGGATAGATGTCTGATTTTAGCTGAGTATTATTTATCAAGTGCTAACTTTTTAAGGATTAGGGCTTGTGTTGCATACGCGATGTATATGATTTTTGGTTTATCGAATTAATCTTATAGTTCATATTTCTAGCAATTCGGGATATAGTATTTTATGGGGTTCTAATGGCTAATCGGTTGAATTATTAACTTTTCTTGCTTGGCTTAATAATCTATTAGAGCGTGGGATTATTTAATTTAATTAATATTTAGTTTGACATACTTAAGACAATAATGGCACTGTTTACATACGCTTACTTGTAATATTTTGAATCAGTCTTTGAATCATTTTAAGATTAATGAATTCCTTTTATTTGAAAGGTTACAACCCAACATTGCCACCTGATTTTATTGTAACTTGATATGTTCACGATGTAAACAATGGTCAAGCTTTATGTTATAACTAATCTCCATTTTCTATCTCGATGATTCAACTAAAATTATATGTTATCTTCTCGCACTTGATGTCGGTATGTTAGCCATATTTTATGACCTTTTAAAGAACCACCATTATTTATAGTTGTTGTTTGACTTTATTATTTCATGTGTGAATTTGCTTAACAATTTAGGTCTGGGAGGCCTATCTAGGAATTACCCCATAACGACACTTTTTTAAAATCTTTTTATTTTTAAAGATGACCCCTAGATGGAGTATCGTTGACATTTTTATGTATCTTCAGCTATTATCTACCATGGTTTTGATTCTAATTGAAATCTATTTATGTGGGTCTTAGTTTGATATATGCATTATATTTCAATATCATTACTAATCAAATGTACAGCTAAGATTTAACTAGTTAATCTTGATTTGATGTGCCATAATCCAAGGTTGGATCTCTATTATTTTTACTTTGCATAAATTTTAATTCCTGGATTTAACTAAAATTTATCCCTACATTATATTTTATATGTGTTTCATCTAAACATTTAAAATCTCACATTGTTATTTTATAATTGAAAAAGTTAATTCATGGCATTTGTCAGTTACCAATTATGCTTTAGAAGGATTTCAAGTTAAATAACCCATAGCTAATTGGATCAGCATCTATTAAGGGAGGAGGGCCCATTGTCAGGGAAAGGAGAGAGGGAAGCTGTGAGCAACGGAAGAAAAACAGAGAAAGGGGCAAGCCAGTTCAGGGGGAGTGGTGGCCAAAACAGAGGAGGTGGCCGGTGCTGGGAAATCGACAACATCACCGGCGGTGGGCGGCCAGGGAAGTGTTGGCGAACAGCAAAATGGATTGCCAGAGGGTAGGGGAGGCGAGGGGAAATAGTGGCTCGGGCTAAGGTGGGGCTTGGCTGCTGATGGCGAGGCCAATTGGTGCGGCGGTGCCATGGTGGAAGAGAAGGAGGTGTAGGAGGAGCATGGGCAAGAGCATGGTAGGCAAAACTCATCGAGTAGTTGGCCGAGCCAGAGCAGGTCCGAGGTGAGCCGGCAGTGGAGGCCATGGGCGGCGCATGGGAGATCACCGTGGGGGTTCTCGGGTAGTGGAGGGCATTGGCCGGGAGTGGGGGAAGCTTCGGTATGCCAAGGAGGTGCTCAAACTATGACGAATTGAACCGGGGATTGCCGAGGAGGGTGTGGCAATGGCGGTTTTGGCCAGCAATGGGGAAGAAGCAGCGGGCAGTGAGCTTCGGCGCGTGAAAATCTAATTAGCTCAGAGGGGAAGCAGATGGGGAGCGGGGACATGCCGTGACATGCTCAACTTGGGGGAAGACCAGCCATGGTGGCTGGAACGGCGAAGGAAACCAGCGGCCATTGCGCGAGATTGGGCCGACTTGAGCTCGGTCAAACCCAAGGAAAAAAGAGGGAGAAAGGGGGAGGTGCAGGGAGCAATAGGGAAGTCCGGGGTACTTATAACCTAGAGCAGGGATGTTGTGGAGGCCCTGTTGCTGATGACTCGAGAGCAGGACGCGACGTGGGCCGGCGATGTGGGCGCTAAGATGATGTGGTGACGATTCACAGGAGGCAGGGCATGGCGCCAAGGTGGGGATGGTAGGGCCATGCAGGTACAAGGGGGAAGTGATGGCGAGGCGACGGTTGCCGTGGGGCGACATGCGTGCAAGGCATGGTGAAGGCGCACGGCTGGTATGGGCGGCGACGTGGGCGCCAACACCGAGACACTGGTGGCCAGGCGGAGACGCGACGGAGGCGACGACAGCTGTTTGGGCAACGTGATGGCGTCGCGGGAGCAGGTGCGGTGACGCGCGCACAGTGGAGGTGGGGCCAGCCGGTCGGGGTGACGAGAACAGAAAGGAAAACGGGGAAGAAGAAAGAGGGGAGGAGGAAGGAGAGAGGAGGATGGGGAGGAGGCCGGGCCCACTGGTAGGGAGAGAAAAAGAGAGAAGAGGGGGAAAGAAAGGCTTAAGCAAATTTTGAAATTTGGATTTTCAATTTAAATTTTAATTTACATTAAGATTTACTGATTTCGAGTTTTTCATGATATTCAAATTTTGAATTCTCTATTCAATTATTCAGATGCGAGTTTTTAATATTCCTTGAGCCATTGCTTTTCTTTACCTAGTTATATTGAATTTCAAACTTTTATTTCCGTTACCTAATACTTGAATTTTAGTTTGTGTGTAGATCCTTGTATTTTCCATTTCTATTATTAACACCATTATTACTTTTTTACTTGGATATTATTTCTCAATATATTAATTTGCATCTCACAAAACTCAAAAGATTTCATATGAATATTCAGAAGAAATTTGAATGCCATCAAAATGCAAGAAAAGGTTTTTAAAAATTCCATATTTTTCAACATCCAAAATTTAGGGTGTTACATCATGCATACATGACTATCCTATTTTGTCTGTCATTGTAGTACGACCGGCTTCACCGTATCATGTTCGAGGGTGGTGCCGCACTGCGCCACGGATGTTTGAGCATGTTGAAACACCTGCTATGGTCTACCTTCAGCATGTATGAGGATGCCAAACATGCATTAAGGACCATCAGCAGCGGCTGTCTTAGCGACATGTTTATCGTAGGGTCGATGAGCCACACCATCATCGATTTGCAGCTTTGTTTTCACGTCCTAGCTCCTCGACATAGCACCCTAGCCTTGGCCATTTCATGTTCACCCAGCTCACTGCTCTGGTTTGCCAATTTTATATTTTGCTGCAATCAGTATAATACCTTATTTTTGTTGTTCATACATGTCATCTTCGTGCATGCCGTTCACGCCGATACTACTCTACTTTCGTCTTCGTCACGCAGGCAGCCTAATGTTGGACCTCCCTCGTCATGGGAGGGGGACGATAGAGCACAACACATCCGTCCTCATCACAAAGATAGCCCAAGACACATGATACCCTAAGCAATGACATCGACTCGCTTGTTTGTGACTACGAGGTGTAATATGACATGTACACACCCACAGACCACCCATGCCTCCAGCAGCATGACGAGTAGTACAATCAGATGTACGACAGCTACACGGTCCACCAATATGGCATGAACTACGTGGCATCGAGCTTCGCTGTAGCGGACTACCCTGAACCAGAGTACCCTCGAGGTTTATCCTCTGTGCAACATGTGACACTGGTGCTTACAATTATGAGTTTCTTTACTAGTCCATGATTCATCTTCCTTCAGCTAATCAAATAGTATGAACATGCAGGTCTCGAGGCCAGAGTTTTGAGAGTGGGCTATGGGTTCATTCTCCACTAAGCACATGACACAGGTTCACCTAATCAAAACTACAGTTTGCACTGTGGTTCTACCTTCCGTCTTCCTAACAAAACATGTTTCCCTCCATAGGACGCCAGCATTTACAAGGAGAACTGGGTGCAGCAGATGTTCATCATTCAAGAGATTAGGTCTAGTTAGTTGTTCAGTGTCACAGTTCCCACTCGTCCATCGCAATACAACTTGCACGATGTACAATGCTCCCTGGATAGGCTGAATTTCCCTATGGACTAGCTTCATTGCCTAAGGACGAGTTGACAGTGTGCATTAGCTTTTCTTAATGATTTGACAACACGAAGTCGCTTTTCTCAGTGAGTTGACAATACGTACTAGTTTTTCTCAATGAATAGACATCACACAATAGCTTTTGTCAGTGATCTAACATCACACACAGTTTTCCATAGTAATAGGATAACATGTATCGGCGTTTTCTCGGTGAATTGATAATGACACGATCTTCCCTGTGCCAACAACTTTCACCCTCACAGACATGAGTGCACTACCAATCGGTAATTTTGACTACTAAATAGTGCACAAGGACTGCCTATAAAGTCTGGCCAGCCTCCATGACTGAATCCAACACTCCACTCGAGCTAACCTCCAAAATAGGGGAAGAGGTGAGGGAGAAGAGCGCACATGTAGAGGATGTTATTGTGCCACTATTAGAGATGTCAAACTATAGAGAAATGCTTTGCAAGCGGAAGTGGGCATCCAAGAAGGGATTTTACCCTGGTAATTATTGCAAGGATGCACCTGTGCCATAAGAGTTTCTACACTCGCAGTGCAACTGCGGTAATCCAACACATATCATTTAGTTTACACACCCAGCCACCACCACCTGAGCGCACTACACATATGGTCAAATTCTTGTAAGAGAATGACACGTATTGACAAGTCATATTGCATGTTTTATTTCACACATTGCTAACCTTCTCCGTGCAAGACAACAGACCACAGAGTGTTGTTACTTTTTCCAATGGATCAATGGCCCAAAGATGTATGACAACACGTTCATCAAGTAGAAATATATGCTCGGCTACCCGGTGGCACTAGAGAGATTTATACACTGAAAACCTTACACCCCAATGACAAGGGAAAGGCACCGATCGTCCCTAATGCCCCCACTGAATGCCAGGTTATTTCGGACTGGGACAAACTATCGGACCCAGATTTTACAATCTAAAATTTTTGTGATTCTACTGCACTATTCCCTAGATCAGCAGATAGTGCTCACAGATACATTACTGAACATCAAATACATATCTTGCGAAAGCATAACTAATACAGTAGTATACTTACACATGGACTGGTCAGGCCAAAACCATTAAAAAGCAGTGGCAAAAATGAAAACTTCACACAAGTATGACCCTCAGGACATGCCCACGGGTAGCCAACTGGGGTTCACAACCTAGTTATTGACCTCATTGTCTCCCTGTCTTGCTAACACCATTAGATGATCGCATGGCTTGTATTTCTCCTTCTGACTTACTAAATAATAGTAATTAAGCAACAGTGAGTACAGCGGTACTCAATAAGCCACTACACAGAATACAATAATAATAGATGAAAGGCTAAACAAAGGGAGGCTTAAGGTTCTTTTATTTATGAGACGCCACCATTTTGAGATACACATATAAGAAATTACTGAGACTTAGCAGGTTTAACTAAAGCAGCTTTTCTAAATTGTGTGAAAGATTACAAATATTAGTAGTATAGATTCCAAAGATTGCAAATATTAGTAGTACAGATTCCAAAGATTGCAAATATTAGTAGTACAAATTTCATCCACCGTTACATGCTTACCTGCACCAAATGCTAATTTTCCAGCGTTATATCTGCTCATTATCATAACTGGGATTGACCACCCAGGACAACACAAACCAATTTTCATTCCGCCCACAAAGTGTTTAGAAATAGATAATAACTCCTGTAGGTTCCTAATGCCTGCTCGTTACCATGGGCACAGCTGTTTGAATAGTTTTCACTCTACAGAGATTGCATAATTTACCCACAAGAGGCAATCAACTTGTTATATTTCACGTGTTTGCTTAGATACGTAAATGAAGAAGGTCACCATAAGGCCTTTCCAATGCACCTTCCTAGCGATGCTACACCCACTAAGGTTTTCACCATTGTGAGATACGACCATCCCTCTAGAAGCCCCCTCTTGCACCGTCATGCCAAAGGGATACGACCAACTACTTTGCACATGTTCACACCAATGGCGCAACCCACACTGGGTCGATACAAATTAGTTAGCCAGATCATACCCATTATAGACTTATGGTTACACTATTTTACACTAGAAGGTTGTATAAGATTTGGTCCTTAGAGTTGTTTAGGTGGTTATAACACAATCCAACACTCTTGTGCATCCACTGCACCAGCCCCCCATACCATCCGCCCAGATATTTACACAAGTTGAGATTTCTGGGTTCATAAAATAATCATGTTACCACATACCAGCCACTTTCCACTTACGACTGCCTAAACCAAGTTTTCTTATTTGAAATGATGCCAAGGTAATTTAGTGCCCTGAGTATCTAAGCAAAACTAAGCATGGTGTTTAAATACTGACTTATCATTAGTATAGTAACCATTAATTTTAGGGTGACAAGGTTTTATGTCCAAAACCAAGGAGTGGAATATACTCAAGCAATTATCCATAAGGAATTAGCTATGAGCATTAAGCGAGCATAATTTGCAATAATAAAGTAGAGCATGCAATTTGATTCTTTTAAATAAAATACTTGCATTCAAAATGTAGGTGTAATATGATCAAAGTGATGACTTGCCTTGTTCAATTTACGATGGCCTTGATCTTACTCAAATCCTCCTCAATCGATGGTCTTGAACTCTTGGTCTTCATCTCTATATGGATATTGATCTCGCTTGATTCTTGACTTCTTCGAGGCTTCAAAATCTAACTACACAATAAACAACTGAATCCAAATAAATTTAAATAACCCAAAAGTATAAATAAATCCAAATGAACTCACTTAAGTTTTATTAAGACTATGTGAGTCATTTGAAGCATGGTTTATTGGGTGTGGGGTGTTGATGGAGTCAAATGGTTCGAGCGAATTGGGGGATGACAGAGGGAAGAATCTGTCGAGAAGGATTCCAAGGAAGTTTCAATGATAGATGAATACTCATGGGAATATTCTGCTTCAGTTTTGAGGAAGGCTAGAAATAGCTGGCCACGGAATACCATGGCTTGATATTTTAATTTTGTTAGACCATGTGGTTTAGTTGTGAATTTAGTGATGATCAGTAATTGACATCTGGGTTGCATTGAAATTTATGTTTGTAAAAGTTCTTGTCGATGCGCTATTGTTACTGAAGTTTTTAGGATGGTAGTCGACCACGGCAGATAGACCACAGAGGTCAACCATGGTAGATCGACCACGGCAGGTCGACCACTGTAGATTGACCACAGCAGATGACCATAGTAGGATGACCACGGCAAGTTGACCATGGTAGATCGACCATAAAAGATCGACAATGGTAGAATGATCACACATGAACGACCGTGTTGGAACGACCTTGGTCCAAAGTTTTTAGAGAGGTCGAAGACCCCAATGTCGGGATTCCAGAGAACTGGTCATAGCTACAATAAATCAGTCATAGCTATAGTAACCCAGTCATAGCTACAGTGAATCGGTCATAGCTACAGTGAACCAGTCAATGGTTATAAGCGAAGGGGAAACGGTCATAGCTATAGTGAATTGTTCGTAAGCTACGGGGAACTGGTCAAATAGAACAGTGAATCAGTTGTATGACATGTTGAATTGGTCAATCAACAGACTACAACCATGCTCAGTAGTCAAAGGCATCGACCGTGATCGGTGATCGATAGAGTGAGCTATAGTAACCGGTTGGTGGTTGTAGCCATAGTGCTTTGTCGTAGTCGTAGACTTCGCAGACTATTATCATAGTTGTAGGCTTTATGATCTATTGTCTTAGACTTGTGATCAATAGTCGTAGAATTTGTGATTGATAGTCATAGACTTTATGATCTGTAGTTGTAGACATCATGGTCGGTAATCGTAGGCTTTGAGTACTTCAATTCTTATGATCTTCAAGTACCATGAGTACTCGTGTCTGATGGGCTAGTGGTCTGATTGGCCATGCATGGTGGTCAGACTGATCTTTTTGAGTGGTCGTTGCTACAGTACCCTGTTGGTACCCGGTACTCGGTAGCGATGCTACAATACTTGGTCGGTGCTCAATGATGAGAGTTGATAGTCTGCATTCAGTACATGGTCGGACTTGGTGATCGGTACTCATTGGTTATTGGTTGATGGTGCAGTGACTGGTTAATGGTCGGTAGTTGTAGACTGGGAGTGCTATGATACTTGTGATTCCCGAGTATTCTAAATGATCATAATTCCCAAGTACTTGTGGTTTTCGAGTATTTGTTGGGCTAGCGGTATGATCGGCCTATGCATGGTGGTCATACTAGTTGTTTTGAGTGGTCCGAGGTTGATTTCTGGAAAGTGTGGAAATTTTGATCGTGGATGACTTGGTTCGTGATTATGGATGATCAAATGTGTGGTTTGTGTGTGTGGACTAATGTCAATCAAATTGAGAAGAACTTCTGCTGAGAAATATGTTCTTTGGTCTTTGCATATGCAGGTTGGGCGTGGAGACGGTCATGATCGATGACGAGGAGGACCTGGACTAGGATGGGGGAAATTAAGGTTCAGGCGGTCGAGGATGTCACGAGGTGGTCAGGCTCACATTGGAGCACGTTGTTAGATCGACGAGGCCGACTAGAAGGGGGTGAATAGGTGGTAAAAAATCTTCTCTAATTAATATATTTCTATTTGGCTAAACCAAGCATAAGATGCAGAATCTGAACTCAAATTGGCTTAGCACAAATATCATCTAAATTAATTATATTCACATAAGTGCATAAACACACTAAGGCTTATGTCAAGGTTTGCAATTTTAGGATGACAAGCAATCAATTTAATTCTATGAACGTAAATTGCTTGAATATAAATAGATCCCAAGGAAACTAACCACGATTAACACAGTTGCTTTTTACTGTGGTGATCGGAGACTTGCCGGTCTTCCCTAGTCCATGTTGTGATTAGCCCAAATGAATTAGATTGGCTCCACGAATTAAGCCGAAACACCTGAATCCACTAGTGGCAGCTCTTTCCCGCTCCGAGTAGGTGAGCTCCAACCTTCATAGCTTTGCCATGTTTTCTCACAACCTTCTTTGAGAAGATCACCATGCACGACACCTCCAGCGCCGTCTAGGAGTCAAGCCAAGCCCCTCGCTTGACTCTCACCATGTGGAATGAATGCACAAGCTCGAGTGGATACGCAATCCACCTCTAAATGTAACACATGCAATCTAGACTCTTCCTCGCTCAAAAGGTGCAACACATGCACAATTGAGAGGAGGACCTCACACTAGTTCAAGGGAGTGAAATGGAGTGAAGCATTACACTCTCTAACTGGCCACAAGGGGGTATATATACCTCACACCTCAAAACTACCCGTTGGGACAGAAAAATAGGATTTTTAGAAGTACTGCAGGTAAATAACCAGTACTTCTGCTCCCCTTAGCAACGGTTAGAAAACTAGCCGCTGCCGACAAATCCAGTAGTTCCGAGTGCAAAGTCTAGTTCTACCAACTATCCGAAGTACCGCAACACTCGAGCAGAACTACCGATTTCCCCGGGGACAGAAGACTCCACATAGGTGTCTCTTTAGAAAAATGTACCACTACACAAATCGATCATTCCAAAACTCGGAAGTATCGCTCGCACAAAGCTGGTAGTACCACTTGCTGATCGGGCCACTTACACAGCTGATCGACCGCTCACATAGAGCTGGTCGAAAGTACTGATCATCGACTACACTGATCCCTAACCACGTCAGATGGTTCGACCACTCAGGTCTTCGACCATGTTGTCCGTTCAACCACACAAGTCTCCGACTACGCTGGTCTCCAACTATGCTGGTCTTCAACCACATTTTTTGGATCAACCACACCGGTTTCTGACTAAACTAATCTCCGACTACATTGGTTTTGATCACTCAGGTCTCGACCACATCGAACATGTAAATTTTCGACCATGTCAGTCTTCGATCACACAGATCTCTGACTTACTACGTCGATCTTCAATCACGTTGTTTTAATCATATCAGCTCAACCACGCTGATATTGACCACACAGGTCTCAACCACGTCGGTTTCGACCATGTCGTTTTGACCACGTGGGTTTCGACCACGCTAGTTTTGACCACACAGATCTCAACCACATCGGTTCCGACCACACGAGTTTTTGATAACACAAATGTTGACCACGCCAATTCCGACCACACTCGTTTCGATCACACAGATCTCAACCACGTCAATTCCGATCACGTTGGTTTCGATCACACAGATATCGACCATGCCGGTTTTGACCACATTGGTTTCGATCACACAGATCTCGACCATGTCAATTCCGACCATGTTGGTTTTGACCACGTCGATCTTTGACCACATAGGTCATTGACCACGTCGATCTTTAACCTCGTTAGTTCGACTACATCGGCTTCGACCATGCTAGTTCATGACCACATTGATCTTCGATTACACAGGTCTTTGGCCACATTAGTTTGACGACAATGGTTCTCGATTACACAGGTCTTCCGACCACCAATAGATGCGGTAGTTCTGTGATTACAACACCGATAGTTTCGACTAGCGGTAGTACCATAGAATACACTACGATAGCTTTAATTTCTTTGAGAAGTGCATATACCTCAACAGATTTTGCAAAATACATTTGCAAACTACAGTATCATGCAAACAATTATTATCCATAATTCCCAACAAGTTGCAAAACATATTTGCACACTTTTAGAATCATGACACAAGGATTATATATGAGCTTCAACCATTTGCAAAACACATTTGCAAATATAAACCTCATACTACAAAAAAATGGAAACATGGACTTCAAACACAGCCAAATCATATTTGTAATGTATAATCCCATGTTACAAGAATTCAACACATGATTCACAACGATTTGCAAAACACATTCACAAATACAAGTCTCATGCAAGTAGAGCTAGAGCAAGTGAGGTTGAGCTATCAACACATGATGAGAGTCAAGCTACTAGACATGAACCCTCTTAATAGTATGACAACCTATACTAGCAACCCGATCTTCCAACCAAACACCAAGATCGGTAAAAGACTATGAACACATTCTTAGCCCTAACTAGCCATACCTTTGCCTTGAGTCTTAATTTTGACATACATCAACTCATGATACATCCTTTACTTCAACTCCATCAATACATAATGGATCTTTATATGACTTGATGATCAACACATGATCATCTCCTCTTAGACATGCATCAACTCATGATGCATCCATCACTTGACTTGATGATCTTCAACATATGAAGTCATCCCAAATATTCCTCATTTATAGAACCTAACCTATTCATCCAACTCATGAAAAATGTTAGTCTACAAAATAATTGTCATTAATTACCAAACTTCATCATTAACTTATAATAGAGGGACTAAATTCTACAATATTCCCTTTTTGATAATTCATGACAATCTCAACAAATAATGAGATAAAAATTCGTTTGCAAATATACATCATGTACACAATACTTGTATATTCTAAAATAATCTTTTAAAGCAAAACTTACTTATCCGATTGTCATTAATCATCCAACCATTAACACATAATGGAAGAACTAGATGACAACTCGATTATGAGTATATATAAGAACTACACAAGCTATAT
The DNA here is from genome assembly GCA_017311315.1 of Dendrocalamus latiflorus. Classification (NCBI taxonomy): domain Eukaryota; kingdom Viridiplantae; phylum Streptophyta; class Magnoliopsida; order Poales; family Poaceae; genus Dendrocalamus; species Dendrocalamus latiflorus. The sequence continues at coordinate 11,838,098 of CM029646.1, forward strand.
ATACTCAAGAGATATATTTCAAAGTAAATATCCTTAATATGTGGAAATAAAACATAGATCAATACTAATGAAACCACAAAACAAATAGTAAACTCCCCCTAAATGTGTGCATACAAGAATGCATTGTGAAAGCATATGCACAAATTCGAGTTTGACTTATTTTATGAAGTTCATTCCATATTTCGGATCTAAGGAATGCAATAAGATACGAATGTGATATTGAATGCATACCTCTTATGTTTTTCACATTTTCATCCAAATAAGACTAAGCAATATCATAATCGATAAACATATTAGTTTCATAATTGTATTTGTCATTATCACCAAAACCAACTTAATGTAGTTTGAACTTACAATCTCCCCATTTTTAGTGATGAATGATAAATAAATTAACAATAATAACATTTAGATGAAAATGAACATATGATAGGAAATTCAACTAAGGTAAAAGTATAAATAAGCATAATAAAGAATTTCGCCCTTTTTAGCATCACCTCTATTGGCATTATACACTTCAATAACAATGCTATTATTCACTCTTTTCACCCTTTTGGCACTTATCATCAAAAACCAAGGAAAAAATTTAGCCAAAATAGAGAATTTCCAACACATGGAGCGTGATATCAATTTATTAAATTTAATTTTGATCATAAAGAGTATGATATAAATATATGTGACCAAGAGAGAATTTGAGATAACTAAATGAAAAGATATTTGAAACATATTCAAGTAATTTTACTCATGAAAGCTCCTTGAAGGCTTTTGAAGTTCCCCTTTTTGCATTTGGACCATATTTCAATTTGAGGTTGTAGATTTTTAGATGTTGACATTCCAATTGTGCTTCAAAAGCTGGTTGAAAAACTGACTTACAAATATCCGATAAATCTGAGATAAATTGTTTGTATAGATTAACATCTGAGGATTAAAAGTCATAATTATGCCTTGGTAAGATTATGAGCACACTAAAAGGTACAAAAAATCACAAAACTGCTCAAAATTGTGTGCGGTTCTGAAATTTTAGTATTTTGTCAAAAATGAGAAAAGTATACAATTTTCTCAAATGTAGTTGAAATGCTTTCAAATTTTGTAGAAAATGAACTTTGTACTCCTAAGAAATTTTTCAAACAAAAATTTTCAAAAAAAAGAGTCTGTATTCAAAAGTTATGCTAAAAAGCACATTGAAATCATGAAGGTACAAGGCTTTTCATTAAAAGCTCAAAAAACTAACTTTCACTTCATGAATACCAAATGAAGTAAATGAGAATAAAACCCATCATTCACAAGATCCATAAAATATTTTGGGAAAATAGGTAAAATAGTTTTTCCGACATGACCATTGAAATCACCTCCTAAGAAAATCTTTTCATTGATAGGCACACATCTAACCATGCCATCTTGGTGCATGGGGGTTTTGGTTATGATGATAGAAATCAAGAGGGAGAAGATATCTTAAACTTTGCCGTAGCCTATGATCTCGTGATAGCTAACACCTTTAGAAAGAGACATTCTCATTTAGTTACCTTTAGCAGTGGTCAGCACTCTAGCCAAATCAATTTTGTTCTTGTTAGGAGGGAGGACAAATGAGCCTGCATAGATTGTAAGGTTATACCTGGAGAGTGTGTTGTCCAGCAACATAAGTTGGTAGTCTCCGACTTTTGTTTTAGGTTACGGGTTCGACAAGCTAAGGTCGCCAGAGTCACAAGGACGAAGTGGTGGAAACTCAAAGGAGATACCGCACAGGCGTTTAAAGAGAGGATGGTCACGGAAGGGACGTGGAACGTGGGAGAAGCGAATAGCGAAGCGAATAGTATGTGGATAGAGATGGCAACTCATATTAGGAAGGTAGCTACGGAAGTGCTTGGAGTGACCCAAGGGAAAAGAGGAGAACCAAAAAATACATGGTGGTGGAACGAGGAAGTACATGGTGGTGCTGTTAAGGAGAAGAAGATATGCTACAAGCACATGTATCATGATAGGAGCAATGACAACGTACAAAAATACAAAGCAGCAAAAAAGAATATGAAGAAAGCGGTGAGTGAGGCACGAGGCAAGGAATATGAGAAAATTTATCAGAAACTAAGTACAAAGGAGAGAGAGAAGGATGTCTACAAGATGGCTAAAATTCGAGAAAGGAAGACGAGAGATTTCAACCAAGTTAAATGCATCAAAGATGACACTAATAAACTTTTCATGAAAGACGAGGAGATCAAGGATATGTGGAGAGATTACTTCGATAAGTTGTTCAATCACGATAATGATTATAGTATGATTGAACTGGATAATATTTTTGACGACACCTATAAGTGGTTTGTTCGAAGAATCCAGGAGTCGGAAGTAAGAGAGGCCTTAAAAAGGATGAAAGCGGGTAAGGCATTGAGGCTTGATAACATCCCTATTGAGGTGTGGAAATGTCTAGGAGAAGTGGCGATTGTTTGGCTAACTAAGTTGTTCAATAGCATTTTTAGGTTGAACAAAATGCCAAACGAGTGGCGAATGAGCACATTAATACTAATTTTCAAAAATAAAGGAGACATTCAAAGTTGTACTAATTATAGAAGAATTAAGCTCATGAGCCACACAATAAAGCTCTGGGAATGAGTGATTGAGCGTCGTTTAAGAAAAGTGACTAGCGTGACGACAAACCAATTTGGTTTTATGCCTGGGAGGTCAACCACAGAGGTGATTTTCTTGCTATGATAGTTGATGGAGAGGTATAGGGAGCAAAAGAAGGACTTTCACATGATATTTATTGACTTGGAGAAAGCCTACGACAAAGTGCTAAGAAATGTCATGTGCTGGGCGCTTCAAAAGAAAAGAGTCCTAACAAAATATATTTCTCTAATTAAGGACATGTACAAAAATGTTGTGACTAATGTCAGAACGTGTGGTAGTGTTACTAATGACTATCCCATTAAGATAGGACTACACCAAGGGTCAGCGTTGAGTCCATACATTTTTTCCCTAGTGATGGACGAGGTCACACGGGACATACATGGAGATATCCCTTGGTGTATGTAATGTGACGATGGCCCGATCTTCCGAAAGGTACTAATAAGCCGATTGTGCAGAACTCAACGTTGATGATCCAAAGGCTCCGACCAAAACAGATCGAACCCCTCGCAATCACTACACCACTGCTCCGTTGGTTATCAACCGTGCCAAACACGGTTGACCTCGTCAAGAAGGCTATCTCCTGCAAGTGAATCGAGAACACAAGCAAGAGAGTTCAATATGCAATCTAAAATTGTATTGTGAATAAAGATTAAGTTCACAAGTTAGGGTTCCTCAACCGAACATACGGTGAAACTACTAAGCAGAATAATTTCTTAAGAAAAACCCGAGGAAAACTAAAGGGTGTGACCTCCTTAAATAGGGAAGGGGGAAGCCGCACTTATCTAATAAAAAAGGGTGTGGTACTATTCATGGTTACTATTCACATAAATAGAACAGCATGAACAGTACCGGCCCAAATAGCCTAAGTGGTGATACAAGGCCCTCGGCCCACTTTGACTCGGATTGAAAAAGTGACGTGACTTGTTTGGTAGTTTCTGATCGGTTCGGATGGAGTTTGGAGGTGAGACTAGATCCATCTGAATGTAGACTCCAAGAGCTTTCTAGCAAGTACTCGTGGAGCTCAAACGAACTCCGTATGCGAAAGTTATGCACATTTGAAGTTGGGCTTATCAGGCTGATTCTGAATTGATCTAGAGGCCGAATTGGATGCCAAAACTTGTCCAACTTGAACTCTTGTTTCAATTGGTCCACAAGTGATGTGGTGCTACAAAAATATATTTTTATCATTAGACATTTAAAATATGTTGAAGCTGAAAGAACGAATTCACCTTTAGTTCAATCTTGATATTGGGTGCTATGGTCGTATGTGTTTGTGGTGTGATCACATCATCCTCCCTTCTTGATAGAAAACCGTCCTCGGTTTTAACATATGTGTAGCCTCCCGTATTGCATGATCTTGATCATAAATCTTGGTACATGATAACAAACACAACAAACTCTCATTATGTAATATCATACGTTCTTTATTAAACAAGGTAAAACCTCTTTGAAATGAGCTCACCTAATAATTTAAGTGATGCGTAGAAGCTTTTGTAATGGGAACAACAAGCATAGCAAATATGGTTGTATCCATAGGGGTCATGTCCTCATCAGTATGCTTTTCGCTGATGATGTGGTGCTAGTTGATGAGAGTAGGATAGGTGTTGATAGGAACTTCGAGTTATGGAGGAAAACCTTAGAATTGAAGGGCTTTAGACTTAGTAGGACTAAAACTGAGTATATGAGATGTGATTTCAGTGGTGCTAGGGTAGGTGATGGAGATGTTACATTGGATGGACAAGTAGTGCCTAAGAAGGACACGTTTCATTATTGGGATCGACGCTACAGTGGGACGGTGAGATTGATGAAGACGTGAGCTACAGGATAAAAGCGGGGTGGGTGAAATGGCGCCAACCATCTAGTGTCCTGTGTGACAAAAAAGTCTCTTAAAAGTTAAAGGATAAGTTCTATAGGATGGTGATCAGACCCGCGATGCTATATGGAGTAGAATGTTGGGCGACTAAAAGACAACATATACAGAAAATGAGTGTAGTGGAGATGAGGATGTTGCAGTGGATCTATGGTCATACAAGGCGGGATCGCATCCGCAATGATGATATACGTGATAGGGTGGGGGTAGCACCAATTGAAGAGAAGCTTGTCCAACATCGCTTGAGATATTTCGGACATCTCCAACGATGGCCTCCTGAGGCACCGGTACGTAGTGGAATTTTAAGATGTACTGAAAATGTATCTAAAGAATTAGCTTTGGATAGGAGCGCATGGAAGTTAGCGATCCACGTATCGAAACCATAAGAAAGTTAGGGGCAGTGTTTTAAGCTCTTGGCTCAGATAGTAGGTTGTACGACTTAGGGATTTTAGCATTGTAGGTTTTATTTCAAGGCTCTCATCTCTTTGATCTTGAGAAGGTTTCATTCCTACCCTATCCCAATTTGTTTGGCACAAAAAGCTTTGTTGTTGTTGTTGTTTAGGTAAAATAGTTTTTCCAATATTAATACTTTACCCTTTTTGCTTTAGTAGGCCTAAAATACTATATAATTTTTCCACAAAGAAAAACTCCCCCTTACACAAAGATTCTACTTGGCATTTCTTTTTCTTCTCCTATGATACACAAAGGATTTTTCTATTCTTGTTTTACTTCTCTTTTCATATCTCTTCCCTTTTGTTTAACCTTTCTCTCCTTATGTCATCTAGCACCAAAAAATAAAGATACCAATTGTAAACCTTTTGTCTGTAATAGGTACCACGTGTAAACCTTCCATATTGCGTGCATTTTAATCTTTTGTGGTTCTTTTGTCTTTTCTATGAAAGGCGTATACCACTTTGACATTTATACCACTTATGATGATATTAGATACCATTTTTGAAAAATACCACTCGTAATCATTATAATTAATTCCAATTACACAGACTAGATACCACTCATGAGTTTGGATAATATCAAGTATGATTAAATTCATTTGTAAGGACTTGATATTACTTCAGAACATACATGACACCAAGTATGATTGATTCTATTTATAAGGACTTGATGCCACTTGTATCCTAGAAGGTCAAATTAGACACTTCATCTCCCATCATTTTCACTTTATAATACTTGAGGGGGATACCACTTGTAGGAATATATCACTTGAAATACCACTTGAGAGAAGAGGATGATACAATTTGAGAGGATACCATTTAGGAGAAATATAACACTTGTAAGAATGGAGACTACTTGAAAGATATTATATGGAGCTTGGTTAAGAAAAGATTTTGCTCAGTAAGAGGAAAGATTTGATACCACTTTAAAAAGGGAAAATATTATAAGATTTGTAAAGACAAGGATAAAACTTATGCCAAGATCTAGATGATCAAAAGTCTACCACTCTTAGAGAGAATGCTATTTTATGATAAAAGAGTATCACAAAATGATCAACATGATATATGGAGTCAAGAGATTACTCGAGGATAGCTTGCAATGATAACAAAGATCAATTTGACTTTGAGGAGCAAAGGAAATGGCTGATAGAATTGAAATCAACAGGTTTTGAATCAAATCAGCCTTTTTTAGAGAAATCGAAAGTACCGCAGTTTCACTGCCGGTAGTTTTGGAAGATAGAAGTACCGCATAATGTGCAGCGGTAGTTCTGATTTTTCTAGAAGCATGCCAAGGATTGGAATTTTGAGGAAAGGCTTGATATAGTATTGCACCTTGCTCCAAAGCCTTTCACCAAGAAACTTAAACTACTTGTGGAGCACTTCCAACTATATGCCAAGATTGAAAATCTTTTGAATATAGATTTTAGCAAATTAAGTTTTCATTTTAAAAACTAACTCATTTTCAATGAAATTTTTAAGATTGCAAGAATGAGCATTATAGGGTATTTTTAAGCAACCAATTTTATGTATGAATTGTAAAAACCCTTATGAGCCAATCTATGTCAATAATTTTGGCTCTAATGGCAAACCTCCTTTAAGTACTAGATTATGACCACTTAGGTCAACTAAAGATGTTGGATGAGTTTCAAATCCAAATAACTTTTGTTTGGTTGGCCTTTTGGGAAATTTTTGAATTAAACCCTGGTTCAATCCACCGCTGCTTGATTTAATCTCAGCCCTCCATCCTCAATTACCCCTTCATTCTTCATCCAACGGTTGTGATCTTCTTCTTCGCCACGTGTCGGTCATTCGCACACCTGCCTTCCCCTTCTCTGTCCTCACTCACCGACATGCGGGGCCCGCATGTCAGCCCTTCCACCTCCCTTTATTCAACCTCTGACTTGTAGGGACCAAGATTTTATAATCTGGAATCCTCTGTGATTAGTTGCACTATTCCTTGGATCAGTAGATAGTGCTCACAGTTACAGCAATGGACATCATAATACATATCATGCGAAAGCATAAGTAAAAATTTGTAGACTTACTCATGGGCCGATTAGGCCGAAATCAATAAATTGCAGCAGCGGAATGAAACACACAGGTGAGACCTTCAGGACATGCCCACAGGCAGCCAACTGGAGGTTCGCGACCTAGCCCTTGACATCTTTATCTTCTCTGCATCATGTCCAATCGTGTTGCTGAGGCGGAGTGATCTGATTCCTGCTTCTGGATTTGTTATGAGAACGAGTGTGAGCACACTAACCACCGTGCTCCGCGAGCCAATACACAGAATGCAAATAGATAGTATGCATGGCTTATCAAAGGAGAGGCTCGGGTTATTTTATTTGCCAAAATCCCTTTTAGTAGCATTATTATTATTTAATCATAGTGTCATTGTCGCTACCTAACTCCACCTATCGATTGCTATAATTGACTTTATCCACCAAAATACACTTTCTTCATTGATTGTTGTCTAAGACTCCAAACAGCGAGTGGCATCATTTAATTAATCCACTGAACACACTTTCTATATTCAGTGCTGTCTAGAGCTCCAAACAGCGAATATCAACAATTATACAATCAACCAATCAATTGCTGCCTAAATCCCCAAACAGTGAGTATCATAATCTATATAATCCATCGATCAATTGCTGCCTAAAATTCCAAGCAGCTAGTGTCATTATTTTGAATCCACCAACATCATTTGTGTTCTAAGTTCCTAATAATTTAATCTTGTAATTTCTATTCATCAGCTCTCCACTTCTGAACCCTAATGATTATCCATTATAATTATTTTTGAATCCACCAATATCACTAATATCAGGACTTTCTAATAATCCAATCCTTTTGTTATTGATCCAGAACCATAATTTGCTCCTCCAATAATCAACCTTATTTTCCATTACCTATCTCTAACTAATTCACTATTATACCTCCACCAAAAATATCATTGATCGAGTCTACGATTCACTAGTATTCATCCACCAATAATATCATTGATCAAGTTTACGATTCACTAGTATTCATCCACCAAGAATATCACTGATCAAATTTATACTCCAATAATTGATATCATACCTCCAAATTCCCAAAAATCCAATTCATCCATCCAGTAATTGATCAAATCCTATTCATCCCATTATCACCAACATCTCCCAAGAATTAATATTAGTTATCAGTGTCGTAATCCAACAATAACTTTGCACTCCTTAATTCTCCAAAAATCATTTAAGTCATCTATCCAGTATATATATTCATTTAGTCTCCACCAATTTATTTCTCCCAGAATCCACTCTATCATTTCCTATTTATGATCGACATGAATCCACCATTACCTTTATGTGTATACTACAAACATCCATCTCCTTTACTCACGACCCTGTTTATTCCTTCCATATTTTATTTTGTAAGATTAGAAGTGTCATTATTTGAAATACAATACATAGAAATTTCCTGAGACCTAGCAGTTTTACACAGAAACATAATGTGTAAATGAATGCAATAATAGTAGTGATTCAGATTCCATCCACCATTACATGGCATCCGTACCATATGCTAACATTTCAGCGTTATAACTGCTTACATTACCACTGGGATGACACCCAGGACAACTCAAATCAGGGCTTTCCACTGCCCTTCACTTTTCCAAACCCATCCATAAAGCACTTTGAAATAGAACTATATCTAGTTAAGTTCCCATGTCCGCCCTTGACCGTGGGCACGGCTATTCGAATAGTTTTGACTCTGCAGAGTTGTACACTTTCACCACAAGAGACAATCAACTCGTTGCCCCACACGATTCCTTAGTCGTGTGGTTGAGCATACCATCACAGTGACTTTTCAAAGTATCTAGTCCCCTTTGTCATCTCACCTTATGGGAAACTGCCCACTTGCGGTGGGTCCCATCTATGCACTGGATGTTCCCCACGGTTACTAGCGTTATTCGGGCTCCACTCCCCTCAGCGCTAGTACGACTGGGAAACTTCACTCTCCACTCGGTGTCCCTTTAGGCCTTCTCTTGCCCTTGCGTATCCACTTCTATCCACTACCAGTGAGATGAGTCCGGGAATTTCGATAAATTTACTTAGCCAAGTTGCACTTTGCAGACTTGTGGTTGCACTGTTTTACACAGGAGGTCATGACAAGATTCGGTCCTTAGGAGTACCTGAGCGGTTCTACCATACTCCACAATTTTGTGCTTCCACTGCACCACATACCAGCCCCCAAACCATCCGCTCAGATATTTAAGCAATTTGGGATTTTTTGGAGCATAAAATAATCATGTCAACATATACCAGTCATTCCCACCATGACTGTCCAAACCAGTTTCTCATGATTAAAAATGATAATGAGGCTTGGGGCATTTCAGCGCCCCTGAACATCTATTCAGTACTAAGCATGGCGTATAATTAGGGACTTAATTTCGAAAGGTTACTTATTATAATTTTGCTAGGGCGACAAGGTTCACACATTCAAATATTCCAAAAGGAGATGTAATAATAATCAAGTTAATTAATGGGCATATATCTAGAATTAGGAATTAATCATGTATTTGCATATAAAATAACAGCATGCAATTTGATAATTTAAACAAAAGTAATTTGCTGAAAAAGTAGGATCCACATGATCAAAGTATTGACTCGCCTGACGCGGTTTACCGCGGTCTTGAGCTCACACAAAGTTGTCTCATGCGATGATCCTTAATTCCTGGTCTTCATCGATCTCTTTCTCGCTTGATCCATAGAATCTTCACGACTTCCAATTTCTAATTACGCGGCAAACCACTGAATAAAAACAAATAACTCAAAAAGATCCAAATAAATCCGAATAAACTCAATTTAGTTTTATTACGAGTTAATGGGTGATTCGGGTTACTTGAGGCAAGGTCAATGGTAGAACACGATGACTTGATATTTTTATTGACAATTTCTTTTATTATTTTGGGATTTATCAAGGAAGTTCCATGAGTTAGGTTAAACCTATGAGTTGGTGTATTTTGTTGAGTGCTAATGTTCAGGGCATATGATATATGTATATATATAAGTAATGTTTATAAATTTTAGCTATCTGAGCAAAACTGGATATGTATCATTTTATGTGACCCTAGTTACTCGCGACAATGGTTACATGTTTACTTTCGAGTATTTATATGTCCGTGAGATTATTTGGATACTTGATGACCTAGAGCTATTGTATCTTAGCACCTACATATTATTATGACCTCTTAATTTGAGTGCTCTATGAAAACTACTGATACCGATATTTTATCCTTTTACAAGTCAAGCCTGCTATACATGAGTACATGTTGTTATCATTATTAACTAAAGTTACTATTTGAGATTTCATGACTGGCGTTATATTAACGATAGCATTTACATATGTATATATTTTAGTGAGATCTATGGTGACCGCAAAATTGCACTGTTATTTTTAATAATGAGTTGCACACATGCCATCCACATTTCTCTAATCACCTTATATATATATATATATATATATATATATATATATATATATATATATATATATATATATATATATATATATATATATATATATATATATATATATATATATATATATATATATATATATATATTCCTTAGAAAGTCTCTACATTTTAGTTGTTATTAGCTTTAATTAAAATTTATTTATCTAGCAAAGTTATATTCCAATATTTGATAATTAGCAAATCCTACCACTAGAGTTCATTTAATGGCAACATCCAAATTATTAGGCACAAATCTTAATTTTAACTAATGGAAATATTTATTTGGTCATTTACCACAAGTTGTTTTTCTTTATTGAAGCCTTTAACTAATATTTAGTCCTTTAGATAATTATTCAAATAGGATTAGTTATTCAAACATAATAACTTAATCCACATTCATATACTAATCAATTTGGTTTTATGCCCCAATTAAATATTTAATCTACATTAGTTGCTCATGCAATAAACAACCGGATATTAAATGTTAAGAAACCTTATTTTACATCCTAACTAAATCTATTATATTCTCTAGATTACTCCCCAATTTTTCCCTTGATTTTTATTGATTAACGTGAGCTACAAAAATGAAAATAAGGTGTGGGTGAAAAATTGCGGTCGGCCGGAATCGAACCCAAAGCCTCAGACCAGAACATGTTAACGCTCAACCCAGTTAACCAACTAACCAAACGGTGTTTCTTGTCTTACTGGAGGAGGAATAGACTGACAGAGCAACGGGGCTAAGAACTCACAGAGGCAATCACCGGCGAAACAGAGGAGTTGGGGGCGCACGGCCGGCGGCGGAAGCTCCGGCGAGGAGTGGCCGGTGAGGGTCGGGTGGGGCTAAAACGCGTCGTGCACGCTGAGGTGAGGCCGGTGGAGGCGTTGGCGGGGACCGGGGATCTCCGAAGCGGGCCGGCGGCAAGCGGCGGTGGCGACTTGGGGAAGACTTCAACGCCGGCGAAGTACGGCCCACGGGAGAATTGGGGAAAGCCGGGAGCAAGTTCGCAGTGCTCTGGAGATGGTTCGGGAGGCGGGAATTAGGTTCTCTCGGCGGAAATTGGAAGAAAGGCCCGGTGGCTGGCCGTGGGGAAGAAGGCGCGCCGGCGAGGTTGGAGAGGGCGGGAGCTCAATCGGGCGGCAGGAGGGAATGAGGAGAGTGTGGGGAGGGTGCTGGTGGGCTGGCGGTGCTTATAGCAGAGCGGGTAAGGCTGGCATCGGGACTCCACCCGTGAGGTCATGTCGGCGAGCGACGGGAGCAGGCGGCGGGGTGACCGGTGACTGTTGTGGTAGGGCAGGGTGATGATGGCGCCGCGCGTGCCAGGCGATGCGACGTAACAGGATTGGGGCGGGAAAACGAGGGCGGCAGTGGGCACCCAACTGGTGCGGTCGGAGGCAACGGTGACCACTGGTCCGAGCGCGGCGGCTGCTGGTTCGAAGGCAAGCGCTGCGTGGGCCGGGCTGCGAGGATGGCGGGTGCGCGCGCGAGTGGTGTCGGGTTGCGGCCTGACAGAGCGAGCGAGGGGAGTGGCTCTGTGAAGAAGAAGCACAGTGCGAAGGGGGGGTAGCTGGGCTGGCCAGTGGGATGGCGCGGGGGAATGAGGGTTGGGCCCCTCGGGCGGAAGGGAAATAGGGGTGATGGGGTTGGGCCGGCTGGTGGCTGGGCCATTCGGCCGGTCTGACCCCTTCCCTTTGATTTTGTTATTATTATTATTATTATTATTATTATTATTATTATTATTATTATTATTATTATTATTATTATTATTATTATTTAAATTTAACTCATACTTATATATATATATTCTTGTGTCCCATCTAATTGTTTATTTACATAGGTATATTTCCTGTTATGGCCATTTTTGTACAGATACATTTTTATGCTTTTGCTCATTTTGCTAAGCCTCCTTGTATATCTTTTTGCATATGATTTATACATTTATTTTTGTTGCCCTTTTATACTATTATTTTCAAAATGAAATTTTATATTTTTAGTTCAAGTTTTTCCCCTCCCTTTTAGAGTTGAATTTAGAATGTTTGGGTTCCCATTATTTGCATATTTCCTTTTATGGTATTATTAATATTATTTTTATTTTTCAAAACTCTCCTTAAATTTTTGGATCCTCCACCAAAATTCAGAAAATCTCCATAAAATCCAAATTTCAACAGAACTTATTGCAAAATAATTTAAGAACTTCATATTTTCAAATTTGAATTTTTCAGGATGTTACAAACCTACCCCCCCCCCTTAAATGAATCTCGACCCCGAGATTCCGGTAGAGCAGAAAGGATGGAGGTGGGTTATATTGGCTAGCAATGGGTTTCGGGGTGTTGCTTGACGTATAGTTCTTTAGCTCCACAGAGAGATGAAATTCTGCACAATAGGGGTTAGCACTTGGAGAGGTCAAAAGGGAAGAGAGTTACCTTATTCTTCTGGATAGGTTGTAGACTGGCAAATACTTGCTCTTGATGTTGTTGTCTTCACGTTATCATAGAACGGAGTAGTTGCATCGTCTATTGGACATACGGTGGTAGAATTTCATATTGATAGGTGGGTAGCAATGATCTGTGCCCTAGGGGGTAGAGGGCCTTAGGAATGCAGAGGTGACTATGGACATATCTATATGATGGTCTTTCGTCCTTATCATGGTAAGGCTCCCAGTCTTGCAAGTCTTCTTGTACTGGTTCGATTTGTTCTGAGTCCAGGTTGTTGCAACTCCAAATATATGTCGCATAGTTCTTCGACATTTCTATCTCATAGTGCTACCCCCCTTAAATAAATGACGATTATCATTATGGTTGGCGGCAATTTGATCTATGGGCTTTCTAGGTAGGTAAGGAAAGAATGTTCGCAGAACAAGGTCTCGAATCTTGGTCCTCGTGCTGGTTGGGGCTTTTAGTTGGAAAGTTGCGAAGGCTTCACTTATCCTTGGTTGCCTTGGCTTCAGCTATCCATCACTTCGCTTCGGTAGATCTGACTGGGTTTGCAGCAAATGGGGCGAGAGGGAATAGCATGAGATACCGCACTCACTCTTGTGTTATGGTTTTGAATTCGGGGTAAGAGAGCTCTAAAAGTAAAAATGGCTAAGGCAGCATTTGGATGAGAGAGAATCATATAAGAGAGATAAGAATGAGCAGTATAACTTATATTTTTGGAAATAGTACTTTAAAGAAATATTTCTAGTCATGAAACCAACGGCCATGTTAACTAGGTCATGACCTGCAGTCGATATGCTCTGATACCATCCCTGTAGGGACCCAGATTTTATAATCTGGAATCCTCTGTTATTAGTTGCACTATTCCCTGGATCAGTAGATAGTGCTCACAGTTACAGCAATGGACATCATAATACATATCATGCGGAAGCATAAATAAAAATTTGTAGACTTACTCATGGGCCGATTAGGCCGAAATCAATAAAATGCAGCAGCGGAATGAAGCACACAGGTGGGACCTTCAGGACATGCCCACAGGCAGCCAACTGGAGGTTTGCGACCTAGCCTTTGACATCTTTATCTTCTTTGCATCATGTCCAATCGTGTTGCGGAGGCGGAGTGATCTGATTCCTGCTTCTGGATTTGTTATGAGAGCGAGTGTGAGCACACTAACCACCGTGCTCCGCGAGCCAATACACAGAATGCAAATAGATAGTATGCATGGCTTATCAAATGAGAGGCTCGGGTTATTTTATTTGCCAAAATCGCTTTTAGTAGCATTATTATTATTTAACCATAGTGTCATTATCGCTACCTAACTCCACCTATCGATTGCTATAATTGACTTTATCCACCAAAATACACTTTCTTCATTGATTGCTGTCTAAGACTCCAAACAGCGAGTGGCATCATTTAATTAATCCACCGAACACACTTTCTATATTCAGTGCTGTCTAGAGCTCCAAACAGCGAATATCATCAATTATACAATCCACCAATCAATTGCTGCCTAAATCCCCAAACAGTGAGTATCATAATCTATATAATCCATCGATCAATTGCTGCCTAAAATTCCAAGCAGCTAGTGTCATTATTTTGAATCCACCAATATCCTTTGTGTTCTAAGTTCCTAATAATCCAATCTTGTAATTTCTATTCATCAGCTCTCCACTTTTGAACCCTAATGATTATCCATTATAATTATTTTTGAATCCACCAATATCACTAATATCAGGACTTTCTAATAATCCAATCCTTTTTGTTATTGATCCAGAACCATAATTTGCTCCTCCAATAATCAACCTTATTTTCCATTACCTATCTCTAACTAATTCACTATTATACCTCCACCAAAAATATCATTGATCGAGTCTACGATTCACTAGTATTCATCCACCAATAATATCATTAATCAAGTTTACGATTCACTAGTATTCATCCACCAAGAATATCATCGATCCAATTTATACTCCAATATTTAATATCATACCTCCAAATTCCCAAAAATTCAATTCATCCATCCAGTAATCGATCAAATCATATTCATCCCATTATCGTCAACATCATTCAAGAATTAATATTAGTTATCAGTGTCGTAATCCAACAATTACCTTTGCACTCCTTAATTCTCCAAAAATCATTTAAGTCATCTATCTAGTAGATATATTCATTTAGTCTCCACCAATTTATTTCTCCTAGAATCCACTCTATCATTTCCTATTTATGATCGACATGAATCTACCATTTGCTTTATGTGTATACTACAAACATCCATCTCCTTTATCACGACCCTGTTTATTCCTTCCATATTTTATTTTTGTAAGATTAAAAGTGTCATTATTTGAAGTACAATACATAGAAATTTCCTGAGACCTAGCAGTTTTACACAGAAACATAATGCATAAAGGAATGCAATAATAATAGTGATTCAGATTCCATCCACCATTACATGGCATCCGCACCATATGCTAACATTTCAGTGTTATAACCGCTTACATTACCACTAGGACGACACCCAGGACAACTCAAATCGGGGCTCTTCACTGCCCTTCACTTTTCCAAACCCATCCATAAAGCATTTTGAAATAGAACTATATCTAGTTAAGTTCACATGTCTGCCCTTGACCGTGGGCACGGCTATTCGAACAGTTTTGACTCTGCAGAGTTTGTACACTTTCACCACAAGAGACAATCAACTCGTTGCCCCACACGATTCCTTAGTCATGTGGTTGATCAGACCATCACAGTGACTTTTCAAAGTACCTCGCCCCTTCCATCATTTCACCCTATGGGTCGCTCCCACTTGCGGTGGGTCCCATACGTTGTGCGGGATGTTCTCCTTCTGAATGTCTAGCAGCTGGCTACTCCCCTGCTAGCCCGCCACAGCAGAACTTCACCCTCTACGAGTGTCCCATTCAAGCCGTCTCACAGACAACCGCTTGCACTATCTCACCACCCTCTCCTGTGAGGATGACTTTCAGGGTCTGGTAAATCTACTAAGCCAAGTTGTACTTTACAAATTTGTGGTTGTACTATTTTACACAGGAGGTCATGACAAGATTCAGTCCTTAGTGGTATCTGGGCGGTCTACCACTACCCACCTTGTGCTTCCACTACACCACACTCACACCCTCGAACCATTCGCCCAGATATTTAAGCAAGTGTGGGGTTTTAAGAACATACAATAATCGTACCAACATATACCAGTCATTCCCACCATGACTGTCCAAACTAGGTTCTCATGATTGAAAATGATAATAATGCATGGGGCATTTCAACGCCTCTGAGTATCTAAGCAGTACTAAGCATAGTATATAATTACGGACATTTTGGCTTACCGGATTAATTTTAGAGTCTAGGTGTATAGCATTATATGGAGTGATATTTTATGTAACCTCAATTTCCACTAAGCCTACTTGAATTAAGACTCAGTTGTATGGGCCATATCCTGTTATTCCATGCTCACCATTCTGATTTATTAAATCCAGTACTAACGTTTTAATTAATGGTACCATTATTATGTTATCTATGTTTTAGGTATGAATTTTGTTCCTAATGGTTATGACATATTGTTTAATTAATTCTATAAAGCTGCTTGATGTGTCATGTAATTAAAATTACCTCTAAGGTTTATTTTATGGCTATGTATTAAATGTTATGGCACACATTTAGCTATAAGTTAAAGAAAATCTTTAAGGTAAAGTCTAGTTCTTATAGCCAAACCTAATACCCAATTTATTCCTTGAATTTTAACTGAAATGCATTTTTAATTGGGGCCCTTTGTCAAATTCGGGACATTAAGCAAAACTATGTTTTATCAATGCCTTTGATTGTTGATTAGGCCTCAAATAAATATTTAAGCTCATAAAATAATCAAGTATTAAATCTTAGGTACCCTAGTGTATACCCTAATTAAACTTACTAGCTTCTCTAGATTATTGTTTAATTTTCCATGATTTGTATTAATTGAGACGGGTTGCAAAAATGAAACCAAAAATGGGTGGAAACAGTGCTGTTCGTGGGAGTCGAACTCAGGACCTGGGTGCTCTGTGCTTTACGTGCGCGCGGTTAGCCAAGTGGGCCGACGGCCTGGACTGAGTGAGGAGGCTCCGCAAATGGAAAAGAACTAAGCGTTTACCAGGGTCCAAAACGGAGAAGCTGGCCGGTGCACGGTGGGGATGGCGCCGCCAGCGGGGTGCGGCCGGGGAGCTGCTGGGAACCGGTAAAATGGGTTCCCCCGAGGCGGGGGTGCCTCCAGTGGTGGCGGCTCCGGCTGGGATGCGCGGCGATGGGCTAGCGTCGGTGAAGGGCGGACGGCGGCGAGGGCGGAAGAGGGGCGGCGGGGCCGGCGTGGAGGGAAGCACCAGCGGCAGCGGAGGGGGTCCAGGGCGATGAGGTGGAGCCCCACCGGCGGGGAATTGAAGGAGGACCCGCCGAGGAGGCGGCGGTGGTGAGAAAGGACGGTGGCGGCCGGAGATTTGGGGAAAAAGGTGAGGGGGAAATGGGGGGAAGAGAAGGATGCGTGAGGGGACGTGCGAGCTTGGAGGTGTTTTATGGTCGTAGAGGGAGCGGGGAGTGCGGTGGCGGGGACCGGTCGGCGGCAGAGGACCGGGCGGTGGCGGCGGACCGACGGGAAAGAACCGGGCGCGGGGTTCGGCGCGTGCAGCCAGGGCAGGGCGGTGCGGGGCTCGACGCGCGGAGGGGACGTGAGCGCAGGCTGCTGTGATGGTGATGGAACGGCTCAGGAGCAGACGCAACAGAGCATGTGCAAAGAAAAGGGGATAGGGAGAAGAAAGTAAGAAGGGGGAGGAGAAGCCAGCTCGGGCAGAGGAAAAAGAAGGAGCGAAGAGAGAGGGGGGAGAAGGTCCTGCGCGGACGGGGCCCGCTGACCAGAAGAAACAGGCGGAAGTGGGAGCCAGGCGCGCAGCCACGCAGCAGCAGGGAAAGAGAGGGGCGGGCCCGCGCGGCAGCGAGCGGCAGAGGGGAAGGGGTGGGCTGGCGCGCGGGAAAAGAACGGGGAGAGAGAGAGGGTTGGGCCGGGTCTTCGGCCGGCCTGACTTGCCCTATTCTTCCTTTTTGTTTTATTTATTGTATGTATATACATTTATACAATTACATATATATATATATATATATATATATATATATATATATATATATATATATATATATATATATATATATATATTTGGTGTGTAGGTTTGCATATATAGTTCCCTTGCCTCTATTTCTTATTACTAATGTTCTTGCATCCTTTTTATTCTTATTTTTATTTATGTGGTATGTATATTTGCATATACATTTTATGTTTGTTTATCCTGCCTGCTCACTAAATTCTAATTCCTCTCTCCTATATTATTAAACCCCCCCCTTTTTGTACATACAGAATTTTGTGTATATATATATATACAAAATTCTGTTTGTACAAAAAAGGGCGGTTTAATAATATAGGGGGTTTAATATATATATATATATATATATATATATATATATATATATATATATATATATATATATATATATATATATATATATATATATATATATATATATATATATATATATATATACACACACACATATACATACATACATACACATGTATGTATGTATATGCTTGTATCCTATCCATTTACTTTTATTGTTGTTTATACTACTAGAATATATTTTGAATTTAAGCTTCTCCCTCCTTATGATGGATCATCTTTTCAGATTCGTGTTTAAAATTTTGTGTTTCCTTTATTTGCATATTCCTATGTATGGCATTACTAATATTGATTTTGTTTTTGGTCTTTCTTGAACTTTTGGAAACCTCAACCAGAATTTAAGAAGCACCATACAAATCCAACTCAAATGAAATAAAATATATTGCAAAGATAATTCAAAAGCTTCATATTTTCAAATTTAAATTTTTGGGATGTTACAATCTACCCCCCTTAAATGAATCTCGACCCCGAGATTCAAGTAGAGTAGAAAGAAGTAAGCGGGGTCAAACTGGCTAGCAATAGGTTTGCTTGTCGCAACGGTCTTGCAAATTTTCTCAATCCGATCTGCTTAGATCTAATACAGCATCATTGCATCTCCAAGGTAGTCATACATCATTTCGATATTTCCAAAAGTACTTATACATCATAGTAGTCCTCCGACATCCTTGTCAATTCTTGCTACCCCCCTTTAAAATAAATGCCATCTGACATTAGTTATCCTTTCTAACTTCGGGCATGACAAGTCCTGCTTTACCACATCCTATGCATATGTTATTTAATGAAGCTTCCTGGTCGGGTGGCAACACTTTTGTAGTTGCAGCTTGCTCCTCTTCGAAGTCGGTAGGGTTTCCTTTGTCAGAGTTGGAGCTAATGGTGACGGCATCCATTATTTGCTCGTCTTTCCGCTTGATGGGGCAATTCTTCGTGTAATGTCCTGAATCGCGGCAATGGTAACATTTGCGCTTCCTTCCTCGAGGCTTACTTGTTACAGGGTTGCTGTTACCTTCATTGTGATGGCTTCTCCTTGACATTTCTTGTAGGGTGAGGTTATGTGATAGCTGGTACATATGGCTGGGGCCTTTGATATTGGCAGATCTTCCCTTGCTAAAATTAAGGTAGGCGGTGATGGCACCCTTCGCTGGTGTTTTTAGATTCCTTTGGGGGCACCTATGGGCATAGTGTCCCACATCTCCAAAACTAAGGCAAGTAAGATCTTTTTGATGTTTGCCTGGAGCAGTCCTACCATTATTTTTATTGTGACTGCCTCCCTTTGGCACTCTTCGCAGAGTAGGGTTTGGTGACAGCTTGTAGGGACGGTTAGGGTTTTGACGAGCATCAATTATTATTCTCCCTCTCTTGCTTCTGATTGTGGCAGTTGTCTTGCTGCTATCCATTGGGCCTGATAGGATTTTCCAGAAAAGGTGAGAGGGAATAGCACGAGATGAGTATCAAATCGTAGAGATAAGATATTCTAAACCCATTCAAAAATTTTAAAAGCAGACTGTTCCCGTGACTGCGAAATAGGATGCCCGAGGGCAAGAAGGCAGTGCACAGGGCCCCAAAGAAAATCTAGCGACAATACAACGTCTACTCGGGGAAGCAGACATACAAGAGTGCAGGGTTTATCTGTATAGTCCGTTTAGAACGAGACTACATTAGCTTCATGACCATCTTCAACGATCGTAATCTTAAATTTTTAGAGCAATGGTAAGAGAAGGGAAACAAAATTTCCTTTTCGAAATAAATGGAAAGAAATGAAAGTACCCAGAGGTAATTTGATTGATATCAGTACTCATTTTTGTATTATTATTTTGAAATTGGGGTAACAGAGCTTTAGAAGTAGAAATGGCTACGGCAGCATATGGATGAGAGAGAATCACCTAAGAGAGATAAGAATGAGCAGTATAACATATATTCTTGGAAATAGCATTTTAAAGAAATATTTCTAGTTATGAAACTAACGGCCGAGCTAACTAGGTCACGACCTGCAGTCGATATGCTCTGATACCATCCCTGTCAGGCACCCAGATTTTACAATCCGGATTCCTCTGTGATTCCACCGCACTATTCCCTATATCAGTAGATAGTGCTCACAGTTTATAATTCTGAATATCAAAGTACATATCATGCGGAAACGTAAATATAATAGTAGACTTACTCATGGGCCGATTAGGCCGAAATCATTAAATTGCAGCAGCGGAAGAACGAAGCACGCAAGTGGGACCTTCAGGACATGCCCACAGGCAGCCAACTAGAGGTTTGCGACCTAGCCCTTGACGACTTCATCTTCTCTTCCATCATAACCAAAAGTATTGCTGAAGCGCGGTGATCTGATTCCTGCTTCTGCATTTGTTATGAGAGCGAGTGTGAGCACAGGGACCACCGTGCTCCGCGAACCAATACACAGAATGCGAATAAATAGTCTGCATGGCTTATCAAAGGAGAGGCTCAGGTTATTTTATTTGCCAAAAATCGCTTTTGGTAGCATTATTATTGTTTAATCATAGTGTTATGGTTGCTACCTAAACTCCACACAACGATTACCATAATTGACTTAATCCACCGAAGATACACTTTCTTTATTGGCTGCTGTCTAAGACTCCAAACAGCGAGCGACATCATTTACTTAGTCCACCGATCTTACTCTTTCTATACTGTTCACTATCTACGACTCCAAACAGCGAGTATCATCAATTATACAATCCATTAATCAATTGCTGCCTAAATCCCCAAATAGCGAGTATCATTATTCATATAATCCATCGATCGATTGCTGCCTAAAACTCCAAACAGTTAGCAACATTGTTTATCTAATATCATTTATTTTATCCACCAATATCTTTTGTATTCTGAATCCCTAACAATCCAATCCTTTTTGTTATTGATCCATAGCCATACTTTGCTGTTCCAATAATCAACATTATTGTTCATTATCTATCTCTAACTAATTTACTAGTATACCTCCATCAAGAATATCATTGATCAAGTCTACGCATCGCTAGTATATATCCACCAAGAATATCACTGATCAGGTCTACAATTCACTAGTATACATCCACCAAGATTATCATCGATCAAACTTATACTCTAAAAATTGTTATCATACCTCCAATATTCCAAAAATTCAATTGACTCATCTAGTAGTCGATCAAATCCTATTAATCCCAATATCGTCAACATCTTTCAAGAATTCATATTAGTTATCAGTGTCGTAATCCAACAATTACCTTTGCACTCCTTAATTCTTCAAAAATCATTTAAATCATCTATCTAGTAGATATATTCATTTAGTCTCCACCAATTTATTTCCCCCAGAATCCACTCTATCGTTTCCTATTTATGATCGACATACTACAAACATCCATCTCCTTTACTCACGACCCTGTTTATTCCTTCCATATTTTATTTTTTGTAAGATTAAAAGTGTCATTATTTGAAGTACAATACATAGAAATTTTCTGAGACCTAGCAGTTTTACACAAAAACATAATGCGTAAAGGAATGCAATAATAATAGTGATTCAGATTCCATCCACCATTACATGGCATCCGCACCATATGCTAACATTTCAGCGTTATAACCGCTTACATTACCACTGGGACGACACCCAGGACAACTCAAATCAGGGCTCTCCACTGCCCTTCACTTTTCCAAACCCATCCATAAAGCATTTTGAAATAGAACTATATCTAGTTAAGTTCCCATGTCCGCCCTTGACCGTGGGCACAGCTATTCGAACAGTTTTGACTCTGCAGAGTTTGTACACTTTCACCACAAGAGACAATCAACTCATTGCCCCACACGATTCCTTAGTCATGTGGTTGATCAGACCATCACAGTGACTTTTCAAAGTACCCCTCCCCTTCCATCATTTCACCCTATGGGTCGCTCCCACTTGCGGTGGGTCCCATACGTTGTGCGGGATGTTCTCCTTCTGAATGTCTAGCAGCTGGCTACTCCCCTGCTAGCCCGCCACAGCAGAACTTCACCCTCTACGAGTGTCCCATTCAAGCCGTCTCACAGACAGCCGCTTGCACTATCTCACCACCCTCTCCTGTGAGGATGACTTTCAGGGTCTGGTAAATCTACTAAGCCAAGTTGTACTTTACAAATTTGTGGTTGTACTATTTTACACAGGAGGTCATGACAAGATTCAGTCCTTAGTGGTATTTGGGCGGTCTACCACTACCCACCTTGTGCTTCCACTACACCACACTCACACCCTCGAACCATCCGCCCAGATATTTAAGCAAGTTTGGGATTTTTAGGAACATACAAAAATCGTACCAACATATACCAGTCATTCCCACCATGACTGTCCAAACTAGTTTCTCATGATTGAAAATGATAATGATGCATGGGGCATTTCAGCGCCTCTGAGTATCTAAGCAGTACTAAGCATGGTATATAATTACGGACTTACTTTTAGAAAAGTTTCTATTATAATTTTGCTAGGGCGACAAGGTTCACAAATCAAGTAATTCAAAGGAGGTGTAATATTATTCAAGGCAAACAATGGACATATAACTAAAATCTTAAATTAAACACGTATTTGCATATAAAATAACAGCATGCAATTTGATAATTTCAACCAAAGTAATTTGCAGAAATGTAGGTTCAACATGATCAAAGTATTGACTCGCCTGGCGCGGTTTACCGCGGTCTTGAGCTCACGTAATGCTTTCTCTTGAGCTTTTGGTCTCTATCTTCACTTCGAGCTTGATCTCACTTGATCCTTTGAACCTTCACGACTTCCAAATTCTAATTACGCTGCAAACGACTGAATCTAAATAAAAGCAAATAACTCAAAAGATCCAAATAAGTACGAATAACTCAATTTAGTTTTATTATGAGTTAATGGGTGATTTGGGGTTATTTGAGGTAAGGTCGATGGTAGCATACGATGAATTGATCTTTTTATTAACAATTTCTTTTATTGTTTTGGTATTTATCAAGGAAGTTCCATGAGTTAGGTTAGACCTATGGTTTAATGTACAAGTTTAGCTGGGCATTACTTTGTCGAGCGCTAATATTCAGGGCATTTTGGCTTACCGGATTAATTTTAGAGTCTAGGTGTATAGCATTATATGGGGTGATATTTTATGTAAGCTCAATTTCCACTAAGCCTACTTGAATTAAGACTCAGTTGTATGGGCCATATCCTGTTATTTCATGCTCACCATTATGATTTATTAAATCCAGTACTAAGGTTTTAATTAATGGTACCATTATTATGTTACCTTTGTTTTAGGTATGAATTTTGTTCCTAATGGTTATGACATATTGTTTCTATAAAGCTGCTTGATTTGTCATGTGGAGGGAAGCACCAGCGGCAGCGGAGCGGGTCCAGGGCGGTGCGGTGGAGCCCCACCGGCGGGGAATTGAAGGAGGACCCGCCGAGGAGGCGGCGGTGGTGAGAAAGGACGGTGGCGGCCGGAGATTTGGGGAAAAAGGTGAGGGGGAAATGGGGGAAAGAGAAGGATGCGTGAGGGGACGTGCGAGCTTGGAGGTGTTTTATGGTCGTAGAGGGAGCGAAGAGCGCCGTGGCGGGGACCGGTCGGCGGCGGGGGACCGGGCGGTGGCGGCGGACCGACGGGCAAGAACCGGGCGCCGGGTTCGGCGCGTGCAACCGGGGCAGGGCGGTGCGGAGCTCAACGCGCGGAGGGGATGCGAGCGCAGGCTGCTGCGATGGTGATGGAACAGCTCGGGAGCAGACGCTGCAGAGCATGCGCAAAGAAAAGGGGAGAGGGAGAAGAAAGTAAGAAGGGGGAGGAGAAGCCAGCTCGGGCAGAGGAAAAAGAAGGAGCGAAGAGAGAGGGGGGAGAAGGTCCTGCGCTGACGGGGCCCGCTGACCAGAAGAAACAGGCGAAAGTGGGAGCCAGGCGCGCGGCCACGCGGCGACAGGGAAAGAGAGGGGGCGGGCCCGCGCGGCAGCGAGCGGCAGAGGGGAAGGGGTGGGCTAGCGCGCGGGAAAAGAACGGGGAGAGAGAGAGGGTTGGGCCGGGTCTTCGGCCGGCCTGACTTGCCCTATTCTTCCTTTTTGTTTTATTTATTGTATGTATATACTGTATATACATTTATACAATTACATATATATATATATATATATATATATTTGGTGTGTAGGTTTGCATATATAGTTTCCTTGCCTCGATTTCTCATTACTAATGTTCTTGCATCCTTTTTATTCTTATTTTTATTTATGTGGTATGTATATTTGCATATACATTTTATGTTTGTTCATCCTGCCTGCTCACTAAATTCTAATTCCTCTCTCCTATATTATTAAACCCCCCTTTTTTGTACATACAGAATTTTGTATATATATATATATACATACACATGTATGTATGTATGTATGTATGTATGTATGTATGTATGTATGTATGTATGTATGTATGTATGTATGTATGTATGTATGTATGTATGTATGTATGTATGTATGTATGTATGTATGTATGTATGTATGTATGTATGTATGTATGTATGTATGTATGTATGTATGTATGTATGTATGTATGTATGTATGTATATGCTTGTATCCTATCCATTTACTTTTATTGTTGTTTATACTACTAGAATATATTTTCAATTTAAGCTTCTCCCTCCTTATGATGGATCATCTTTTCATATTCGAGTTTAAAATTTTGAGTTTCCTTTATTTGCATATTCCCATGTATGGCATTACTAATATTGATTTTGTTTTTGGTCTTTCTTGAACTTTTGGAAACCTCAACCAGAATTTAAGAAGCACCATAAAACTCCAACTCAAATGAAATAAAATATATTGCAAAGATAATTCAAAAGCTTCATATTTTCAAATTTAAATTTTTGGGATGTTACACTCCTCACTCAATTCCGCCCGCTCCCCCTCCTTTAAGCTCACCACCGCCGTTATGTTGCATTCATGGCCGGTATTACTCCGTTGAGTAACCAGCGGCACTCCCCTCACCCCCTGAGCCCCTATAAAAACCTCCGAGCATCCTCATCTCTCACCGCAACTCACTCTCCCCTCCCCGTGCCCGAGACGCCCTAGTGTCGTCGCTCCTCTTCGCCGAGTACTGAAGGCCCTCCGGCGAGAAATCACACCCGCCCTAGTTACTCTCGCACCTCGCCGACGTCACCTACACCTTCCTCGACCCCATGCGAATCTTCTCCGCCCCTCCGCCAAACAAAGTCGTCGCCAGAGCGCCGAGACCGCCGAACCCGTGCGCCACCGCCGCTTCCCTGTCATCGTCGACTGCCCTCCGGTCATCGCCGAGCACCGTCAAAGGTACCAAGCGACTCCCCGTCACCTCCTTTTGCTCCTGAGCCCCTCCTCGTGCGCTGTCGCCCACCGGAGCACCGGCAACCTTCGGGCTCTGTGCGCTGCCCTGGTCAGTGATACCATGTTAGCAGCCAGGCTGACGTGGCAAGTGTTATGGCTGCCACCTGGCGCCGTGTGGATGCCACCTCAGTGCCGACTGCCACGCCAGCCAAGTGTGCCACCTCAACCGCCACCCTGGTCCATGAACTCAATCCACCATAAACCTGGTCCCACCTGTCAGTGAAATAAAACCATTTTCCTGTTGAAAAATAATTTGGCCAAAAATCCATTTCTCCTCCTGACATCAGCTTGACGTCATAAATTCCTTTTTTCCATAGAAAAATAATTCCACCAAAAATCATTTCCTCTTGCTGACGCCATAATCCAATTTTTCAACACAAAAATAATTTCAAAAATCTGATTTATTCTTTTTCTCTCTTTCTGAACTTCCAGAAGCTCATTCTCCTTTATCTTAACTCCGATTGGCCCCGTTCAAATTTCTAAATTCCTATAAAATCCTAATCTACCCATTTATAGTTTATTTGAATATTGGAGTTTATTTCAATCTATTTGAATATTTGGAGTTTGTTTGAATTTTGTTTGAGTTTGGTGAGTTATTTCACGTGTAGACTACGATGATTCAGAGGAATTCTTCGACAACAATTATCACCAATTCACAGAGCAAGGCAAGTTACACACATTGACCATGTTAATCCCAGTTTACAAATAAAATTATGTTGTTCTAAATTATTCTGCATGAATATTTTTATTCAACGTATTTCAATTCAGTTTTAAACTTAGTTATTGCCTACTTGTTAATACCACCTTTGACATTGATTCTCAGATACCTTGTCACCCTAGAATAAAACTCTAGTTAATACACTAGTGTGGACTAGAGAAATTTTGTATCAAATACTTAGACCTGCTTAGACATAATTGTGTTTTGGGATAATTTTTTCACATAAAATGATAAGCTTTTAAAATGTACTCTTGACTCTGGTGAGTCAAGAAAGACTATGAGTTATTTCAAAATAAAATATAAAAACTTGATTTAGACTTAGGCAAATGGCTAAGTGGTGGGTGCTTGCTAGTATGCATTGTTGTTTGGTGACACAATGTTGATTGCCAGGTACAAGGGGTATGTGGTTGGTGCCTAAGTCAAATTAAGGACCGGACTGTGAGCTACTATTACAAAGCCCTATCGTACTACCACAACCTAGTATGGGACAGTCCCGGCTGATTAATTTGTAGGTCTCAACCTGAGTCTCGGTGTAGGTTGAAAGTGAGTGTGGCGTAGACCATGAAAAGTCTCACTCGGCTCAAGAGGGGGCTCCAACTTGTGGATTCAAGTTGTGGTGAAATCTCAGTGTTGGCTTAGCCAGGTTGAAGTCTTTGCATTGTAAAGGCCTTGTCATGATCTCTCCGCTGCACATCTAAATAAGTGTGTTAATCGCGTGGCAATATGAGATGATCATATCTTATGGGTAAAGCTATACAACCTCTGTAGAGTGTATAATCTATCCTGGATAGCCGTGCCCACGGTCATGGGCAAGCTGAGTAAAGTTTTTCACGGATTAGACTTTGTTTTCAAAATGGTTTATGAAAACCTTAAGGATGGATGGAATCCATGAGAGATTAAAAAGCGTATGGATGGATGAACTCCATATGAGATCTTTTTGGGAAAGATGGTCCGGGTGGGATACCCGTGGATAGGTTGGTGTGGGGGATGGACCTGCAATAACGGTATCTATTTTGATTACCATGTTATTTTTTACTTACTGTATTAAATTCAGCAATTTCAATCTATTTACTGTATTTCTTAAATATTGTTTTATGCTCATATAACCCTATATGCCTTCACTTGTTAGCCTTGCATTGTTGTGCATTTTCCCGTGTAACTTACGGAGTACATTTTATGTGCTCACCTTGCTTAATTCTGTTGCCAAAGGACAGCTTCGACTTCGGTGAGGATCAGGACGTATAGGCCGCGTCTTACTGTCGTTTGCCTTTGGGCAGGCTTAGTGGGCTTCTTCTGCTTCGGTTTTTCCTTCCGCTGCATATATTTTATTTTGGCTTATGTGTCATTGATGTAAACTTTAACCATCAGGCCCATATTCAGTTATTCAAAATTAGTCATTATGCATGATATTTGTCTTTGTTATCCACTGTGTGCACTAGCTGATCTTGAACTAGTGCGATTAACGCAGAGGGTTTCGGACTTGTTGCTCCGATATCCGACAGAAATGGTATCAGAGCTACAACGACTCTAAGAGATGACCGTAGATAGAATAGAATAGTTAAATCTTAAGGATTTATTTTAAACAACTAGTAATTTGAAAAAGTTTTGCTTATTATTACCTCTCAATCTATGCTTATCCTTATCCCTCTATCCTTTCTCATCTTTATGTCATCATTCAAAAATTTATTTCTAACTCTTTTCCTGTTCAAACAATTATAGATGGACATCTATCAAGCCGCACCAAATGATGCATGGAGTGTGGGTCTTCGTCGACTACTTCGTCGTTTGGGTTTCCAACATCGAGCCACCTATGTGCACCAAGAAGACCGCCATGGAGATCAGACAATGGGACATCGCTTTACTTTGCTCATCACCAACCAAATCAGGCAAGGAAGTCTTCACTACTGCTTCAAAGGAAATAGTTATTCATTTGAAAGAGCCAAACAAGAAGCCACTCAAAAATAGCTTACTCATTTAAAATTTGCTTCATGATATATATATATATATGCACCCAGGTGCCTAGGCACCCATATCAATACCCGTTGATTTGCTTTGAGATTCGCAACGTTTGATGTGGGTATCTTCATGTACCCATAAAAAAGTATATTTGAGATATCAAACTCTGAAAAAAATTAAATTCAATTTCAGTTTAATTAGTTTGAACTATTTTTACGGTATATACTCACTGTAGTCGCATTGAACTTAAAAGTAGTTCAAACTAGTTTGAACTGAGTTCAAAACTTACTTACCATAAATATATCAAGGGTATAAAACATTTCCATACCCAAACTCAAAAAAATTATTAATCATACACGTGTATCGGACAGTTCTTGATGTGGGTGCCTTATGTAATATATATATATATATATATATATATATATATATATATATATATATATATATATATATATATATATATATATATATATATATATATATATAATTTTACGATACACTACAAGTCTTACTGAGTACACAATGTAGTCAACCTTGCATAAATTATTGTTGATCACAGAATGAAGAACGATATGTGATCGATGATGCGTACTTTGCCCCTGGCACCGAGGAATTCGACGATGGGTCTTCTTAGGGGCTAACTTTAGTCAGTTGTCTGTGGGCTATGATGGCATACCATTGGATGCTTTTGCTTAATTACTAGTCTTCCGCTATATTTTGTTCTGGACTCTGATGTTTATTTGGCCAGACGGCCCCATGTTGTAAACTTTATTATGCATCACTGTCATATTACCCTCTTTTTGTTATAACTTATTTGTATGCGATATGTATGGGTATGATCTCAATAATGTGAATGTGTGTACTTGCTACTGATCATCTCTACTATAATTGACCAATTGAAATTACACTCGGTCCACCCAAGAATACGTCCCCCGCTGAGAGCACCAACCTTCGTGCACCCACAAAAATGCACCCAGCAAATTGTCTGCATTAAAATCAAGGGCTAAAAAAAACTCTCCCTGGCTTCAACCCAATCGTGCGGCCTGGATGGAACGTAGGCTTCAACGCGAGGCTTCAACACGAGGCGCCACCGCCGCCTCCCTGCATCCCCCTCTCGCGCCCGCCGCCTTCCCCTCTCCCCTTCCCCTCTCACGCCAGCGCACCTCCCTCCGCCCCTCAGGAACGCCGCCGCCTCCTTCCCCTCTCCCCTTCCCCTCTCGCGCCGCCGCCCACCTCCTTCCCCTCTCCCCTTCTCCCCTGTGCCCCCGCGCCTCCTCCGCTCCCTCCGCCTCCCCCGCGCCTCCCCCCTCCTCCCCCGCGCCTCCCCTCCCTCCGCCTCCCCCGCGCCTCCCCCTCCTCCCCCGCGCCTCCCCTCCCTCCGCCTCCCCCGCGCCTCCCCTCTCCCTTCCGCGCCGACGCTCTTGGCCGGCCTTCCATCTGCCGGGGCCACTGGATCTACCTGGATTGGGGCTAAATCGAGGTGGCGGCCGGTGGTCTGTGCTGGGAGCCTCCGATCGGCGGCCTCGCCTGCCCCTTCGCTTCCGCACAGGCGCTCTTGGCCAGCCTTGCATCTGCCGGGGCCACCAGATCTGCCTGGATTGGGGTGAAATCGAGGTGGCGGCCGGTCGTCTACGCTGGGAGCTAACGCCACCGCCGAGCGCGGAGGCGGTGTAGGCGGCGGCCGTGATCTTGCTGCCCTCAAGGGAGGTCGATGATGCCGCGCGCCTCGCGGGGTTGGAGGCCGCGCAGCCGCCGGAGGGCGCCATCCTGCCTCCTCCCCCCCAGCTCCGCCCTTCTTCCAGCCCTACCACCTCATCATCGTCCAGGACGGCGACCCGTCCAGGACCATCCGGGTGCCCGAGGGCTTCGACTACGAGCTCTACAACCGCAACGACATCAACAGCATCCTCGGCCCCAAGGCCTCCTGCATCTCCTTCAAGGACTCCGCGTGCCGCTGCTTCGGCTACATGGTCTCCAAGAAGAAGTACATCTATACCATTGACGACGACTGCTTCGTGAGTGCCCCCGCCCCACCCTTATGTTCTGAGCTCTGCCTATATATTGGCGTGATTTGTTGCGGATAGGCTTGGATCTTGGTCTAATTTGGTCGAAAGATCCCCTGTCTTGGTGTGATTTCTCGCGGAGAGGTGGGATCTTGGTGTGGTTTGGTGGGGTGGGGCTCGAATCTGGTTAGGTAGTTGATGGGAAAGGTGAGAATGAGATCTCTGCTTTGTTTTCTTCGTGGAGATGTCTTGTAGGATGATTTGATTACTCCTATTAGATTAGGATTGGGGGTGCAAAGTTAGTGTCTTTGCTGTTACTCCTATTAGCTATGATCGTTTAGTTTACTGTTGCGTAAAAAAAATTATCATGGTGCATAGTCTTGTGACCTGGGTAGGTAGAATGTGAATTTCACGTGTTCCAGATGACTGATTGATCTATCAAGTTGAATATTGTCTCCTTAATCCGTGGAGTCACGCATATACAGAGTCGCTGCTATCAGATCTAATCATGTTAGTTCAGTTTGGGATTGAACTTTTGACATGTTTTATTGCTAAGAAGTACTATCAAGCATTGGATCTAGCCAAACTGCTTTGGCCCTGTATGGCTTGTAGTTGGAGGGGATATGAGCTGGAATAACCGCCGGATATGCGGTTACCCACAATGGTTGTAGCCATGTAGGATTCAGATACGATGCAACAATGCAACTTGTACATATCGCCTTGCCGCCTTACTTTGTCAGTGTGTTGATGCATATATTTTTTTATGCTTGAGGGTCATGATCAGTAGTCTTACCTAGGGAAAAAAATACTTGTTTAATAATGTGAAAACAAAGAAAGAAAGGTACCTTAATTGCATCTTGCATGGTTCTTTATGTTCCAAGTATTGCTTTCTTAGTATTTGGTTGCCTTCCTCTTGTTAACAGAAAGAGAATATGGTTCCGGTTGATAAATAACTAAATTGAAAAAATAGAGAAGGCATGAATGTATTTGAAAAATAGTTTAGGGTTTCCAATGTAAAATTGTTTATAACCTTTTTATTATTTCCTAAAAATAATCAAAGCTGTCATCGTAGGCGTGGGCAAAAATTCATGATCCCGGTGCAACGCACGGGCATATATATAGTATATATATATACAACAAGGGAACAATTATAAATGATAAACCTTCATTTGAATATTTCCCAAACAAACATGTTTATCAATTATTCAATTGCATTTCAATTCTAATTTTAAGTTTCTTAGATAATAGGTACTGCACATTCCATTCAAAAGAAATACATACTGTACATGAAGTTTCTGTTTTATTTACTGAATTACATGGATTCATCATCAGTTTTTTTTCTTTAGGCTGTGGGCCTTTATTTCCGAGGTCAGCGTATTTGGCAGGCTGCTATGGAAGATCTGATGGCCCAAGGAATGCGTTATGCTAATCAAGTATTGATCCTTCCCACAGTTAATCATTTTTTCTTTAGGTTTTGGGAAATAATATCTGTTCCCCTAATGCAACTCACTTCTACCAGGCCCTTCTTTCTGGATCTGCTGGTGGTGTTTCTACCATATACTTCACTGTGACAAGTTCCGTGGATTGTTTCCATCGAATACCAGAGTCAAGTGCCTTGCTGATGCTGGAATGTTTCTTGACACGTAAGTTCACATATACATACATGAACTTTTAGGTTTTCAAAGGGAATCAAACATATTTCTTCTTTTCCTACATGAACTTGTAGAGAAAGGAGCACGCAATATATTTATTTGGCAAACTAATAGGTGGTAAACTGATACACTGTCCGATTCCAAATGTAGGTTGGCCAAGGCCGGTGCCGAGTTGCAGCAGTGAGTAGCACGCATCATGGCATGATTGATTTTCCATACATAGTGGTTTTAGGATTTCTTCTAGGATAATAGTTTTTTCCATACGTTAGTTGATCAAAACATCATGGCATGATTGTAGAATAATAAAATTAGTTACCCTTCTAGAGATTGTTGACGACTATGTTTTGCATAAGCTCCTCTTGCCAGTGCATAGAATGTGCTGATTATGATTAAGACTTCTACTGTATATTTTACAGTTTCTTATTTTATTGATCACCATAACTTTGTTCTTATCTAATTGCAATGTACGATTGACATTTTATTAGCTGTTTCTTCAATATTCATTTTCTTACATATGGATTGACCACTTCATTAGGTATAGATATTCATAAATGGACAAAATGGTTAACGATTCTATGTTGTGTCAGGAAGAACATGGGTCAAGAAGAGTAAAAAAAAGGTCAATAAGAGGTGTCGTCTGGTTGATCAACTCCAATTCCATCTGAATTGTTCACTTCAAGGTTATAGCTTTTCTATTAGAAAATTCCCTTTCGGCATCGCTGTTTTGCTAGGTTTGGGTTTCGAGGCCTAATTTTTCAGTTCAAGTGCTGAGTTTTTAAATTGTAAGTAATAACAATGGTTGCCAATTTCCTTTTCAGTTGTTGTTTGATGATTAGCAGTAGGAGATGCAAGATTGCAATCATTTTGTGAGGACATGATTCATAAGAGGGAGTAAAGAACCTCCACGGTAATAATTGCTCTATGAACTTCTCTAGAATTTGAGGCATTTATTTCCTTTTCATTATATGCAATGTTCAGCTATTGCCATTGTGCTTTCTTATTATTCCATACTTGTCATCCTCATCTTTTTCGAGACATTAGATGGATGGCTTGTAGTTTTTTGTCGCAGTGCCATCTGTCTTAAAATAGACTTTTCCATACTTGTCTGTACAAATAAGATTGAACTGCAGGTTACATTTGATACAGAATTTCATTCTGCTTACTCTGTACTGTATAGAATAATTGAGATTTGTTGTTGGCTAGCATTTGATACATAATTGAGATTTGATGTTCTTGCTAGCTGCTTTTCTATGGTCACATATTAGAAGCTTATACCATGCAAGATAAGAACAATATCTGATCGATTCCAATAGTTAGGACGAGAATGGAAATAAACACTATGCAAGAAAAAGGATATGCGGCTATTTGTCGTAAGCTGCTGTAAAGCTGAACAAATCCACAACAAGCTGACAAAACAAATTACTATTGCTGATAACATGCTCAAACATTGATTCAGTGAATTTAGCTGACCTTTGGGAGTTGTGTGTTTATTCTCATATTCTGTAGCCAAATAACGTGGACTGATACTCAGTCATATTTCTAAAAGCAACGTAGGTAGGCAAGTTTACATAGTAACAATAAGATTGATCTTATATTTCTAAAATAGTATTTTTCTGATCTAGCATGTATGATTTTTTGCATTCCAGTCCTTTCGACTCATACAATCCTTCTATGTTGTTGTGTACTGTGTATTATCGAATGAGTCTTTCCGAGCAACCCTTAAATGAGGTAATTATAATATTAATATTTATTTATAGTTTATCATTATATTGCTGATAGCTAAGCCTTTTCTCTTCTGTCTTTTGAAGTCTCTGGCAAATTTCTTTGTCCTTTTATTTGCAGGACTAACGATGTCTGTTTTATCTCTACTATAATTGACCAATTGAAATTACACTCAGTCCACCCAAGAATACGTCCCCCGCTGAGAGCACCAACCTTCGTGCACCCACAAAAATGCACCCAGCAAATTGTCTGCATTAAAATCAAGGGCTAAAAAAAACTCTCCCTGGCTTCAACCCAATCGTGCGGCCTGGATGGAACGTAGGCTTCAACGCGAGGCTTCAACACGAGGCGCCCGCCCGCGATTCAACACTGTCCGCCCGCCCCGCAAACCCTCGCGTCCTAATCCCGTGCGCCGCGCCGCCGCTCCGTCCCCCCGGCTCCCGAGCCCGCAGCCGGCCCCAAACCCTCATGCCGCGCCTCGCTTCTCCACCGCCGCGCCCCACTCTGCCCCCGCGCCGCCGCCGCCGATCTCCTGCGCCGAACATCCGTCAATGTTACTCTTTATTAAGCAATAATAATTATGTCCGGACAATGAAAAATTAATGTTTCATCCTGCTCCATGATAGGTATTATACACATGTTGCATGTATTATGTGGAAGCACCATATCATACATATGTGGTCATCTATATTTCAGCGTTCATTGACTTGTAACTGAACTTTTGCCATTTGGATGTCTTCGATTATTTGTAGTGACTGACCAAAATAATCTGATGTATATGTCTGGCTTTCATTCATGGATGGACTTTGTTGCCAGCAGCAACCCAATTATCCAAACAAAACATGTATGGCCATTCAAAAATTGGCTTTGACAGCAGTGAACAAAACATGTATGGCCATTCAAAAATTCGTTTGGTTGATTTCGTGTGCATCCCTAAAATACCGCCGTGGCGTTAGCACGGGTACTATACTAGTAAAACTAGTACAAAACATATACGACGATTTTGAATGTTCCACGCCGGGGCCCCACACCCGTCCATGCGCTGGCTGAACGCTGACGTGCGTGCGAGGGTGGCCATGAACTTCGCCCGGCTGTTAGTTGGCGCAGAAGAGAAAAAAGCTACAGCAAATGTGAAATAAGGAAAGAAAAGTGCAAAAGGTCTTGATTTTTGGTGTTCTTTACCACGGCAATGATATGAGAATTTCAATCTAGTTTGCTAATTTTTAGTAGCGATTAGAGTTGGGATTACAGAGAGGATTATTACGTATCACGTCATGGAATTTGACTAATAGATCGGTTTAATCTGCTGTATAAATGTACAGTAATTTTGGGTATCGTGTGGGCATAATTTGGAAATCTTATCTACAAGAAATTTGTAGAAAATTTCAATGGTTTTCTGTAGAATTTTTATTCACATCGATCAGTGTATATATTTTGAGATATGAATTTTATAATCTTGTTGTCTGGTAAATTGATAGACTAAAAATAGTAAATGAACTAATTTAGGGGTTTGGTTTACATGAACATTATAGGCAATTTCTTAAGGTTTCCATTCTAAGATTATAATTTTTGATAAGTATAATAGAAGTTATGAATTTTGGGATGCTGTTGTCTAGAACCGAGTTGCTACTAGACGTAATCGTGAGAAATCATTAATTTGACTAATTTAATAGTAGAATTAAATTTTAGGAATAACTAGGAAGTGATAGATAATTTCCTGTAAATTTTGAAAATATCACAGTTCAATAAGAAAAGTTCGAGCTCGAGCTTGGCTTGAGTAAACTGGATAACTGTCAAAATAATTCAAACATACACTAATTTTCAACAATAAGAAAAGCTTGAGCTCGAGTTCGGCTCAGATAAGCTCGGTAAAAGTTAGTATATATCACTATTTAGCTTGAATCAAGGCTCGCGAACTATTCGAGTTTGGCTCGGTAAAGCTCGCGAACTCGAGTTCGACTCGTTTAAAGTTCGTGCCGAGCTCGAATCAAGCTTAGAATGAACCGAGCTCGAGTAGCTCGTGAGCCCCGAGCTTTTTTAACAGCCCTAAACCCGGTCAGACCGGTCTTAAGCCTATGGTTAGACCAGATCAATGATAACTTGGATCATTTTGTACTTGATTATTGTCTTGGCTATTTTGTTTCTATTTGAGGGTTATTTACGTTGTAGATATAATCTTTTTAGCTGTGTCTAGCTATTAAAGTGAAAAAGTTTTTGTATTTAAAGGCATTGCTGTACCATAGTGACAGACTGAGTGATCATACCATGCTTGCTGCCTGCTTGCACATACAACGCAAATATGAGGCACCGTGCGTCTACTTTTATTAATTCTAAAACACAAAATGAAACACAGACAGTACGGCCATGTACAGGTACTGCGCATGTATTCAGCGCATGCAGGACGGGTCGACCGATACACGATGACACAAGACTAGTATGTATTACGTCTGACATCCGCGCGCGCAGGCACGAATGGCAGGCACGCATACACTAGCTCGAACGTACGTAATACATACTAGTAGCAGCAAGTACAAACACCGACGTCGTAGATTGCACAGAGAGGAGGCATGCATGCGGTGCGGAGAAGACGATCGAACGATCGATCAGGCGCACTGGAACCCCGCGGGCACCTTGCGCCCGCAGTAGTTGACGAGGAGGGAGAGGTCGACGGGGACGTCGAGGTTGATGCCGAGCACGTTGGCGTTGATGGCGAGGCATACGCAGACGGCGGCCTCCAGGTCCAGCAGGCCGGAGATGAGGGAGCAGCACGGCTCCTTGGGCGGCTGCCCCACCGTCGCGTGGATCAGCCCGTCCAGCACGTCCGCGCACACCCCCAGCTTCACCGCGTTCACCGGGCACTTCCCCGCCGGGCTCGGGCAAGGGTGACCGTTGCACCCCTCCGCCGGCCGCACGCCAAGGCACAGCACCGCTAGTACGGCCCCGACGAGCACGGCGACGCTCTTCGTCTTAAATAATGCCATTTTTCAGCTGGTTTAGTTAATTTGCTACTACAGTACTGCAGTGCTTTGCTTTTGCTTTGCGGGTGGTGTGGCGATTTGGAGGGTATTTATATAGGGATTTTGGAGGTTAGTTTGGCCATCAATGATTTGGTTTGGAGGGTATTTATATAGGGGTTTTGGAGGTTAGTTTGGTCATCAATGATTTGCTTACTAAAGTGTCAAGTTATCCGAACTAAAAAAAGTGAACAGAAGTAACAGAATCAGCTGATATATCAAGTTCAAATTACTCATCATCGTTAGCTAATCTGTTTCACTAGTACAACTGTATACCTCCGTCTCTAAATATAGATTGTTTTTTAGTTTTTACAATCTTCAATGAAAAACTTTAACTATAATTTATTATTATAATATATTAGTAAAAATAATAATAATATATATATTATAAAAGAATTTTGTAAGATAAATCTAATGATATTATTTTCATATAGTTAATATATATATATATATAGATTAACCTATATTAATAATTAAAATTTTTAAAAAGTAGTATCAAACAGCGCCGGCAAGCGACGAGACATTCATTAGTCGGATATCATGCACATCGTCCTTTCCTCTGATTCGTGCATATCTATTCTTGCTCATATTGACCGTACCTTGTACTCGACAAAGATAAAAGTACAAACAAGATCACATGCATTCATGCCCTTTATAACATCCAATGTCATTATGTCAATTTGCTCACCACTGGCATTAGTAGTCGTCGAATAAACATCACAACATCATCTGCTCCCAAATTGAGTCTACTCTGATTGGCCGCCCATATCATGTCTTTAGCGAGAACCTAAATATTCACCTTGAAGTAGCTAGGACTCCACCGGAGCATAGAGTGGATTCGAAAGAGCTAGCTGTTTTTGGCTTTTATATTTTTGCTATAGTAACTAACTTTTAAATAATGTATTTTTTTAAGACAAAGTATACAAGTTGATTGCAGTAGACACTATACCGACTTCAACTATATCGGCTAAAATTGAATACAACTATCTCTCTTTTCATACTCTTTCTCACGAAAAACTAAAATTCAAAAGCTATAAGACACAGCCCAAAAAAAACCCACCTTATATCTGTCGTTACTTCCTCAAAATTTGCACTGTGCATGTTTAGACAATTCCCTCGAGATAAAGGAACAGATCATGGTAATAACTGTTAAACTAGATTGAACAACGGCCAAACAAGTTCTAAGGTTAGTCACTTCCATTTCCTAGTTTCACACTGGATCCAGCTAGAAAGATACCGGCCTGCGTTGGTGTTTGCCCTTGTCGCTTCTCAGAGCGATCGGACCCATGTATCCGGCTCCCTGTCTCTTGCATTGGTACTATATACATATATATTTTCTCCCCTCCTTTTATTGAGTTTTTAGCGGATTTAGTGTTGTTTATGACGGTATTTATAAAATTAATCGTACACGGGACGTATTTGCAGAAATGAAACTTCTGCCGTCCAGTGAGCGGGCGGCAGCGCGGGGGAGACGACACGTAGTGAGGCCGGCGGCGGCCGGCATCTGCCGCCCCACCGGCAGACAGCAAGCAGCCTGCCGCCTGGCCAGGGGACGAGAGGTAGGCCTACCGCCCGGTGAGGGGACGGCAGGTGATTAAGGTGGCTCAATTATCTACCCTAATTTTTCTATTTAGTGTTTGTTTGAATTTTTAAATATACCAAATTTGCTCAAAAAATTACAAAAATGTATGTATAGCTTTCTGACACAATGTACTTCACAGTGTAATTTTTGGGTAATTGTATCCATTGTGAATATTGCTCAAAAATTGATAAAATTTTGATATTGGTATGAGTTTTTACATATAGCAAACGAGCTCCAAAAATTACAAAATTTTATGTGAAGTGTCCTCACAAAGTTATAGTTATTGTATAATTTTTTGGGAATATTATGTCATCTAAATTTATCACGTTTATTCGGGTTAATTTAATTATGAATTTAACGATGCTCAGACATCTTTTCAAGTGGCTGACCTCTGTGCTTCACGCATGTGTCGGCCAATCGTGCTATATTTTCTTTCTTGCTATGTAATTCACACAATTGTCACTCTGTCTGTGTCGTGCCCCCTCGCACGCTCTCTTGTTTGCACTAATGTCGTTATGTCCGTGTCGTCCCCCTCGCCTGCTCCTTCGTCTGCACATTTGCTGGTGTTACCATGTCGTCCCCCCTCACCCAAAGTACTGCTCATGATAATGGGTCCTTAATGTACGGGGTGAGCGCATCGGGTTCACTTTTCGCTCGGCCATAAATACGAACCTCTCGCAGTTCGTCATTACTCATCTCAATCGCTCAACACAGAAGCTCATGGTCATGGTCATCACTAAAAATTGGGAGTGCGTAGCTCATTACTTCGAGAAGCCAGTGCATAGCTCAAAATGGCAGTGCCGATTGCTTCTCCTGAAAAGCAGATAATTTTTTATCGTATGTTTTCGACGTTATTCCCGTAATCCTAGTCAATCAATGTTATTTAGTTAGTCATGATTAATGTAGTTTGTATTACGAAGTAAATAGGTCATAGTAATTTAGACGTAGTGTTTACTATTTTGTGTACGTACAGTACCCATAATATGTTATTGAATAGAAATATGTAATTAAGTATCCGTAATTACTGTAGTGGCAATTAGTTAGGGGTAAGTAATTAAATAGTAAGGACGACGATAATGAATGGCTCATCATTTTTTTGGATGAATAATCAAATTATCGGTAATTAATAAAGTATTCGAATGTAGTTACATGCATGTAATCACTAACTTGTAGTATGTTGTTATCATTATCAATCTTCACACGAATATTTTGTCTGTCCCATATGTTGCAAGGTACTCTCAAAATTAAGAGTGTGTAGCTAATTATTTTGAGAAGGCGGTGCATAACTCATTAAGGATGCGGCAATGCTGATTGTTTCTCCTAAAAGACAGGTAATTTTTTATAGCATGCTTTTAACATTATTCCCCTAATCCTAGTCATAATTACTATTATTTAATTAGTCATAATTAATATAGTTTGTATTATGAAGTAAGTTTTACTGTCATTATTAATCTTCGCACTAATATTTGGTCTGTCCTATGTATTGGAAGGTATGGCTTTACCCGTGCTTCTCGAACACTTGTACGATGAGAAACACCACTACCACTCATGAATGACAGGTGACGCAGCTGGCCCTTCGCCCTTCAAGCTGCGGGGGGAGGGATCCGTGGGCACTGAATGAGCGCTACGTCCCAACCCTGCGAGCCACAAGCTTGTCTCCCTTTGCGAGGCTGGTCTTCACCGGACACGAGTTCATCATCGATGGTAGCCTGCTCGCGGCACTGGTGGATAGGTAGAGGCCTGAGATGCACACATTCCACTTTCGGTAGGATGAGATGATGGTCACTATGAAGGACGTCACGTTCTTGACCGGTTTCTCTCTAGGGTGTGACGCACTTGTTTCAGCCCCTGCACCAGCTGACTGGAAGGAGAGGCTGGTGGACCTGTTTGGCCAACCTATCCCGGAGAGTGCATGTGGCATCCCCCACACTTGGCTGAATAATTTTAGTGTGTCTCTGCAGGATGCACCGCCGAAGATCGTCAGGAGGCACCTTGTCGTATTCCTTATTCAGCTCTTTGGTTGGAGCATGTTTCCAGCCACACACGGCGATATTTGTAATGCTGAGTTCATCGGACTCACCGAGTCTTTGGTTGACACAAAGTTTGGGGTGATGCCTCAGTACAGCTGGGGATCAGTGGTTCTGTGTGCCACGTATTGGGGGTTATGCGACGCTTGCTAGCACACAACTGCTAGTACCCCAATCTGGCTATCTGCTATGTGCTCATGCAGTTGTGGAGTTGGAAGCACTTCCGTATCGGATGTCCGACCATCGTGACACCAATGCACCCGTTCAGTGAGTTCGCCGACCTGACAGATGGACCCCCTATGGGCATCCGGTGGACTGCTGCCCGTCTACGGTAGGCGAAGGGCAAACCGTTGAGGTGCTA
This sequence comes from Dendrocalamus latiflorus, assembly GCA_017311315.1. Taxonomy (NCBI): domain Eukaryota; kingdom Viridiplantae; phylum Streptophyta; class Magnoliopsida; order Poales; family Poaceae; genus Dendrocalamus; species Dendrocalamus latiflorus. The sequence continues at coordinate 11,878,805 of CM029646.1, forward strand.
CTTGCTGTGGCACAACGAGTTGACTCGTTGCGCGACTGCAATGTCATATGGGGTCCATAGACTGTAGATTTTGTGCATCGTGTATCGCCGCACAGGCTGTCCCTGCAATGCCTGAAGGATGCAGAGCTATAGACGACGACACACCATCTGGTGTTTTCATACATGGTGGAGGCTTACGTGCCACATCATGTGATGCGACAGTTCGGTTTGCACCAGGCCGTGCCCTTCTGGACGGTAGGTTCCTACCTCAAGCCACACACCGGTGAGTCAAACTCCATTTGACTAATATGTATACTTTTTATGTCTTGCTATGTAACGTCGATGATTCTGAAAATGCAGACAACCAAGAGCTGGTCAGCATGGTACAGACTGGCGAGCACTACAGCAATAGTGCATGACGGCAAGGATGGACAGGGCACACCTCGATGTCATCATAGAGCAGCGTCTGTACGACATCTAGACGTACAACGAGTACCTAGAGTGGTATGTACCCTAGTCATGCAACAAACTACCATTCCTCCACCAGATCGCCCCGAGCAGATCACGCACGAGGAAAGTCTACAATGCTCAATCGATCCCCATAGCGCTTCGCGGCGGTATGACAGCATAAGACAGTTCAAATTTATTATCATTTCATTCAAGAAATTTATACTGGTCATTACTGAACCTATTTCGTATGTCACTTCAGCTTTTGCAGGCGCAGCGCATCGCAAGGGCGTCCGAGGCCACCATCACCAGCTCGGAGACACCACCGGCCCTGTAGAATACTATGAAGTACATCCTAAAGCAGACCAAAAAAATAGTACACAACCTAAGCTACGGCCATTCCATGGATCACACTATGCACATAAGCCACCCAGTGAGAGCACCATTCTCACCCGCCAGGTCATCATGACCTAGCGAGTCCAGCCAGCCATCGCAATCTACCGAGTCTATTTTTGACGTCCACACCACCTGCACAGACTACCACTCCCCGTTCTTCATCTTCGCTGCACATTCGGGAGGTATGAGACTCGTATTGTACATCTGGAATATTTATTGTGACTAATATCGTTTCATCTTGCAGCCTCCAATTCAACTGGGGGTGACAACAAGTCTACCGATGACGACACGGGCCTCCCAGATACTTCCAGAGAGTACTACATGGCACCAGGGTTTACAGCGTACGTAGGGCAGAGCTCAGCGTTCATAGCAAACCTAGGGTTTGTACACTTCGGTGGGCAGAGCTCGTCCGGCCTCGTTGCCACGTCGTACAGTCAATGTGAGAGCTCTTTCGCACCACGAGGGGGATTTCTAGAGTCTTTCATTCATAACATTATTGCGGGCGGCTCGCAGTTCAGCATGTCTTAGCTGGAGGACTTTGACCCTTACCGAACCCAGCCTACTATACTTGAGCCTATTGGACCATTGCCGGCCACTGAGCAAACAGAACGGTATCCATACCTCGTTTGACCCGAGACACAACCTTCGGACTGACTGACATACCTCACGGGACATGCTCGTGCTCAACGGAAGACAAGGCCACGTACAGGGAGACAGACGCGGCGAGGAGGTAGCAGTAGCTCAGATGGGTGAGCCATATCGTATCCAGTGTGATGTATTTTTTTACTACTATAATTACTTTTACTTGTACAAGTATTCCTAATATATAAAATTGTAAAAATATCGTGAAATATTCATAAATTTATGATTAAATTACCCCCAAATAAACGTGACAAATTTGGACTACATAAAATTCCCAAAAAACTGCACAATAACTACAACTATGTCGAGAGGCTTCAAATAAAATTTTGTAATTTTTAAAGATCGTTTGCTATATGTAAAAACTCGTACAAATATCAAAATTGTATAAATTTTTGAGTAACATTCACAACAAATAAAATTGTTATGAATATTGTGCATGTATTCATGAGACCCAAAGGGCAATATATATAGAGAGTACAGGGGGTATACAAAAGGAATACAATGCATATAAGGAAACAAATAACAGTCCTATTCTATCCTTAACACCCCCCCCCCCCTCAAATTCATGGTGGATCGCACAAACTGAGTTTGGAGAGAAAATACAAATGTTGTGCTCTAGTCTGTGGCTTCGTGAAGAAGTCAGCAATCTGTAACTCTGAGGACACAAACTGAAGAGCAAGTACACCCTCCTGCACCTGGGAGCGAGTGTATGAAGCATCCACACCAATGTGCTTGGTGAGCTCATGCTTCATTGGATCACGGGCAATACTGATAGCTCCTTTACTGTCAGTCATAAGGGTTGTAGGTCCCCTCACAGGTACACCAAAATCGGCAAGTAGCCATCTCAACCAAGTAATCTCTGTTGTCACAGCTGCCATAGCTCTCAACTCAGCCTCTGCACTCGAACGGGAAACTGCAGTCTGCTTCTTTGTCTTCCAGGCAATCAGGGAGGAGCCAAGAAAAACACAGTAAGCAGAAAGAGAACGACGATCAGAAGGATCACTAGCCCAGGTCGCATCAGAGTACGCCTGAAGCTGGAGTGAGGTGGAGCTAGGTAAAAACAAGCGACAAGAGATGGTCCCACACAAGTAGCGAAGAACACAAAGAAGATGACTATAGTGAAGATGAGTAGGACAAGCCATGAACTGACTCAAGATATGGACAGCATGAGCAATATCAGGACGAGTGCTCACAAGATATACAATACTGCCAACAAGATGGCGATACCGAGTAGAATCCTTAAGAGGATCACCATCAGTAGCACGAAGCTGAAGAGAGAGCTCCATAGGAGTCTCAGCAGTGCGAGTATCAGTCAGACCAGACCGATCAAGAAGATCCTGGACATACTTCTGTTGGGAGAGGCAGTAACCCTCAGGCGTGACAGAAACCTCAGTCCCAAGAAAGTATATAAGCAAGCCAAGATCAGTCATCAGAAACTGCTCACTGAGATGCTTCTTCACATATGCAATGAACGAGAGATCGTCACCAGTAATGAGCATATCATCCACATATAAAAGAAGCAGTGTCCTACCTCGAGGTGAGACATGGATAAATAGAGCAGGATCATGAGCACTGACAGTGAAACCGACAGCGGTGATCACTGAAGTAAAACACGCAAACCAGGCATGAGGGACCTATTTTAGACCATAAAGAGCACGACGAAGACGACAGACATGGCCAGCTGGAACAGAATACCCGGGTGATGGCTGCATGTAAACCTCCTCATGCAAGACGCCATTAAGAATGGCATTCTTAACATCCAGCTGAGAGATAGACCACCAGCGAACAGAAGCAACTGCAATAAGAGTGCGAACAGTGGTCATATGAGCAACCGTCGAGTAGAAGGGTCATAGCAATGATAACCCTTATGCTCAGAACTGTACCCAAGAAACACACACTCGACTGACTGGACTGTCAGTTTAGTGCGCTCACGAGGTGGCAGCAGGACAAAACAAGTGCAGCCAAAAACACGAAGATGACCGTACTAGGGGCTCTAGAGTAGAGACGCTCTATAGGACTGACATCCTTAAGAGCAGTGGAAGGCTGCATATTAATGAGATATGCAGCCGTAGAAACAGCCTCAGCCCAGAACTGTGGTGGAACGTGAGAAGCAAGAAGAAGGGTGCGAGCAGTCTCAATCAGATGACAATGCTTGCGTTCAGCAACCCCATTCTGAGAATGGGCACCAGGACAAGAAGATTGGTAAAGAGTGCCCTGCTCAGAAAGAAATTATCTGAACGCACTAGAACAATACTCACCAGTAGAATCACAGCGAAAGGTACGAATAGAGGACTCAAACTGAGTACGAATCATCATGGCAAAGCTACAATAGATCGCAAGAAACTAACCACGATTAGACATAGGGAAAAGCCAAGTAAAACAGGAATAGTCATAATGAAAATAACATAGAATTTATGCCCACCATTGGAGATAATAGGCGTAGGTCCCCATACATCTGAATGAACTAAATCAAAAGGACGAGAAGACAAGGACTCACTAGAATGATAAGGAAGTTGTAGCTGCTTGCCCAGCTTGCAACCTCGACAAAACATGGACATGTCAATAGTAACACGTCCATGGACACCCTGACGAACTAATGATGAAAGACGAGACCCACACAGGTGACCTAAACGATGATGCCACTGCGTAAAAACTCTAGGGGTGGTGGCAGCAGTGGCAGTAGAGGTAGACGTGGCAGAAGACATGGTAGGAGCAGCTGAAGCGGACGGAAGATGAAGACGGTCGAGAATGTAGAGACCCTGACGATCCCTACGGTGTCGGCCAGTCCCAAGTATCGTCCCTGTCTGTCGATCCTGAACGAAACAGGTGTGAGAGTCAAAACCAACCCTACAACCAAGGTCAGTGAGCTGTCCCACTGAAAGAAACGGCATGGTTAGTTGGGAAACATGAGAAACAGCTGGAACAGAAAAATCAGTGGACAAAAGAGTGCCCTGACAGCTAACAGACAAGGAAGTACCATCAGCAGTCTGTACAGAGATAGGAAGGGCAAGAGGTCCTACTGAAGTGAGAGATGTGAAATCCGGTGTCATGTGGAAAGAGGCACCAGAGTCTAGAACCCAAGAGGTACCTGGGGGAGACATCTGAGCTAGACTGGCAGAACCCACTGAGCTGTGAGACAGCTGCTAAAGAAGAGCCTAGCAGAGCTGCTGAACAGAGTCACCTCGCTGAGATCCTGATGAGCTGACCTGTCCTCCTATGAAGGAAGGGCCTTCCTGCCCCCCCCCCCTTTGGATCGTCCAACCCCACGCGCCTTATTCCGCTTTTTTCGTACCGCACAACTCTGGTAGTCATGCTCGAAGTTCTTGCAGTAGTTGCATTGAACTCCAGTTGGTGCAAAAGCAGGAGCGGAAACAGGCACCTGGGAAGGAACCGTAGTCGTAGCAGGAACGGACGGTGTAGTCGAAGAAGAAGCAGCAAGCACAGTCGAAACGGACTATGCAGCTAGCCCGAGGCGAAGCTCCTCAGCCCGAAGTGTCGAAAGAGCCTCGATAACAATCGGTCGTGACGAGCGGCTCAGTAGTTGAGCTCTGACAGGCTCAAACTCTGGGCGAAGACGACAGACGAAATCATAAAGACAAAGGCGATCATGATCCGCCTTCTGAACTTTATGGCACTCCTGGCACAGTGCAGAAGCCAGCTCATTTAGTTGCCGCCAGAGACTAGCCAGAGCTCGGAAGAAGTCGTCGACGGAAGAATCTCCCTAGCGAAGTGTCTCCAACTCACGCTGAAGCGAAAAGAACTGAGCATCACTGCTCTGCTGGTATCGCTCATGCAAGTACTCCCAGATCTGTCGAGTAGACCGCAGACCAACAATATCTGGTTGAATGGAGTCATTAACGCTGACCACAAGGATGGCTCAAACACGGGCCTCATCAGCACACCAGCGCTCGAAAGCGTCAATGGCATACTGAAAAGCCTCATCAGCAGCGTCAGCAGCAGCAGCATCAGCCTCTGCCTTCTTCTTAGCAGCTTCATCTGCTCCATAAGATGCAGAAATAGACTGCCTAGGAGGAGGCTGAACTGGCGGTGGCGGAGAAGGACGAGCACCGGTAACATGTCCCCGAAGACGGAGACCATCAAGCGTGATCTCCATGAGGGGAAGACCATAACCTGTAGTTCGTTCCATAGAACTTTGTTCTCGAGAACGGGATCGCAGCAGATAGAACGGAAGCCATCGGTAGGTGGCGCTGGACAGCACGGTGACCAAGGCAATGAAATTTAACAGGCAGCGCTGGACAGCGCGGCGGTTAGAACAACGTTTTTTTTGCTCTTTTTTTACAAGACTATATAAAAGGAACTCCTCTCACTGGCTCACTTAGAACTAGCAAAAGCACAGAGGAGCGACTGGAGTGGACCGGCGGCGGCGACAGCGACTCCGGACAGCCAACGGCGGCGGCGATGACTTCGAATGCGGACCAACGGCGGCGGCCCCGGATGCGGACCGATGGCGGCGGCGACGACTCCGAACAGCCAACAACGGCTGCAGTCGATGCGGACCGGCGGCGTCAGCTCTCAGGCGCACAACGGCGGCGGCAGCTCTAGACGGCCCACGGCGGCGTCAGCTCTCAGGCGCACAACGGCGGCGGCTCAGGTGGAGACAACCCGAGCGGCGGCGGCGGCCCGAGACTATCCGAGCGGCGGCGGCGACTGGAGACGATCCGAGCTGAGGCAGCGGCGACGGCACGGGTAGGGACGGCCCGGGCGGCGACAGCGGCAGCGGCACGGGTAGAGAAGACCCGGGCAGCGGCCTGGACAGGCGGAGACAACCCGAGCGGCGGTGGCATGGGTGACGTCGAAGCAATGGAAGAGTAGATCAGGTTAGGGTTTTAACCCTAGCTCTGATACCATGTTATAAATATTGTGCATATATTCATGAGGCCCAAAGAGCAATATATATAGAGTACATGGGGATATACAGAAGGAATACAAGGCATATAAGGAAACAAATAACAGTCCTATTCTATTTCCTATTCTATCCTTAACAAAAATTACCCAAAAATTACACTGTGAAGTACGTTCTATCGATAGGCTGTACATAAATTTTCATGATTTTTTGAGCTCATTTGATATATTTAAAAATTCAAACAAACACTAAATGGAAAAAATTAGGACAGGTAATTAAGCCACGTAATCAGCCAGCTTAATCACCTACCGTCCCCTCACCAAGCAGCAGGCCTGCCTATCGTCCCCTGATCGGGCGGCAGGCTACCTGCCGTCTGCCGGCAAGCGCCTGCTGCCAGCGGCCTCACCATGTGTCGTCTCCCTCGCGCTGCTGCCCGCCCACCAAATGGCAGAAGTACCATTTATACAAATACATCTCGCATATGGCTAATTTTGTAAATACCGTCACAAACAAGACCAAATCCGCTAAAAACTCCGTTTTATCAAAGTTAAAATGTACTAGTTGCAATGCCCATTAATTATGGTCTCTGTCAATCACTTTCTCCCACAGGAAACATACAAATACCCACTTTCACTTTGAAAAGATGTTCAAACTTCCAACGTTCGTGAGTCGTGACTAGGGGTGAAAACGGATCGGATACGGACGGATAATACCTCTACCATATTTGTTTTCATATTTTTTTTGGATACGGATACGAATACGGATAACTCGAATACGAATACAAATACGAATAATATCGAATACAGATACGGATCGAATACGAATCGAAACAAATACGGTTACGAATATTTATCGGAACATGAAAACCTCTTAAACTATACATTCAAAATTAACGAAAATATGTAAATAGTTCATCTTGTCAAAATATTCATGAAATCTAAACAAGCATAGTCTTTTCATCCACAATAAAAATATACCCAATAGTCGGTCATAACATAACTACATAAGTAACAACAACATGCAATTCATGGAATACACATGATGACATGATAGCAATTTGAACAAACATAAGAACATTTCATTCCTCCATTTCATCCATCAAGTTGTAACAGCTCAGGTTTTTATTAAAATAAAAATAAATAAATAAAAACTAATTAAAATAAAATTTAAATTAAAATAAGTATTTTAGTTGCCTAAATTTTATTTTTGGGTTTGCCCTGGATTTTCTGTTTTTGAAAAAGCCTGATTTGAAAAGTAAATTAAGTGAAAACCAAAAACATAGATATTAAATAAAATGATATTTTGATTTTCTATAAAAAAATCCTACTTTAAATTAATTATTTGGAGTTATTTGGCTTTTATTTGGTTTCCTGGATTTTCTGGAGTTTAAAGGTCTACTTTTGAAATTAAAAGTATTTTTAAGTATGAAAATTAAATACCAACATTAGCTGGAAATATTTTTATTAAGTTCAAAATGTCACCATGAACTTCTGTGAATTTTCCTGAAATTTTTGGAGTTTATTTCATATTTTTCTGAGCTTAAATGAATTTCCCAGGCTTTTCTGAAATCCAAAAATCAAAAATAAAAATTAAAGTCCCTCCCCTCGGATATCCATTTTCGTATTATCCGGATAATCCGTATCCGTATCCGTATTCGACGGATACTAGGCTTACTGTATTCATATCCGTATCCGATAAAAAAAATCCGTATCCGTATCCGATCCGAGAACTATCCGAAAAAAATCCGATCCGATACAATCCGTATCCGTATCCGTCCGGATCCGGTGGAAACTATCCGATCCGTTTTCACCCCTACTCGTGACCCACCCTTCAGCCGGCCAATCTCCAAACCCGGCGAACAACACCAACACATCGATCGAATAAAATTAGCAAGTCATCACCAAAGAACCATCCATGGAATACGGAGTTACGGACCTTATCAAAGGACAAGCAAAAATTCAGACATTAGCCCATGACAGACTGATATCTCAAGTAAAATATAGTATAGCTAGATTACGTTGCAAAATTTCTCTGAAACTGCTCTCCCTTGGTAAATAAGGTTTTCAGTAATAAAAAAATGACTACAAATTGGATCCTTGCTCAAATTCTAACGATGCTGCAAACACAATATCCCTCTTAGATCTTACTGACAGCCCCCTCTAGTTCTGCTCTTCTAATTGGGTATCCCCGATTGACCTGGATGCCAGAATTAGCTTATCTTGATAACAAATGACTCTTAAAAAAATCTTCATAACAATAGGCCGACAAACATGTGATATGATGATTTAGTAATATTAAGTACCTTGCATTCAAAGCTTAAGGTTAGCAACCCTTCTTGCTTTCTCCTGCAGCTGGTAGAAGAGCAAGTCAAGCTCCTCCCTTGGCTTTGGGGCATCCTGAAGCTTTTCCTGCCACACAAAGCAACAATGCAGCGCCCCCATCTGTTCTACTGTACCAGCACCATTAAACATAAGCTCTGTCAGTGTTAGCTCACTAGCTGTGCTAATCTCGCATGCTACTTTGCCCTTTACTTCCACAACATCCTCACTTGTAACATATCTGAAAGAAAGAAGACACTCTGATAAGCATTTGATTTTTTTTAAAAAAAAAATGAATACAACATCCTAAGTTCACATGGAAACTAGCAGTATGATACTTCGTAGAAGCAACATTTACCAGATAAACCCAAATATTCTGGCAGCTTTAGACATGGCAATCTGGACAAGATAACACAATGAAGAAGTCTTTTGAGCCACCAGTGAATGATGTTTCTAATTTGGTAAAATAATCTACTGATTGAGTTTTGTGTCAGTTCATGTTAGGTGCTCGGGTGGCATGATGATAAGTTTGTTCTTTGGCAAGCTGGAAACACTCACCCATGATTTGCAATTGTTGTCAGAAAAATGAGATATGTTATGCATGCCAAACATTATATATGTAATTAGACACTTCATCTTACAAGTTCCACTTCCACATAAGTGCACACTCAAAACAAAAACTTCATTTTGTGTGTCAAAGAATGCATTTACCCTAGCCAGCGAAGAACCCGTTTTCGGGCCTTGAGCTCATCCTTGAAGGCTAAAGCAGTGGAGGACCAGATTGTTTTCTTGATGTACTTTTATTTTGGCCAATATTTCTTGCTTAGCATGCAGGACCTTCAGCTTTTGTTGGATATGTGGAGAATTGCGGATGTCATGCTTCTCAAATAAGCTATCAAGAGCTTCTATTCTTCTGGTGGCTTTCCAAAAGGAGCTTGATTGTACCTAAAAGGAACAAAGTTGTTAGAACTACATAAAAAAGAGGAAGCCTAACAACGTAACAATAATGACATGTATTAGCTTTTCTTACTTTCATATCCTCTTGTGGATCCAATAGAGGAACCCCATCTTTAGCAAACCTGGAAATCACTTCTTCAACTTTCCTCAAGGTGTTTTCTTGAGCTTCTACAGGCAAAACATCCTTAGGTATGTATAGATGACAACCAACATTTCAGAGCAGGCTTAAAGACACAACCTAAATACATAGAAAGAGTAATTTGAAAGAAGATTGACGATCTAGTACCAAACAAGAGGCCTTTGGCTCAATTGTCATGTCTCCAGTCATGAGACCAACATCAGAGAACTCTTCTTTGAATTCTCTGTACTTTTGGTTGCTCAGAGCCTTGATTGGAGATGTATAGATGACCTGCTGCTGATTGCGAAAGACATTGCTATTGCATACAAAGCAACCACTGTCTTTCCAGCTGATGTGTGAGTTGAAACCAGGAAACCCCCAAGAAAACAAAGTATATAAATACGCATGAGAGACAAACAACTAATTTGACAAGTGAAATAGTTCGCCAGTATACACGTAACAGAACAGCATCAAAAAAAAAAAAAGAGACCATCCTACTATGATCTATGAATTGTATAGTTTAATGGGTGTGTCTAGATATCACCTAATGTTTTCTTTTTAACAATAATCCAAATTTAGGAACATTGGATTAAAGATCAAACGGCCCATTTTTTGGAGGGGAGATTTTTTAGGAGAAAATCGATACTTTGCCATTCTATTCGGTGGGCTTCGACAAAATGCCACTCCTTAGAATGACCACTATAAAATGCCACTCTTAACGTTGACACTTTGATTATTTGCCATTTTGAGGGTTTTTTAGGATTCTTAATTATTTTTAAACCATTTTCAGATTATTTGCCATGGGAAAAGACACATTTGCCCACAAGCCTCCCTCGCTCCCCGCTCGGTCGCTGACACCAGCAGCATGGGCGGCCTCTCGGTGATCGCGCCGCCGGCGGGGGACTCGGCGTCCCCGGCGCACCGCCGCGCGCGCCGCGTCTTCCTCGTCTCCAATTACATGATCATCGGCGCGGCGTCCGGCTGCGGCTTCCTCACGCTCTCCCTCCGCCTCGTGCCCTCCGTCAACGGCTTCCTCCTCATCCTCCTCCACGCGCTCACGGTCGCCGCCGCCGTGGCCGGGTGCGCCGTCATCGCGGCGACCGACCCGCCCCGTGGCCGCGTCTACACCGCCCAAATGGCCGGCACCGTCGTCGTCTCCATCCTCCAGGGCGCCACCGCCGTGCTCGCCTTCTCCCGCACCGACGAGTTCCTCTTCGACGGGCTCAGGTCCTACGTCCGCGAGGAGGACGGCGCCGTCATCTTGCGGATGGTCGGCGGGCTCGGCGTCGCCATCTTCTGCCTCGAGTGGGTCGCGCTCGCCCTCGCCTTCGTGCTCAGGTACCACGCCTACGTCGACAGGGAGTGCGGCGGCAACCCACTGCGCCGCAGTGCCAAGGTCGGCGGCGAGGACGGTGCCGGCATCAGGTACCACGCCTATGTCGACAGGGAGTCAGCGCCAAGGTCGGCGGCAACCCACTGCGCCGCAGCGCCAAGGTCAGCGGTGAGGACGGTGCCGGCAACTGGCCGTGGCCCTTCCAGGTGTGATCCGCCGAAGGATATGCTACGTTTCTGAAATGAGGGGTCTTTGGAGGCGAGAAGAACCGAGAATTATGAGTTCTTGGGAGAAAAATTAGTTCTGGGTGTTTTGCTTCACTATATGCGGGGATGGAATATCATTCGTTTATTGGGTTGTGCTGTGCTGTGCTGTGTAATACCATATGATTATGTTGTAATACAACTATTGCGCCTCTATATTATTTGAAATTACAGTTTCATCGACTCCCCTTTTGTGATCTTGGTACCTGACACTGACAGTAACAACAGTACAAGGAACAAGGGGCAGAAGAAACCAGGATATCCTAACTAACGCGATAGTCTTTTTGAATCTGAATTTGGACAAGATCTGGGCAAGCATGTGCAGTGTTCTTCTGGGATTCGCTCATTGTATCCATTCCTGGAAGCCATTGTGTATGAACTCTGAAAGTCTACTGGCCGTCTGTGCTTCTCTGTTGTTTTTGTTGCAAATTCTGTCTTGTTCTGGGATGGATGGCTCATGTTCTGATTTGTAATGGTTAGCTGAACACTTCTCTAAGCAAATGGCCCAAGTGCAAATGTGTCTTTTCCCATGGCAAATAATCTGAAAATGGTTTAAAAATAATTAAGAATCAAAATGGCAAATAATCAAAATGTCAATGTTAAAAGTGGCATTTTATAGTGGTCATTCTAGGGAGTGGTATTTTGTCGAAGCCCACCGAATAGGATGGCAAAGTATCAATTTTCTCGATTTTTTAGAGGGCAATCCAACGATGATAGTTCAGAAGAAAACATCCGGATAATGTTTATCAACACCCTAAGCTGATATATAGCTCATAGGAGCATTGCAATCATGCATATTGATCCAAACAGAATCGCAGTAGAAAGATAAACAAGATTAAGGTTGCTTTAAGGGGAAAAAAGGCGCTGATCTTAGCAGGATTAACTTAATACAACCAGATAAGGAGTGGGCTTTTCGTCAACGAGACACTCATGACACATTACATGACAGAAAAAAAAACTCTACAAAGCAATGCCTAAGAACCTAAATCACCATTTTTTTTCTCGAGAAAAAGTTGCAGAATTTATCGTCAGAGCGAACCTAAATTTAGGGGAAGTCGCCTAATCCAAGGGGTACTACACCTAAAGTACGAACTACAAATGCGCGGAGCTGAGCGCGAAAAAACGAAGAAGAAAGCAAGCAAAAGGTGCATATTGCTATTCTGCTGAGGTGAAATCGGTAGATATTACTTAACAGCAAGACAGGTTAGCCAATCCAGCAGGCAGAACAAGTCGTACGTACGTACCATGACGGATTCGCCGCTGTGGAGGCACCGGATCGAGCTGGAACGGGAACGTCTTGGCGGTCCCGGCGCCCTCGCCGGCACGGCGAGCAGGCGGGAGGTGGAGATGGACGGGTCGTAGCCTACGGGGTAGGACTATAGGAGACGTCGTGCACGCAGGCGACGGGGTCGGCGGCGGAGGGGTGGGCTGCTCCGCGGCGCCATGAGGGGAGTAGCAGTCGGCGGCCCTTTTCAGCTTTTTTTTCGCTGCTTTTGGGCTTTTGGCTGGGTTTCTGCCGAAAGACGGAGCGAGTGGCTTCTTTTCCGATTTTAAAATTATGTACATGGGTCACGTCGACGATTTTACCGCATGTGACAGTCATAAAGCATAAAGAAAAATCGTACCAGTGCGTTGCTGCATTTAATAAATATAAATATATAGAGAAAACATATATCTAATAGTTTACTAAATATTAACAAAGGAAAACATTTGATGATGGACCGATTTTTAAGAAACAAAAAAATATTGTTGTAGCCTCTCAATTTTTTTATTAAAAGAAGATAGAGGTAAGTCATCACTTCAGTATGTTCATCCTAACTCTTTTAATATATATGTCTTGCTCTAAAAATGCCAGTTCACAGCATACTCCAGAGGAAACAAAAGTGCTCAACATATTATAACACAAATAAACATCATATCATCATCATACCTAGCAATATTCGCTTGATAGGAAGTTGTCATTGCCAATATTGAGATTTTGAGTATTTGAGTGTATGTGTATATGCATGCATGTGTGAGAGTATTATATCGCCTATATAAACCAATGGAGAGCGAGAGGCAGTCCTTGTAAAAGTATTCAGATTTGATAGAATCATGACAATAACCTCCAGTTCCTGTGTGTGGCTACGACCACGAGCTACGACCGTAGTGTTCAACTACTAGCTACAACCACAGGCTACAACCACCGTCTTCGACCACAGTATTCGACCACTCGCAACGATCATAGTCTTCGACCACTCGCTACGACCACAGTCTTCGACCACTGGCTACGACAACCATCTTCGACAACTGGCTACGACCACATCACCTTCCAGTCTTTGACCACGTTGTTCACTTCGATCACTCACTAATCTCCGACCACGTTGTTCACTTCAACCACTCAATACTTTCTGACCATGATGTTCACTTCGACCATTCAATACTTTCCAACCACATTGTTCAATTCGATCACGTTGTTCACATCGACCACTCACTAATCTTCGACCATGTTGTTCACTTCGACCGCCATGTTTCGACCACGTTGGTTCGACCTCGTTGTTCTCTTCGACCACGTTGTACCGATCACGTCTGACCGAGCACGTAGCTGTCGTCCAGGTCGCTCGACTGTTGGGCAACTACGTCCAGGTCGCTTTGCTATTGAGCGGTGGTGTCAAGTCGCCAAACAGATGGGAGATTGGAGGCTACTTCTGTAAAAAAAATTAAAAGGAGGTATATTTCTGTATTTTTGAATAAAAAGGATTATTTAAAAAAACTCGACCATACGTTACCACCATGGGCTATGACCACTGGCTATGACCACAGTGTTCGACCAATGGCTAGACCACAAGCTACGACCACTGGTACGACCATCATCTTCGATCGCAGGCTACCACCACAGGCTATGACCTCGAGCTACGACCACAGGCTACGATCGCGAGCTATGACCACTGGCTACGACCACTGGCTTTGATCACAAGCTACGACCACGAGCTGCAACCACGGGCTACGACTGCATGTTCAACCACTGGCTACGACCACTCGCTACGACCACAATCTTCGACCACTCGCTACGACCACAGCACCTTGGCTGCATCTCCAACCACACAGGTCTTCTAGCACTGAGATCGATTGTAGCTACGACAATCGATCGACAACCATTGTAGCTTCGACCACTAGCTTCGACCATAGGATACGATCACAGGCTACGATCATGGGTACGACCACTGGCTACGATCACATTGTTCGACCACTGGTTATGACCACAGGCAACAACCATAGGTTACGACCACGAGCTACGACCACTGGCTGTGACCACCGTCTTCGACCACAGGCTACAACCACAGACTACGACCATGAGCTACGACCACTGGATATGACCACAACGTTCGACCACTGGCTATGACCATGGGTTACGACCACTGGCTATGACCGCAGTGTTCGACCACTGGCTACGACCGCTGGCTACGACCACAGTCTTCGACCACTGGCTACGACCACAGTCTTCAACCATTGGCTACGACCACAGGCTACGACTACTGGCTACGACCACAACGTTCGACTACTGGCTGCGACCACGGGCTACCACCACAGGCTACGACCGCGAGCTACGACCACTGGCTATGACTACTAGCTACAACCACGGGCTACGACCACAGGCTACGACCACTAGCTATGGTTGCGACCATCCTAATTAATCTAATCATCATACAAGGTTTCAAATTGGTACCTAAACAAAGAAACACAGGAATCAAGCCCCACCTGGTGGTTACCGCACTAGTCGCAGGTGGCGTAGGGCACGTAGGCGAGGGTGCTCCTAGAGTCCACAATCAGCGCAAACTCCTGCGGCAACATCCCGATGTACAACCTCATCATGTAATACCTAACCAACACGACAACAAGTACAAACCTCCCCACCTTAGATCCAATAGAGCAACACAAAAACGAGAGGGGGTTGAGCTGTACTGACCCGTTGGTGAGGAGATCGTCATGGAGGTGCATGTGGGCGTTAGGGCGGGCGCCATCGCCAATCCCACGCCGGGCCGAGGCTAGGCGGCTGGCGTTGGGGGTAGGAGAGCGTGAGTGGGAGCACCAGCAGCGCCCGCTGCGGCGGTGGCGAGGAGGAGGAAGACGATGGTAGCGAGGGTCGGGAGTGAGCCGAGCCCACGACTCCAGCAGCGACTTGCCATGGTCGCGCGCGAGGGGAATGGGAGGGTGGAGCCATGGAGGCCGTCGTGCCGAGGAGAGGGCTCCAGCGGCGACTCGCCATGGTTGCGCTTCTTGCGGTGATGCAGTGCTATCGTGGAAGCATCACTCTGCGGGGAGTGGTCGCGTTAGAGAGAGGGGGGATTAGAATTTTGGGGGAAAGAGGAGTGCGGCTGAGAGGGAGGGGAGTTGAGACAGGGGAAGTTCTCTAGTCGTGGGGAGCAGTTGGGGAGCCACGTATATGTGGAAAGGGAGATCGTGAGATCCAACGGCTATGGAGAGTTGAGGAAGAACGGACGGCTATTGAGAGTCAAGGGAGAATTGACCTACTACCACCAACTCAAACTTTTAAGGAGTAGAGATAACTAAAGCCTTGATCATTTGAACTTAGACTTCTGGCTTCTAATTTTATCTTTTTATGACTTTTCGGCTTATTTTGAACTTTTTTGTCGGTTCTTTTCCCGTATTCGTTTGCATTATACGTGATGGGCTAGCCCTTTTTTATTTTTTATTTTTTTACATTTAATTATACCAAATAAATCACCGTCAGCTACAGTATAATTTCAGCCCGCTACAGTGAAAATTTAGCCATAAACTACCAAAATCAGCCCAACTGAGCACCACCTAAGAGTCATCTGTTTTAGCCAAAAGAACGTGGTGCGCTAGAGGAAGGCATTTTCTGCTGGGAAAAGAGGATTTGGATACGAAAGCATATGGAAATCATCCTTTATGCATCATTAAAAGGTTATAAGTATCTTGTTATCAAATTATATATAACAAAAAAATTATATATAATTTAGTGACGAGCAACGGTTCTTCCTGATATCTTATATGGTAAAAGCCCTCTAGATGGAGAAGGAAATTCTCATTGGATGAGCAGTGCACCTAAGAGGCAGCAAAACTGGACTAGTCACATTAGGTAGTGCTCCAAAGAGCTTATGAATTTAGTCTTTTAGCTTTTTTTTTACTGTAATTACTGTTAGATTTTTTATGAAATTAAACTTTTAAAAAGAAAAATTATATCATTATAAATAATGTAAAAAATAATAGCAAAAAGAAAAGCAAAAAAATCACAAAGCCCGTGTCGGGCGCACTGCATCCTGGTGCATGCCTTTTTTTCTTTTTCTTTTTGATGTGTATAGATATCATGGATGTTTATTCCCAACAATCATCCAAATTTCGGACCGTTGGATTAGAGATCCAACGATCTCTTTTTTGGAGGGGGGAGAATTTTTTTTGGAGGGGGTGGGGAGAATTTGTGGCCCTTAAATCTTTAATCCAACGATCACAAATCTGGATAATAGTTAGAAAGAAAACATCCAGATGATGTTTATCAATTCCCATTCTTTTTTCACTAGATGCAGGCTGGCAGCTGTGCAAGTCCTGAATGCACCCATCACTTTCCCCAGATCAGATCAGATCAGACCAGATCGGATCACCGACTCATCCCCAAGCAGCACACTCCGCGGACACGCCGCACCAATCCATCCATCTCCATCGCCGGAAGTCCCCGTCACCATGGGCTCCCACCGCCTCCTCGACGACCCCTTCTTCCCCTTCCCGCCACCGCCATCCTCCTCCTGCTGCCCATTCCTCGGCGTCGGCGGCGGCTTCCCCCACGAACTGGACTCCCCCTTCAGCTTGGACCTCGACACCTTCCACCCGCCCGCACCCCTCAGCCTCCTCGAACCCTTCCCCACCCCCTACCCCTTCCTCCTCCACCACCTCACCGACCGCGTCGCCGCGCTCGAGCTCGCCGTCGCCGCCCGCCCCCAGCCCTCCCGCAGGAAGTACACCTACGCGGCGGAGACCGGCGGCCGCAAGGTCAAGTGGACCGCCGAGGAGAAGCCGCGCGGGGAGAGGGTGCTCAAGTGGGAGGCCGAGCTCATGTCCCCTAACGACGACGGATTCGACCGCAAGTGGAAGTGGGAGTCCAAGTCCAGGTCCAAGTCTGCCCAGAAGATCAAGTGGGGCACCGAGCTCAAGGGCAAGGGATTCCTCAAGCCATGGTCGCACGCGTACACCTGGGAGGAGGACTTCAGCGCCAGCGACGACGACGACAAGGAGGAGGTGGAGAAGAAAAGGACTAACAAGGCCAAGGAGGACAAGAAAAAGAAGGAGGACAAGGTGGTCAAGAAGGAGGACAAGGTGGTCAAGAAGGAGAAGAAATGCCCCGTCGCCGTCAAGATCGAGGAGATCCCCGAGGACAACACCGCTGGATGCGTCGCCATCAGAAAGGTTTCTTTTTTTCTTGTGGGGTTTTAGATTCTGAGACCAAATAAAAAAAGATTGGATTTTTAAGGGGTTTTCAGGCTCTGGGGCTTCTCGCTTACTCCGATCTGAAGGAAAGATGATATTTTTAGTAGATTTCTGAGAGATCCATGGCTTTCCCATGCGTATATCCGATTAGATTTAAGAGCAAAACTGTATTTTTAGAGAATACCGTGTCTGCAATCTAGATCTGTAATAGTAGGAGTGGTTATGGATTGTGCTCTGCTAGGAAATTATTTAGTCAAGAATTAATCCTGCTTCTTTGGAATATGCACTTGTACTGACCACCCTGCATTTTTCTTTTCTGAAGGCTTTTGCTATGGGCAATGGCAAGGGAAAGAGGAAAGAGCTGTCCCCACAGGATGCTGCATTGCTGATCCAGTTGACCTACAGGGCTCACCTTGCTCACCGCTCACAGGTGCTTCGCTGCCTGCGTGATCTGGCTGTGGCAAAGGCCAAGCTGAAGGAGATCAGGTCCTTGTTCTATAACATCTCTTATAGGCGCAGCACTGCGCATGACCACGAAGAGCGCCAAAGGTTCTCAGAGAAAATCATTGTCCTGCTCCTCACTGTCGATGCACTGGAGGTGAACTCCATCATGACCTGTTTATCATTGCCATGGCTGCATTCTGAATTTGAAGTTCAGTTATTGCATTGTTGGTTTGGGGTGATTTATAGGAATCTTTATATAAGCATGAGTTTCCAATGGTGCATTAGAATCTGACGTTATTGCTTATTGATATTATTAGGATTTAGGGAAATCAAAGCATGCCAGAAACAAGCTATTGAGCATCTGTTGTTCTTGTATGAATGTCTGGCTATACATACGTCTGCTCTCTTGAATGAACCAAGTGTATATTTTTCTTTTAGCACATAGTGCGATGAACTAGGATCAATTTAGATGAAGATGCTAGAATGTCTGCACAGGACCTCCTCAGGCATGTAAATACAATTTGATTTGCTTTGGGTGATGTTTGCTCTCACTTATTATTAGTGTCCTCAGTGATTCATTAGGTTCAAATGCTAAAGTATTCTTACATTAGGCACTGGTGCATGTTTCCTGTATGGTCAATTTTTCCCAGTAGGAGAGGTTTATGGTTAAATCTTTAATTGATCAATAAGTGCCTGGATCCAAACTTCGTGTTTGGTATTTGTTCTTTTCTATACTACGCTGTGAATTTCCATGGAATATCAAGTGTAAGGGCATCCCTCTAAATGAAATCCAAATCTCTAGACATCTAAGCATTTGTTTTATTTTATGATTACTGAACCTACAATGCCCCAAACTCTTCTAAGGCTTGGATTGAAGTATTGAAGGCGAATGCAGTGATCAAAACGAAAAACTATGCTTCTGTGCTATCCCATAGATTTCCATTATCCTGCCTTTGTCCCTTCATAGGAGATTGTAAGCTCAAATTATGGGGGAAAATCATGCTGCTCCTGTCTCTCGTGTACATGCAGTTCGATCAAACTATTCTCTTCATCAATTCCCTCGCATTTTATCTCACTATCTTCTGAACTCCAAATAACTGATAGAACTATAGAAGCAATGGTGCTTGGCATAATTGTCTTTTCTGGGTTGCTATATTCTATGACCTTGTAGTAATCGTTGATCTCATTATATATTTGGTGCTTGCCTCCTCCCAGGGACCTGACTACATGGTGAGGACTGCAAAGAAATCTATGCTCGAGGAACTTGAGGGGATGCTGGAGATTGTGGACCCGCAGCCACCAGGGAAGCAGAGGTCGCTGAGCCGCAGGAAGTTTGATCTTCCACAGGGTGGAGCGATCTCGGATGAGAAGATGGCTGGCGTGAACAACGCTGTCAGAATCATCGAGGAGGGCAAGTAATCGGCACCAACCACCTTCTTCAGTGGATATAATACCTGATGGAGCTTGTCGCACTGTGTCGCCTATGAGAACTACCGATTTTATTTCCAGTATCTTTTGAGCTAGTGAACTTATTGTGCACCATCAATCGGGATGCCACTGTACCAGTGGTATGATCGGTCTTCTGCTTTAGACTTGTTGTATGCTGTTGTTGAACCACCAGTCACCAGATATTGGTGCTTTAGGATGCCCAGATGTTTTGAGTTCCATGGAAGTTGAGTAATGGACGTGTCTTGTTATGGTGCCATTGTACCTTCGTATACTCGCATGTGCTGGTTATTCGGTTTCAGTGTATCTAGGTGAACAAGGTGAGATAGGATTGCACAAGATAGAAAGGCAGCAATACAATCAACGTTACGTTGTAACGCATCACAAGTTCAAAACACATGCACATTATATTTAAGCCGCCATCGAACTCGCCGTGTCTGGGGTGACCATGCCGGCGGTCTAGACCGCTTATTCAGAGGCTGCAAAAGGAGACGAGAGCAAAAGGGGCAACTTATTCAGAGATGGCGGGCTGCCGAGCGTGGGCGAGGGCGCGGAGGCGGACGGGTTCCCGAGGAGCAATGCCGTGCTGCAGTGGCAGCGCACCGGCTTCCATTTCCAGCCGCAGAAGAACTGCATCGATCCATTATTTTTTCTGCATGCATATGGTTGCACCATGGATCGAGATAGATACTGACGACGTATGTGGCATGCATATGGTTGCTCCATGGATCGAGATAGATACTGACGACGTATGTGGCTTCTTCTTCGTCGTCGTCGTCGTCGTCGTTTCCGGTGCGGCGGCGGATTCTGGCAACAGATCCGAATGGTGAGTAACCTACCTACCAGCCAAATTCTAGCTTCTGAATTGTTGAGAAATTATTTGTCGCCCATCGCGCGCATGTATCGATCGCATTGGCTAAAATGCCTACCACGCACATGCGAAACGATTACCAAACTTGCTAGATTAAATGGTTCCTATCCTACCTATGCTGATGTACGCTCCCCAAATGAAAGAAAGAAATCATAAGCCAATGAAATCACAAGAAATTAATATATCAAGATTGGATCGGAGTTGAAATTAACCAGAAGAAGAAGGATCATCCAAATCTGTGTTGGAAGATCCAACTGGCTTTTAACTTGCATTGGTTGCTAGCTAGTCAGAAGAAAGGGGGACAATCCAAAAACAAAACCACAAATTAAACCGATCGATCGAGAGAGAGAGAGCGTGCAGTGTGTTGAAACTGAATTCGTGCGCATGCGAGATGGCATGCTTGATGGCCCACATCCATTGACACGCTCCTTCTGCCTCTGCTGATTCACTATCAATCTCCATCGGGGCTGGCCCAATCTCTCTCTCTCTCTCTCTCTCTCTCTCTCTGATTTTGCTTTTCCATTTGTTAGAAACAATTTACTACTACTTGTTTTATAGAATGAACTGACTGCATTATCTCACGTGGAAGCATGTGCTAGGTTCCAGTTTACACCCAACTCCTCTACTTTCTTTCTTCCTGTCTGCTAGACTTGAAAAAAAAAGTTTTTCCTTTCTGTCTGGGATCAGAAAGATACATGCATGCATTTGTCTTGCCTGCCTGTCTGCTACACTTGGTCGTGCATTCCAACGTGGAGTCGACTCAGCAAGCTTGAATTAACCATGCCTTTCCTATAAAGTTTTTCTTTTTATGTGAAGAATTAATTGTACATGCATTTGAGTGTCATCTCTACAAATTACAACAGCGTCGGATGATCTGACTGTACATACACGTCTGACGTGCCATTTCTAAATCCTAGCATGGTCCTCATCTCCACAAACTTCTGACGGCCCAGTGACTTGGTGAAAATGTCAGCTCTCTACTCACTTGTACTGATGTACTCAACAATTGTGGACTTGTTATCGACATATGGCTTCACAACCTCCACTGATTCACCTAGCAGCTCTGCCTTCAATCTTGCAAGCCAAGTTCCTTGACAAGCTGCAGCAGTTAGAGATGTATTATGCTTCACATGAGCTCAAAGCAACCACCACCTGCTTGATGGAACTCCAACTGACCAACTTGTCTCCAAGCATGAACACCATCCCACGTGCTCTCTGTCTTCAATATCATCAGCATGGTCACTATCACTATAGCCCTTCAAACCACCTTCTCTGCACCTTCTAGGAAATGCAAGGCCATAGTTTATAGTACTCTTCACATACCTCAACACTCTCTTGGCTGCTGCCATGTGCTCCACACTAGGTGCCTCCATGAACCTGCTAAGTACCCCCACTGAATGCATTAGATCAGGCCTAGTGTGAGTGAGATACCTTAAATTTCCAATAAGACTTCTATACTCCGTTGAATCCACCCTACCTGTACTTCCTTCTTCAGCTTCAATCTCTCCTCCATTGGTGTTTGAGCCAGGTTGCTGTTCCACATCCCCATCTCATTGTCTTTTCAGCATATGCAGACTGACACAGTGTTATGTGTTGCGCTGTCTGAAAAACTTCAATCACCAAATTAAAATTCAATAAGCCTAGATCAGTCATTTCAAACTCTTACTTCATTTGACCCTTAAACTCCTCAATGAGCTTCACACTTGTGCCAGTGATCACCAAGTCATCTACATATACTCCTACCATGGGCGGACCCAATGTGATTCAAGGGTGTTCAGCTGAACAGCCTAATTTTTTCGTGTAATACCTAATATTTAGTAGGTATATTACATATATGCTGATAATTAGATAAAATATTTCATTTTTGTACCCCCTCCAATTGATTTCAACTCACACCCACACCTCCGCTCCCCCAGTTGAATTCAACCCACTCCCACACATCCCCTCTCCAATTCACCTAAAATAGCGCGACCTAACAACACATCTGCCCCTTCATCAGACTGGCTCATTGGTCCATCTGTAAACCCCTCAAACCTTAATCTATCCCCTCCCCCTTCTCTCTGCATCTCTCTTAGGCTCAGTAAAATTGTCAAACCCGGTGACACGGCGCACGAGATCTAAGGGTAATTGGCCACCAAGCGACTTGGTGAGGAGTTAAGAGCAATTTTGACATCTAGTTTGGCCTTGGTGGCAAGAAGCATAGCCACACAGAGGCTGGGAATGCATATACATGCATGAGGATGGATTAATATCAAAGGGCCGGAACTGAGTGCTAAACTACATTATCTTTGGTGTTCTTGGGCGGTTACCGACCATGAGATAAAATTGCACAGTTCAGCTCCCATGGAACAAAAAATCGAGGCAAAATTAGGAGTTGCAGGGTGTTGCAGTCTACGACCACCTTGTTGCAGCTACGACCACTCAGGCAACCGTTACGACCGCTCTACTGTCAGCTACGATCACGTTGTAGTTGCTCCAATTGCGTACTCATAACTTCTGCTAAGAAAGTTACAACCATGTTAATGTTGCTCTGCGCCCCTCGTAATCGCTCCTTCGCCGCAGTCAATCACCGTAGTCGTAACTCGATTATGACCATGCTGTGACTTACGACCATGTTGAAAGCTCTGTCGACTGCCATGGTCGTAACGCTTTATGATCACATCTTCCCGCTGTGGTCGCTTACGACCACGTCTACTGCTCCTGCGAACACCTCCGCTCGCCATGGTCGTAAGTTATTTACAACCACGTCTGTGATCACGATAAACTCGATACTCAATAATTTCCCAGAGCCAAACCGCTCTTCCTTCTCTTCTTTATTTCTTTCTCTCGTTTGATCACACCGATCGCTACGATCACCCCGATCGCTCCCTCTGTTTTCCTTGCCTCTCGATCACACCGATCGCATTGGCTTCATCTCTCTTTGCCTTTCGGTACAATGCTCTGCCCTTTATACCCTACTCTACGACTACGACTCAGGTTCGACTACGACTACTACTACAACTATGAAGCAGATTCGATAGACTGACTTGTACTCGTACTCGAATACGACTACGACCACTAACTCGTACAAGATTTCGACTTCTAAACTAAAAACAAGATTACTAACTCTAACACAGTGTAACATGAATCCCTTAACTTTCCATGGATGACCATTAAAAAAAATCATTCTTGAAACGTGTTACTCCCTCCGGTTTTAAAAAAACAAATTATTTTGGAATACGTGCAAACTTTGACAGCTTTGACTATAAATATTTTTTAAAATGTTTACATTATGTACATAAGAGTACTTTTATAATATTATAATTTTATTAGATTTTACAAATATATTATAATAGTAATTAGTTGTTAGAGTTGTATTTTGAAAACCATATTGATGTTTAAAATAATTTGTTTTTGTGAACCAGATGGAAGCAGTTATTATGCATCCAACTTTGCAGGCACGGGCAAATTAAGGCCCTGTTTGGCACAGCTTCACCAACAGCTTCATGAGCTGTTGTGAGCTGTTTTTTGCCAAACACCTTTTTTGCAAACAACTTCATGGGTGAAGCTCCTTTTTTTCTGCTCTCACAAAGGAATGGGGAGAGGTGAAGCTGAAAAAAGTAGCTTTTCACAGCTCTCTCCCTCAGGCCCGCAGTCCTAGGAACCCACTGCCCCTCTGGTTCACCAAAATTACACGCATTTGCCACTAGTCCATCCCGTTCACCTCTCCCATTCACCAAAATTTCACTGCTCCTAATGATTTGACTACGAAACATAAACAAGGCACTAATATTGCTTCCTAATGATTTTAATTTTTTATTATTTATTATTTTAATTTTTTAATTCATACTCATTCAAATATATTATTTTTTAATTCATATGACCATATACAAACATACAACTCCAAATGATAGAACAAGTCAGGTAGACAGGGGCATCTTGGACAATTGTCCTCTCTCAGCCATGCATGAAGCTGTTGGTGAAGCTATTTTGCCAAACAGTTTTCCAAAACAGATTTAGCTTCATCGGTGAAGCTGCTCGTGAAGCTGAAACAAAAAAACAGCTTCACTAGTGAAGCTGAGCTGTGCAACGGGGCCTAAACTGGCAAAGGCTGTGCAGGATGGGTTGGATGTACACTGCTATACAGTGCATTGTCAGCATCTCGCCAATCCAATGTACATTCCATTCCCTGTTGGTGTCACTCCTTTAGGGAGGGAGCCCCGAACAGCAAACAAATTAAACAAACCATTTAGGCATGATACGATGCATCCATCCATACGTGTTCTCTCTTCTAACTTGAGGCCAGCCTGCTTGGCTGGCTGGCTAATTCAGCACAGCCCGATGGAGTGACACCAGCTAGTATGAACAACAGCTGGCTATAGCCACATGGACGCAGGCTTGTCATTCATTAAATACTGTATCATGGCCAGAATTTAGGATCACTTCACTTACAAAGGGTTGCATGTGACTAGCGAATTGACTAATGACTAGTGCTGTCATCTATCTGCATTAATACTTGTAATTAGAAGCGAATGGACTAATTAATTACAATGCTTGGCAATTGTAAGAGTAGCGAACGATAACTGAATTTTTCTTGTCGACCGCTGCTGGATAGCGCATATTAAGGAGAAGAAAACCCAAACCCCACAATTAAGGAATTGAAATTTGAAGGACGAGCGTGCGTGGTCCCAGTTGAGAGGAGGGTTATATGGAGGAGCTAACCTGGAAATTGGACTTTTGAGCACATGGCCATGGCGGCTGCTCGTAGGGAGAATGGCTTGGTGCTGGTGCTGGTTTTGTTTTTGTTCTAACTTACTGGCGCTTATCTTTTGGAGAGTTACTATGTTACCTATTGAGAAATTGCACGTCCTATACTTGGCACATAGCAAGACAGTATAAGAAAATCATGTGGCCTCGCTCGTTTCGGCTTGAGCTTCTGGCTTCTGTCTTATTTTTCACTATTCAACAATTTTGTCTTTTTCTGGTTTTTTTTGGCTTTTTAAGCTTTTTTTGTCGGTTTTTTCGGTATTCGTTTGTACTGTCCGTAACGGGCTAATCTGTTTTTTCTATTTTTAAAATTTTTAAATTTAATTACGCCAAATAAGTCATTGTCAGCTACAGTACTTTTCAGTCATAAGTCACTCAAAATAAACCTAAACCTATTTGAGCAGGACCTTAATCCGTTAGATAAAAGGATTGAACGGCTAAGAGATAAAAGGATTGGACGGCTAAGGAACGTTAGAAGGTACCTTAAAAGAGCTCAAAGTCCGGAGACTGGCTCATTTCACAAGTAGTGGTGACCTGATCTGATCTGGTTGGTCCCCGATTCCCAACCTGAAACCCCACTCATCCCTTTCTTTGTTCTTTTTCCCCCACTCTTTTTTCTTCTCGATGGGAACAAACAAATTAAGGGCCTGTTCTTTTCGGCTGCGGCTTATGGCTGAAATTTTTGAATTTTGGCTGTTTACGGTACAGATTACGGAGAGACAGATATTCACTTGCGATTTTGGCTGGTACAGATGTTGGGCTTTTAACGTGTAGATCGTTTAACTTGTAGACCCCGTCTTGAGAAAATATTCCGTTTAAAAGTTAGGTACTGTAGCAGAAGCCAAAAGCCACTTTTAAAAGCCCAAAAGAACACCCTCCAACAGTGACTTATGAGCTAGCTCTAAGCATATTATTTCATATTTTAATAGAAGAGAGAGAAAAGCTATCTCTTGATCAAGAGCTAGTCTCATACACACATTCCAAGATTATGTGAGAGTGTCATGTGAGGCTATTTATGTTATGAGCTATGTGCTAAAGTTAGTACTATTGGAGAAGTTATCTTAGAGCTAGTAACTAGCTCATACTGTTGGAGATGCCCTAAGAGTATCTCCAATAGTGACTTATGAGCTAGCTCTAATCATATTATTTCATATTTTAATAGAAGAGAGAGAAAAGCTATCTCTTGATCAAAAGCTAGTCTCATACACACATTTCAAGATTATGTGAGAGTGTCATGTGAGGCTATTTATGTTATGAGCTATGTACTAAAAGTTAGTACTATTGGAGAAGTTGTCTTGGAGCTAGTAACTAGCTCATACTGTTGGAGATGCTCTAAAAGGAGGGGAGGATCTCGACATGAGTATCTACAAATTTAAACCTGGTACTAGATAGGAGTACTTTCTGTTTGCTTGACCGGCCGTTGCACCTTTCAGACATTGGATTCTGACTTTCGGGCTGAGTGTCCTGCTATCTTATCCTACTACCCTGTGCTTTCTTTTACTTACTACCAGACGCAATGTATATACCTTTCCACACCACACATGAAATTAGACAAAAAAAAAACTGCCGAAGGTGTAGCATAGGGTAAAAACTAGAAGTGCTTTTTAGAAACTAGAGTATGAATAAACTAAACTGGTGAGCTATGGATAAATAGCTATACGGAGGGAGTATATAGCTAAGCTGTATGGATCTTTATTGAGCAACAAGGCGTATTTATTAAATTTAGTGTTTCTTAAATTTATGTGTTTTTATGGTCTATACATATGGTGGACTACAAATAAATATAGCAATATAGAGTATATAACTAAGCCGTACGAATCTTAGTTGCAGCAACTAAGCTGTGCGTATTTATGGAGATGTAAAGTACGGCAAAACTGTTATGCGCAAAATGTAACGAATGAATAATCAGTTAACGCAATGAACGTTAATCAAACAAATGTGTGTGCAGCACACATTCTTTTTCCTCAACCTACTTAGTGCATAAACCATGTACTAATTCATGGGTGGTAGTGAGATAGAGATCCAGGATTTTGATGAATGTGGCTGTATTTTTTTGCCTTTTAAACTCATTTTGATGGATGTGATTGTAGTTTGGATGGTCACGCGGACCAGGAAACAAGGAAAACGGAATGAACGGGCGTGGGTGGCAAGAGGAAAATGGGGGACCGGAATCAGCGGCACGGCAAGGACAGCCATCCGCTATTCTGTTCTCAGTCTGCCGTGTTATGTGCGCGTTGCAATGCAAAACCGCGGGGATTGATTGGTTTATTTCCGTCCGTTTTTCTTGTGTTTTGCGGCGATATTCCGATAAGGTAAGAGTCGTATTCCGCGAGTGACTCCTTGGCGACACAGCACGATGCGATACAAACCATGAGATTAGATTTAGATGGGACCCGCACATGCAAAGCAACGGTGACCACGACGGTCGTGATGAATTTTTTTGTTCTTTTAGCCCTCGTGCCAATTTTTTTTTTTTTACAAATCTAGCTTCTTGAAGTGAAAAGACGCCAATTCTGCTCTTAATGAAAAAAGTTGTCAATACAAATACATACGCTAAAAGATGCATGCATAATTAGTTCCAGTTACCTTTTAGTACAAGTTGTCCTAGTATGACATCTCGTGTTGCGCTCCCGTGCCACAAAGGCTGCCTGCTGCGCTTCTGAGGCGCGAAAGCCAGATAGGGTTTGTCGCCCGTCACATCTAGCTAGGGTATACCATGCTTGCCTCAGTCTTGCGGTAGTCATATTGCTACACTCACGGAGTGTGGAAGGAGGCAGGCATCGCATGCCTCTTCTTTTGCGCTTGGGAAGGAGTCAAATTTGTAAAAGAAACATAGCAAGGGCTTAGATTTGCAAAACAATAGCATAGAGGACCAAAAGAAAAAAAGTAATTTTGTTGTGATCCGCTCAAGGCAATCCCTCTGTTTGAATTAGGGCGCGTTCTTTTCTGCTATGGTTTGTGGCTTATGGCTATGTGGATAGCTTTTAGTCTAGTGTGGACGTTTATATGAATGAATCGAATGTCGATAAGTCGTTTTAAAAAAGGTTATTTTAATAACCCACTTTAAAGCTATGATGGAGAAATCGTCTTGCCTATTTACTAAAAAAACTAAAATCATAAAGTATAAAATAGAAAAGAATTGGCCTTAATGTGTGCGCCCACCCTTCCCTTGGTCCGGCTTTCCGCGCTTCGCAAGTCGAGCTACCCATCTATTGGCCATCGAATAGATTAATGCCGATGCTTCCTTATGGATAAAAAGAATCGCATTACTCATCACGTCGAGCCACTGTCACGGAGCTAGTCTGCGTCACTTCCTCGATCTCCACCGGGACACTCAACTAAGCTCCGCCCCTAGCGAACATCGAGCCTCCATTAATGTTCTTAGCCTATACTGCACTATAGGCCCTATTCTTTTCAGTTTTTAAAAGTTGCTTTTTGGTTTTTTTATAATAACTAGCTTTTAAACGGAGTATTTTTTTCAAGATAGGATCTATTAGTTAATTATAGTACATACTTTACTGACTTCATTTATATCGGCAAAAATCGCACGTGAGTTTCTATTACTCTGTAATCTCTCGTACAAACAGCCCAAAAATCACAAATCACAGCCAAAAACCACAAGTCGCAGCCAAAAAGAATAGGCCCATAGACTGGCACTACTCCTGGGCGAGCTTCATTGTGGCTCATACTGCACCACTTCTATTATGCTCGGCCTACGCCATGCGCTTGGCGCCGCTACTCATTCTCACATATTGCAGAGGAGGAAGGGAAAAATTATATGGTCATAACCCCACATGTTGGCGCTTAGTTTTTACGTGGAATTTTTTATAATCTAATTTTTATTCAAACTTACAGAAATATACACGAGCAAAAAATTTTACAGGAATAGCCTCTAGTCGCCCAATTGGGCGACTAGATCCAGTTGCCGAACGGTCAAGCGACTGCAACTTGTCATCAAACTATTGAGCGACTACAGGTCATAACCCCACGGGTCAGCTTTGTATAGCGACATGACCACACGGGCTAGCTTTGCATAGTGAGAGGACTAGACAAGACATCTTTGCACATCAACAAGATCACACGGGTCAACTTTGCGTAGTGACATAACCGCATGGGCCAGCTTTGCACAACGAGAAGACCAGAGTAGACACATTCGTGCAGTGACAGCACCACACAGGCCAGCTTTGCGCAGTGACATGACCGCACGGGCCAGCTTTGCGCAGTGATAAGACCAAAGGGTGCAGCTTTACGCAGTGCGAAGACTTGACTGACCAGTTTTGCATACCGACAATACTACACTGGGTAGCTTTGCGTAGTGACAAGACCACAAAAGGCATCTTCATGCAGCGAGAAGGCCACAAGGGGCCCTATAAAAGGAGGTTGAAGAGATTTTTGAGAGAATACTAGACAAGCAAGCCCAACACTACACCGACACATGCTTCACCGCACGGGGATGGACAAGAGGCTGAAGAAGCAATATGATAAGATGATGAAGCAATGGGATGGGACCTGTGACCTAGCAAGGTTAGCATGCTACAAGATCATCTCCCCACAATGACGCCATTCGTAGCAACAACCTCGTCCTGAACGTTCCTACCGAGCGTTTGCCGCAACACCCACCAGAGGGGGAGATGCCCCTCTTTGTTGGTGCCGAGACCCATACAAATTCTTCAAGTCTAAGCATCGTCTCAACCTAAGTATGCATTACTGGGGTTGCACAAACTACTCCAGTGACTATCCCGATCGTCGTCTAGACACCGCCACCTATCGGCAGCAGGTAAGGACCAGGTGCACTGTGTTCCCCTTACCTTTTCTCCTTTAAAGTACACACTAATAACCTCTCCCGTGTATCCACAGTCCCTAGAACCCCTATGTGGCTACCGCAAATGGATCAATCTTGAGATCCACCCAGAGGACCAGTGGGCTCTCAACTTTGAGAAGTGGAACGTCAAAAGGTCTTGCGAGATCTGGGAGGAGGAGCGCCGCAAGGACGAGCAAACCGAGCGTATACATCGGGCGACGAAAGCTCATCTCGAGGCATGTACGTAGGGGTGAAATCGGGTCGGATACAGTCGGATCTCACCTTTCCCATATCCTAACCCACATTTTCTAATCGGATTCGGGTCGAATACGGATAGTATCGAATACGAATACAAACACGGATAATGTCGAGCACAAATATGGAACAAATACGTACCAAGACGGATACAGACACTATCGGTCACGAATATTTATTCGGATATCAAGTCGATGCAACAACCATTTTATACCACATAGACAATAGCAATGCAACCATTCCATACATCCATAATGCAACAATATATCGGTACTAAAGTCGTAGCATCACTGGACATACATGATACATCATTACTCATTAGTAGTTTTAACACTAAGAATATCACCCTCATGAGTCATAACCTCACATTCAGATCAGAGGTACAGTCAAGGCAAAAGATACATTTATATGACTATGGATGACATGTCACCATATTAGTCCTCGCAAAAAAGGCCTGGCCAAGCATCAGTTGCTTTCACCCTCAATCACTATTCGCTGCCCCATCCTGAAAACAACAGAACATTCAGATTAATACAATATTTGAACACTAGCACATTACTATCCTTTAATTTCAGTAGCATACTAACATTATAGGAGTTCAGTTTCTTAAAAGAAAAGCACATGCAATGATTTAATTAATAGTTTTTCTCCTAATGAACATATTTATGCTAACTTTCTAGAACGTGGACATAAAAAAAATCTCTCTACTATATATGCTGTCAGGAAAGAACACATGATATTTAACTAACCTCTTCATCCATGTCTGTATTAGCACAATCTTTATCCTCTAGCTTTGTATCCAACTCATCAAGAATTATCCTCTAGATTACAAGATTATACTACAGATAGCATCAATAGCATCCATACTTGCTGTTCAGTTCATATATACCTGATGGCAACCATAGCTGCCGGTGTGAGTCCAGCTATGCAAGAAACCAAGGCGCCTAACGACTCGCCACCTCGCGCTAGCTCCTCGCCGCCGCCTCGCTACCGGCCGGCGCCGCTAGTCATATTCAGCGCCTGCCTCGTCCTCCTCGGCGCCAGCGGCCCGCTCCTCCTCCGCGTCTACTTCATCCACGGGGGACACCGCCTCTGGCTGTCCGCCATGCTCCAGCTCTCCGGCTGGCCCCTCCTCCTCCCGCCCTATGCGTGTCTCTCTACCGCAGCCGCAGACACGGCATCGCCAATCTCCTCCTCCCGCGGAAGCAAATTGCTAAGCAAATCCCCTCTAGGCAGATCTGGCGTACCTTGACTTGGCGGCGTAGTTCCAGTGGCGGCGAGGTCGAATCGACGGCGGTGAGGTCGAATCGCCGAGTGGATCTGCGGACGGGCGGAGGCGGTGCTGGGATGGCGGCCTGAGGACGTCCACAGAGGGGAAGACCAGGGGAGCCGCCGCGTCGGTCGTCGGGCACTCGGGCGTAGATCCGGTGGCAGCGAGGTTGAATCAACGGCGGCGAGGTCGAATCTCCCGTGCTCGGTGCCTGCCTTACGCCGCCTCGACCAGTGGATCTGCGGACGGGCGGAGGCGATGCTGGGAGGGGAAGACCAAGGGGCAAGGTGCCGCCGCGTCGGCCGTCGGCGTCGGGCACTCGGGTAGTCGGCGTCGCCGCGTCGGGCACTCGGCCGAAGGGAAATGAGATGGCCAGATGGGGATTGGGGAATCGGCAGAGGAAACTGGAAAGAATGGTCGCGGCCTCGTGGGTCGCCTGCCCCGAAGCCCCGAACCGGTTGGAGCGCTGTGGCCTGTGGAGCCGGTGAGTTCGGATGATCCGGAAGACTGGCAAAGTAATCCGGGTAATACCCGAATAGTTAAGCGGGTAATATCCGAATATTATACCGGATAATCCGTATCCGTCGGATACCGACCTCCCAAACCCGATACCGTATCCGCCAAAAAATACCCGTATTCGGATCCGATACCCGTATAAGTTTCCGGGTACCCGAATTTACGACCCGAATTTGACCCGCTTTAATACGGGCGGGCGGGCGGGCGGGAAATACCCGGCCCGTTTTCACCCCTACATGTACGCGCAGGGAGCGCGAGGCTCGTGAGAGAGAGCACGAGAAAAAGAGGAAAATGACGATTAAGGTAAAAGAGGCTGCTGAAGAGTTCAACGCCAAGCTCACAAGGAAAGGAAAATAGCACCGGTCTACATAGTAGGTCGTACAAGCAGTTGGGTTGGTTGGTCACACATGATGCTCTATGTTATGCATGTAATCAAACCCTACACGACATGTTACTCCCAATTGTATTATGAAGTTTATTTTAATTCAGACAAGCTTATTTTCTCGTCTTTTCCCATTCAATTATTCTCATAGCAAGTCATCCAACAACATTAACAAATCAGTTCTCCTCCGTTTACGAATTCCTGGTAACATCACAATATCACTTATCCTCATACTTATCGATCACTCTTATTTCAATCATTCTTAAAAAAAGTTTCACGAATTGTTTTGCACTACAACAACATCAACGATCATAAAGTCTTATTGCGAATCCAACAGATTATCTACCACTTATAATCTACGAAATTCACAAATGGATTAACCAACACTGCCTTTTGCTTGCAGTCGCCTAGCCACTGGCGACAGGCTACAGTCGCCCAAGCGTTAGGCGACTGGAGCATGTCACTCAACGACTTGCGAACAGCTTTCGTATCACACGATCATTGAACGATAGGCTCTAGTCGTCCGACAGTTAGACGACTGAAATATATTTCTATAAAAAATATTTATATAAATATATTTCTGTTATTTTGAATAAAAAAATAGACGGCGGCTCCTATCGGCTTTGATCCAAACGGTAAGTTTTTCTCTTTGTAATTTTGCATTGACCGGTAGTAATGAAGATCGCGTTGGGCCCACACACGAGATCTCCCGATAAATACAAGCAGAACAGCTGTACTTGTCAATCCTTTCTTCTCGGCATCTCGTCCATCTCACACTATGTCAAGTACAGCTGGGGTGGGCCCCGCTTCTTGACTCTCCCCACAACCTCGCCGGCCTCAAAACTCAAAACTCAAAAGCACCCCAAACCCCTCAGCCTCTCTCGTCTACAGTCCCTCACACTCGTCACGCACGCTCCGGCTCCAACACAGACAGAGGGAGCGGAGGAAAAAAAAACCGAGGGAGGGAATCCGAAGAATCGGTGCGTAGAGAGCGTGTGAGAGACCAATGGCTTCGCCGGCGGCGCTCCTCCTCCTTGCTGTCGCGTTCCTGGCCGGGCCGGCGCAGGCGGCCGACCCCTACGCCTTCTTCGACTGGGACGTCTCCTACATCACCGTATCCCCTCTCGGAGTGCCTCAACAGGTGAGCAGCCCAGACCCTGCGCTCTTTCTTCATCTGCTGCTTCTTTCTTCATCTGCGTGCGTATATGTGTAGAATGCTACGAGTGTTCATTGCGCAAAGCTTGCATTTTTACCCCGTCCCCTTTTCTTCTCGTGGGTTTCCTTGCCTTCTTCTTCTTCTTCATTTGATTTTGGTTCGCCCTAATACTACTTCGCACTTCGCTGTGCCAACAATTGATGGATGCTCCTCCTTCAAAATTGGATTTTGATCCTTGCTCGTTTCTTTGCGAGAAGGATTCGGTCGATTTTCATGTGTGCAGTGCAGTGCGCCTTAATTACTGGAGGATATCTAGCTTGCTGTTTGCTTGCCTTCAAGATTCCATTTTTTTCCTATATGTTTCTCGCGCATTTGCATTTCCTCTCCTGGGGGAAATATGTTTCCTGCCCTTTAGTGTCAAGACTCAGGACTTGCTTGCTCGTTTCTCGCCCAAAGATTTTTTTTCTTTTCTTTCACCCCTAGGCGGTACACGTGAGTTCCTACCTGCAAAGTTTCGATTTTTACCAACTCCTGGCGCTCTTGATAGGTACTGCATTCAGATCTCCCTAGTCCAACATCCTGCTCTCATATGCTTCCCGATCTAATCTTATTGTAGTAGAGATTTTTTTGCCATCCTCGAGAGGTACCGGCCATCAATTGAGCTAGCACCAAAAGGTACCAAGAGTTAAAGGGTAATTTAGCGGGGAGGACTCTCATTGTAGTACTTGAGTTCTGGTTTCCACTATTAAGATGTACTAGTTGTCTGTGCTTGCTTATCTAACCCTTCTAGTGCTAGTCTCCCTGAACTGGTTGTGTTTATGCATTTTTTGTGTGTGTGTGTTTCAGGTAATCGCAATCAACAAGCAGTTCCCTGGTCCCATCGTCAACGTCACCACCAACTACAATGTGGTTGTCAATGTGCTCAACAGCTTGGATGAACCACTGCTCATCACTTGGTGAGCGCTTTCAAGTTTCAATCTTGATAGGCTTCTTATGGTTATCAGTCCGTTTCATTTCGTTGGCTATCACTGCGATGATAAGTGTGTTGGCCTTGTTTTTGACACAGGGATGGGATCCAGCATCGGAAGAATTGCTGGCAAGATGGGGTTCTTGGCACAAACTGCCCGATACCTCCAGGTTGGAATTGGACTTACAATTTCCAAGTGAAGGACCAGATTGGGAGCTTCTTCTACTTTCCACCCCTTGGTATGCAGCGTGCCGCTGGGGGTTTTGGAGGTATTACTGTCAAGAACCGGGAGGTAATCTCAGTCCCATTCGACACACCCGATGGGGACTTCACCTTGTTCATCGGGGACTGGTACAAGAAGAACCACACAGTACGGAAAATTTTTCACAGGCTTTATTGCAAGATGCCCAGATAGTTTCTCCAATAATCAAAGATGCTGATTGTGTTTGTCTTGTGTAGGGCCTGAGGAAGATGCTCGATGATGGGAAGGAGCTTGGGATGCCTGATGGTGTTTTGATGAATGGCAAGGGCCCATATAGATACAATGATTCCCTCGTTCCAGATGGCATCGAGTATGAGACTATCAATGTTGAGCCAGGTGATTACTTTTCATCTTTATAGACTGCATCATTAATTTGAATTCCTTATCTCGTCATATGTTATAATAATCCATGTGCATGGTAATAACAACATACTAGTATGGTTCCTAATGCTGTTGCTGCGCACATTTTATGTTAACTGTTGAATTGCACAATGTGTTTTCCCCGATATGATGTACGCATCTAGTTGATGATTTATTATCACTTTCATGGTAAGGCCGACAAATTTTTTTAGAACAATGATTGCTTTAGTACATTGCTATAATTGTGATAACTGACAGCCTCAGCTCCACAACAGGAAAAACGTATCGTTTCCGTGTCCACAATGTGGGTGTCTCTACGAGCTTGAACTTCAGGATTCAGAACCACAACTTGGCCATTGTTGAGACAGAGGGTTCATACACAATGAAGCAGAATTTCACGAATCTTGACATCCATGTGGGACAGTCTTACTCCTTTTTGATCACCATGGATCAGAACGCAAGCAGTGATTATTACATTGTGGCCAGCGCTAGGTTTGTGAATGAATCACTCTGGACCAGAGTTACTGGTGTTGCAATTTTGCACTACTCAAATTCAAAGGGCAAAGCATCTGGTCCTCTTCCTGATCCACCAAATGATGTCTACGACAAAACTTTTTCGATGAACCAGGCACGGTCAATCAGGTTTGTATAATATAACCCCCACTCTGACCGTCCAAATGACAACTGGCTTAATTCTCTCATGCAATTCCAGTCACTATTTCCATAAGCACCGATCTTAGAAATGGCTGACCCATGATCCATCATGTGGTGATGCCTTTTTAATAATAACAGTGTTCTTCGATACCCATCATATGCTATGATGTTTTTTATAACAACAGTGTTTTGCTATACGTAACTAAACTTATGCAGTACCCTTGTATAAAACAACTGTTCTAGCTCCTGTAAATTGGTTTTTTCCTTAACTTTTCATGGTCTTTTTGCTATCCCGTAAATGTAGTTTATGCACATTAGTTGTATCTTGATCTTCAAGAGATGTTGACCAAATATGCTTTTCTTTCTAGACTCTGAATGTGAAATGGCTCATTTAATATAATACATGCCTTCTTTCTTGCATCATTAATTAACATTTTTGGTGTACTCATTTGGGAAATTTTCTGTCCAAATCTTTGGTCTCATACTTGGGCATCTGTACTGGATGAATTCGTTGTAGAAACTTTAATTTGTTATCAATACAGATATAATAATCTCTAAAAATCTTAACAGACATTAGTTTTGTGTGTCTGCTAGCATCATTCAATAAAGTGTAAGGATATCTGTAATATTTGTAGACAACTGACAGTCTAGACATGTAGTACTGTCTCTCCAAGTTTTCATGTGAACAGAGTAGTTCTGGATGATGTGTGCATACATACTTGAGTCAAAACCACCTTATTTTTTTTGTCAGGATGAATGTGAGCACTGGTGCTGCTCGTCCGAATCCTCAAGGTTCGTTTCACTATGGCTCTATCAATGTGAGCCAAGTGTACAAGTTGAGGAACGAGCCACCTGTTACAATCAATGGCAAAATACGGACTACACTGAACGGTATCTCTTACTCCCCACCTGCTACTCCTCTGAGGTTGGCAGATCTCTATGACGAGAAGGGAGTATACACACTTGACTTCCCCACTATGCCATCTGATGGACCACCGATGATTGGATCTTCTATCATCAATTCCACATATAAGAACTTCATGGAAATTGTATTTCAGAACAATGACACGAAAGTTCAGACCTACCATATTGATGGATATGCGTTTTGGGTTGTTGGGTGAGTACAGCTTCCAATTTCTCATTTCCTTCAGTGACCAGCAACTTAGTGTCCTGTATACTTAACCATTTGCACATTGCCAACAGAATGGACTATGGTGAGTGGAGTGAGAATAGCCGCGGGACATACAACAAGTGGGATGGTGTTTCTCGTTGCACCACTCAGGTATGTATTGTAGGATATCATTTGGATAAACTATTTCTTCGTGTGAAGTCCTCTCGTGTGTCAGGATGCTTGTGTTTCTGCCAATGTTCATACTCTTATGTAATAGTTATTTTTGAGCTAGAGGATGCAAATATGTTGCTTTTGCTCATGAATTGTTGCTTAGTGTTGCCGCCTGCAGGTAATGATGTTACTGTCATATTTTTAACAGGTATTTCCTGGAGCATGGACTGCTGTCTTACTGTCACTTGACAGCCCAGGTTTTTGGAATGTACGCACAGAAAATCTCGACACGTGGTATCTCGGTCAGGAGACTTACATCAGGGTCTTGGATCCAGCTGGAGGCTATAATGTTACTGAGATGGTGGCTCCAGATAACATTCTCTATTGTGGTCTCCTCAAGGATAAACAAAAGTATGCAATTTGCTTATGTGCTACGGATAATAGATTCTTCTTTCATATAGGCGCAATTACTAATGCTTACAACTGTTACTGTTTTATAGGGCTCAGAAGCCTCATGGATCATCAAGTTCATCATCTGCTGCAGCAAAACTAAACGGCTATTTGCTTGCAGCTATGGTGTCATTGGTAGCATTGGCATTTGTCCATTGAAAATATCTGCCAGCTAGTACTCTGTTGTTTGCAAGTTAGGAAATTGACATAATTGAGTAGGTCCAATTTGTAGGTTCCATCATTTGTGTGGAAACCCTGTCATTTTGCATCGGCAAGTTGTCGAAATTTAACAGAATTGTGTACACCATTGCATTGAGTTT
This sequence comes from Dendrocalamus latiflorus, assembly GCA_017311315.1. Classification (NCBI taxonomy): domain Eukaryota; kingdom Viridiplantae; phylum Streptophyta; class Magnoliopsida; order Poales; family Poaceae; genus Dendrocalamus; species Dendrocalamus latiflorus. The sequence goes on from CM029646.1 coordinate 11,916,745, forward strand.
GTGCTGCCTGCCTGTCGGCACCCGCAAGGAGTGCTGTGCTGCCTGGGATGGTTTTTCTCGCATTCAGCTAGCTAGCTTTGTGGAGATTCGGATATTTATTGCTGCGGTGTCATTGCAATTTGCAAGTGAAGTTTTACTGTCATGTTAAGCTGTAAATTTGTCGGATCGATTTGTTGAATTGTTGTCAATCGTTTTGTTGAATTGTAGCCATCCATCCTGAACGAATGGCTGCGCCTTTGTCAGTAAGCTAGGCATGCCATTTGAACAACAAACATCAGTGACACAGTGAGCTTGGCATTGAGGTGACTTTTGAAATTTCACTTTGATGTTCTGTGTTGGATATAATGGTTTAACTGCGAGATTTCAATGGGATGGTTCGGTTTGAGGTTCTCTGGACTGACTAGGTTTCATAGGTAGTACAGCATGCGCATCTAGTGCTGCCAGATTGGCCTCGAATTTTCTGACCGCGCACACTGCCGTCACACAGCACAAGGTGGTGCAACCGATGAATCATCACGCGGTTTATTTATTGGGACCAACTTTCTTCCAGTTTACCAGGAATGCTTGACAAGTAGTCCGAGCATGCTAGATCACTACAGTTTGCACGATAAAGTGTTTTGACGGCATTTGCGCAACACCTACTGTAACTAAGCCAAGAGAAAGCTGTTGACGGACAATTGTTGTAGTGTGAGTAGAGAATCAACCTTTTGTTAATGGTTTAAGCGCTTGGGTGACTTGACTACTATATGAAACTAAGATGGTACTAGAGTTAGGTCTCAAGTTTGAGATCTAGTTGATTTAGTCTCTGTTTCAAAGTTTTTGGTTGAAAATGATACGGCTGCTAGCCTTTTCTTATATATTTAATTAAAGAAAAATGCACAAAATAGAAAAAAAGAACACTCTTATATCTCTACAGATAATGCATTAAAAAGAAAAAAGAAGCCAGAAATAAGAAGCCATAGTTATTTTGAACAGGAAGTAATTTTGAAGACAGGGAGGATAATACTGAGGTAGAAGTAGATTGCCCGCCCGCATTATTTCAACGACTAAAATTTCAGTGGCAAGACAAGGGGGCGGGCAAGACACGGTCTTGGGCGTAGAGCGTGCGTACGAGCGCGTGTGAAGCGAGACGCAGCAGGTCGTGGGGTGAGAGAAAAGGAGGAGAAAGAAGAGAAGCGGTGCGGTGTGAGGCTAATCATCGGCTGGAGCTCACGCCTGCCTGCCCTATCGCTGGATTGGGGCCTGTATGTTGGGGCAATGAATGGAAACCATGCTTCACACCGTTTCAGCAAAAGCCAAGAAGACTAGCCCAGTGTATTCTCCCACACACCTTCCCTGCCGGCATTTCTTTGCTCTCGCTCGGATATTATACATGCTCTTTTAGGCTGCGGTTTTTATAATTTTTAACTAGGGTTATTAATCTAATAAATAACCATCGTCGAAAGAAGTGGAGTCAAAAACAAACTAAAAACCCGAAAAGAAGTGAGGCATCATCTTCCTCGATCGGCTCCACCCCCAACTAGGCCCACTTGCCATTTCTCTGGTCTCTCACCCTACTTTTTCTTAAAGACGCTTGTAAATTAGCCTTTTCATGCAAAGCTTTTCGTTTCTTAAGAACCACAACTAACTAGGGTTCGGACAAGCAGTGGTAACTACTATTGTCCGGTAAACTGGAACCTGACTGGTTCTGGTTTTCAGAACCCCCATTTCATTGAAACTTCTAATGGGGATCGAAGTGCACACTAGACTCTAGTTTGAATTAGCTTCAATTAATTTGAAAATTTTCGAAATCACGAAACCCTAAAAAAAAGCAGACCTTCTACCAAGCGTAACCGGGCGAAAGCTAGAAAAAACTTGGTCTAGTAGAAAATGAACATGTCATAAGATCAGAGTGCATGGATGCAGATCTATATATTTGGCGCTGTAGCCATCTGTGATCTTCTCCTCTCCTATCCATATGTATGCACTAGTAATGCCCAGGCCGGATAGTCCAGGTCCTTATATTGAGAGATGACCCATGAGCCTTAATCATGTCATAGGGACATGTGCATAGTTATCTCCATATATTTCTAAGATTGACCCACATATATCACGTATACACCCTACGTACGCTGATGACAAGGGACGACGACGATGTAATGACGACGGACGGAACAATAATCATGATCGATCGGGGAGAGATTGCTCACTCGATCTTCGTTTCTAGCTCGCAGTCGTGAAAGAATTAAAGCCGGGAGCCTTGATACGTACATATATACGGAAACGCAGAAAAGATATCTGGATATTGTCAAATAAACCAGGTTTTGTTCATTTGTCAGTTTTCTTTGTATCAAGTGCACTGTAGTTCTTCATTAGGTTGTCAAGTGAGCCTGACATTTGAAGTCTGGGCGCGTCATTTGTTTTCGGTTGGTTTCAGCGTGTGAATTAGTCCACGCAGAGTTAGTTTTTCCTCGCCCGTGGCGTGCGGCACGTTGGCACAGAGTGTGCTGATCGGCACGGGCGTTACGGCCAATTTGGCCACCTTCTGTTACTCTCTGTTCTGATGTTAAATACAAGACGAGAAAAACGCAGTAGTGGTAAGCTGCGGCAAAACCTTCTCCTTCCAGTGCATACTCTGTGTTTTGGGTGCAGGCGATCTGAGTTTCACTGACTCTGCTCACCGAGGGGATTGGGAGGGAGTCGGAACAATTGGTATCAGAGCTACCGCACCTGGGAGTGGACGACCATGCCGCGCCGACGCTCATCATCACCACCACGGCGGACTCGGGAGGAGTCCACACCGCCATCGGGGAGCGGTGTCAGAGGTGGCGGCAGCACCGAGCGAGGCCTGGTGATTCACCGGGTGACGAAGGAGATCAACAGCGGCGGCTCCTTCCCGACTTTGACGAAGACGAACTACTATGACTGGGCGGCGCTTATGCGAGTCATGCTGCAGGCAAGGGGTTGTGGATGGCCGTGAGCGTCGGCACCACCGACTTCGTTGAAGACCGGATGGCGCTCGAAGCGATCGCGAAGGCCGTCCCAGTGGAGATGATCGGGATGGTCGCGAGCAAGGCCACCGCCAAGGTTGCGTGGGACTCCATCAGGACAATGCACGTCGGCGTCGAGCGCGTGCGCAAGGCGAGAGCGAACACTCTCCGTCGGGAATTTGATGCCCTCAAGTTTCGCGACTGAGAGACCGTGGACGAATTCGGCATCCGCATCAATGGAATTGCGCACCAGCTCGCAGTTCTTGGAGAAGATTGCTCGGACGAGGAGGTAATCCGGAAGTTTCTCCAGGCACTTCCTCCGAGGTTCGAGCAGATTGCACTGTCAATCGAGACATTGCTCGACCTCAGTGAGCTCACCGTGGAAGAGCTCATCGGACGACTCAAGGCGGCAGAGGAACGTCACAATCTCGGTGGCGGCGGGACGTCCTTGGCGAGATTGAATCTCACGGAAGAAGAGCTGATTGCGCGGGTAACATCGCGATTGCAATTCTCCGGGGAAGGATCTCTGGAGCGCGGCAAAGGAACGACATCAAGCTACAAGAAGAGCCGTGGCCGAGGTCGTGGCAAAGAAGGAGGAGGAAGAGGCGGTTTCAGGCCGCCGAAGTCGAGCGGGGGAAGCAGCTCCGGCGGGAACTCCATTGCCGGCCACCAGTGCCGGTACTGTGGGAAGACGGGCCACTGGGCTCGTGAGTGCCGCAAGAAAAGAAGGGATGAGCAGGCCCACACAGCCCAAGTGGAGGAGGAAAAGGAGACCACATTACTCCTGTGCGAGGCATCGGTAAAAATCACTTTCCCCACTCCGAGAGCTCTGTCCGAAGATTCAACCCCGCCGGCGATTCGCTCGGAGCCACCATCCAATAATCCTCCCCTGCCAGTGGAACTCCCGTCACCACCCACATATCCGACTCCAGCAGCTAGATCCTCCGCTCTTCACCTTGAGGAGGATCGACTCTTCGTGCAGCTCAGCGACAAGAAGGAAGGCGACCCCACTCAGTGGATCCTCGATACGGGAGCCACCAACCACATGACCGGCGTGCGCTCGGCCTTCACCAACCTCGACACCGCTGTCCGTGGATCTGTCTGTTTCGGGGACGGATCAGTGGCTGGAATTGAGGGCTGTGGTACGGTGCTTCTCGCGTGCAAAAATGGGGAGCACCGAGCCCTCAACGGGGTGTACCATATCCCAAGACTCACGGCAAACATAGTGAGTTTGGGCCAGCTCGACGAAGATGGGTATCAAATCTCAATCAAGGACGGAGTGCCGAAGATTTGGGATCCAGAGGGACAGCTGCTGGCCAAGGTGCGACGTTCGGCGGACCGTCTCTATGTCCTGCCGCTGAACATCGGGAAACCGGTGTGCTTGGTGGCGCAGGGCACGAACATGGCATGGCGATGGCACGCGAGGTATATCCACCTCAACTTCAGAGGGCTTCGGAGGCTTGCGCAAGAGGAGATGGTGAGAGGACTGCCGGAAATTGGGCACGTTGATCAAGTCTGTGACAGTTGTCTTGCTGGGAAGCAGAGGCGTCTGGCATTTCCCAGTGAGGCAAAGTACCGAGCGGAGCACAAGCTTGACTTGTACACGGAGACATTTGTGGCCCTGTGACTCCATCAACGCCAAGTGGTAACAAGATGTTCCTCCTCCTTGTAGATGATCTGAGCAGATATATGTGGATCATATTACTTAGTGCCAAGGATCAAGCAAGTGAAGCTATTATGCGGTTTCAAGCGGGAGCTGAAGCACAGGCTGGTCGGAAACTTGGGACACTTCGTACCGACTGGGGTGGAGAGTTCACAGCACGAGCATTCAGCATCTACTGTGCTGAGCAAGGAATCCAGAGGCATCTGACGGCTCCATACACACCTCAGCAGAACGGTGTGGTCGAGAGGAGAAATCAGACCGTGATGGGGATGGCCAGGAGCATGATGAAAGCAATGTCTCTACCAGGCTGGTTCTGGGGGGAGGCAGTGACAACAGAAGTATTCATACTGAACCGGGCTCCGACACAGAGCGTCGAAGGGAGGACACCTTATGAGGTCTGGTATGGACACAAACCCCCTGTACATTTCTTCCGAACATTCGGCTGTGTGGCCCATGTGAAGAATGTCGGAAGGCATCTCACCAAACTTGAAGACCGAAGCACTCCCATGGTGTTGTGGGTTATGAGCAAGGCTCAAAGGCCTATCGATTCTATAATCCGGCCACGAAGCGAGTTCATGTCTCTCGAGATGCAGTGTTCGAGGAAGACCGCCCCTGGGACTGGGGTGCAGACAAGGGAGCCGGGCCGGATGACGACATCGAGCCTTTCGTTGTGGAGTATGTCACGGGGCACAACAGCACCAAGGTTCCAGAAGTGACAGTACCAGCTTCACCCACGTCAACACCGGCAACGGCCGTCAGAGAGACGATGCCCACGTGCGGGTCTGAGTCCCGCACACCACCGGCGTCGACCGAAGCTGGGATCGAGTTCACCTCACCACCCTCGGGTGAACTCGACCTGGATGCTGATCATGATGACGCGCCACTCCGTTTCCGCTCCATCGACAACGTACTTGGTTCTGCGTCGCCTCCGGGCCTGGCTGAGCGGGAGTTGGCCGAGGAACTGCTGGTGGCAATTGGGGAAGAGTCAACAACGGTTGAAGAGGCAAAGCTGATCAAGGAATGACGCATGGCAATGTTGGAAGAGATGGCTTCCATTGAGGAGAACAAGACATGGTCCTTGGTGGACCTCCCACCTGGACACCGTGCCATCGGTTTGAAGTGGGTCTTCAAGCTTAAATGTGACGAGCATGGTGATGTTGTGAAGCACAAGACCAGATTAGTCGCCAAGGGGTATGTGCAGCGACAAGGCATCGACTTTGAAGAAGTATTTGCGCCGGTCGCAAGAATGGAAACAGTGCGCATGGTACTGGCTGTGGCAGCAAATCTTGGCTGGACCGTGCACCACATGGACGTCAAGTCTGCCTTTCTCAACGGTGAACTGGAAGAGGAGGTATACGTTGCTCAACCCCTCGGATTCACTGCAGCAGGTCATGAACACATGGTACTCAAGCTTCACAAGGCTCTGTACGGGCTAAGGCAGGCTCCGCGGGCATGGAATGCAAAGCTTGATGCAACCTTGAGTGAGCTCGGATTCACCAGGAGTGAGTGCGAACATGGTTTGTACACACGGGGAGCTCATCAATCACGGTTGGTGGTTGGGGTCTATGTGGATGATCTTGTCATCACGGGGGAGTCGGCCAAAGAGATCAGTACCTTCAAGCTGGAAATGAAGACACTCTTTCGGATGAGTGATTTGGGAAATCTGTCTTACTACCTGGGAATCGAGGTGAGGCAAGGGAGAAGAAGAATTGAGCTGTGCCAGAGTGCTTATGCATTGAAACTGCTTGATAAAGCAGGTATGGGAAATTGCAATCCCTGCATGACACCTATGGAGACTCGGCTGAAGTTGTCAAAGCAAAGCTCCTCGCCCGAAGTTGACTCAACAATGTACCGCAGTCTAATTGGAAGTCTTCGATATCTGCTGCACACAAGGCCAGATCTCACCTTCGCTGTTGGGTACTTGAGCCGCTTCATGGAAGGTCCGAGGCAGGAGCACATGGCTGCAATGAAACACTTACTTCGATATCTCGCAGGCACGGTCAACTACGGGCTGGTATACTCCAGGAGTGATGCTGAGCTCAAACTTGTTGGCTATAGTGACAGCGATATGGGAGGGGATGTTGACGACCACAAGAGCACGTCGGGGATAGTTTTCTTCCTTGGAGGAAATCCTGTGACATGGCAGTCACAGAAGCAGCGCGTGGTCGCATTATCATCATGCGAGGCAGAGTATATTGCAGGAGCAGCAGCAGCAGCGTGTCAAGCAGTCTGGCTTCGGCGTCTACTCGGTGACATCCTTGGGAATCAGGCACCACCACCTCAACTGAAGATGGACAATATGTCTGCAATTGCTCTCAGCAAAAATCCTGTGCTACATGATAGGAGTAAGCACATCGACACAAAATTTCATTACATCAGGGAGTGTGTTGAAGGTGGGGAGATCAGCCTGGAATTTGTGAACTCTCAAGATCAACTGGCAGATGCTCTCACCAAGCCACTGGGAAGGTCCAAGTTCCAGGAACTGCGGGAGCTGATCGGTGTCATCAAGCTAAAATGAACAACACTGGTATTAGGGGGAGATTGTCAAATAAACCAGGTTTTGTTCATTTGTCAGTTTTCTTTGTATCAAGTGCACTGTAGTTCTTCATTAGGTTGTCAAGTGAGCCTGACATTTGAAGTCTGGGCGCGTCATTTGTTTTCGGTTGGTTTCAGCGTGTGAATTAGTCCACGCAGAGTTAGTTTTTCCTCGCCCGTGGCGTGCGGCACGTTGGCACAGAGTGTGCTGATCGGCACGGGCGTTACGGCCATTTTGGCCACCTTCTGTTACTCTCTGTTCTAATGTTAAATACAAGACGAGAAAAACGCAGTAGTGGTAAGCTGCGGCAAAACCTTCTCCTTTTAGTGCATACTCTGTGTTTTGGGTGCAGGCGATCTGAGTTTCACTGACTCTGCTCACCGAGGGGATTGGGAGGGAGTCGGAACAGATATATCATAACCATCTTGCTTGTTGCGTAGCGCCTTCAGACTGCTATATCTACTAAACAAGCATCCTGGCCCTAGATTGTTAGGCCGCTATACCCGCAAGCCCACAGAGCAACAATTGAAGGTTTTGGGCTATCTCCTCCTAGAAGACTAGCCTGATAGATGGGTATCACTCACTCTTATAAATCGTGCTATCTTCTCTCACAACCAATGTTGAACTATTCCAATAAATCTCCTCCTACAGACGATGTGGGAATTGGGATTATCCGAATAAATCTCCCCTCACATTCGGGTGTACTCTCCAGCAACGGTAAGGCATGAGATGTATCCAAGAAACCTGGGCTCTCATACTAATAGTTGCGCAGCACCTTCGGACCATTATACCTGTGTCTGAACCTAGGCTCGCCAAACCAGCGTCCTGGTCCTAGGTCATTGGACCGCTATACCCACAAGCCCAACCACGTAGCAACAACTAAGAGGTCTTGGGCCATCTCCCCCCAAAGGTTAGTCTGATAAGTGGATACTCCACTTACTCTTACAAATTATACTCTGTCTCCTCCCATAATTGATCAGGGACTATCCCAACCTTACTTGATATCATTGCATGCACATAGCTAGATATTCTAATAAAATATATAGAGATTTTCAAACATTTGAAAAAACATCTAGAAAAGGGAACAACTAACTGATCATAGTAAAACCATCTCTTTCGGCGTTCAGACGACCCATCAATTCATTATATATGTCATTATCTTGCAAGGACTAATATTTTGTCGAGTAAAATGCACACAACTTGTAAGGTAGGTGCAAGTAGGTCACACACTGTAAATTTGCTCATTTACGACATTGGTTTTGTTTAAGTGATGCAACGAGGAACAAAAAGATACATGGTGGCATATTTGGCACTGATGTAGTGCTAGCTGTACTTTCAACGTGCTTCAAGGCTGTGTGTGTTAGGCTTGGCGTGGAAAAAATTGCAAAGAGCCCACAGGTTTTATCCTCTCCATTAGTTAGGCCAAACCATCCTCTATTCTTATGAAGAAAGCGATAGACACTTTGAGCACGTCGCCTGGAGGAGGGTTCGACGATCTGGCTGGCGTGCACGGATGGTGGCGCCAGTACTTCGAACACCAGGAGTAGCGCCACATACATATGGTGATACTACTACAAAACAAGCTATACTGGATGTCTTATCATATACGGTTTATGAGAAACCGTCTGTGTTGTAATTATCACGATAATTTTACAAGCGTGATTGTCTATGTTACTAGCGATGGCTAGAACCATCTGTGATATATAATTATCACAGACGGTTCTTGTTGATAACCATTTGCGATAATTGCAGACGCCACAGACGGTTTTTAATTAGAACAATATATGATATTACCATAGACAGTTATTAATATGAACTATCTATGGTAATTATGTATTACAAATGGTTTATGGTTGGAAGTGTCTGTGATATGTATTTCTTATTTGCATGAATGACGCTTCGACTCCGCGATATGTCTTTTCGTTTTGGCTCCCCGATGCATCTCAACGTCTCACGTATCGAATTTATTTCTTGTTTTATAAAAAATAATCATTTACCACAAAATATGAACCCCCACATCGCTGATCTATTCTCAAGCACAAACAAATGGCTCTCTACTCTTCCTTGTCACCAGCATTGATGGCCTACCTAGGCATCTTGTATGAACATCTCGCCGGCCGTACGCTGGCGGATGCTATGAAAGGACACTGTGCCAATAGTGCCTTCCCTCCTATGCCTGAGGATTTGCTGGAGCAGGTGACACCTATCTTCTATCGTCTTTCGGTTGGTCTTCCACTTGCAGTGAGTTAACCTCACCATCGACGAGGTTCTCCACAATGATGTTGCACGTCTCTAGGAGGCTTGCCATCTCTTGGACTGCTTAGTTGAGGCAGCGGGCGAATGAGTCAACCTCTCCAAGACCCCTCAAGTAAGGGAAGAGAGCATATGAGCTCAATTCGATTTGATTCATTGGTAGAATGGTCTTCGGGAGATATTCAAATGAGCACATTAGCTGGTGGACGCATTTCAGGTTTCGTTCACTAATGATCCGAACCATCCGATGCCAATGACGTTGCCTACAAAGTTTTGAAGATGGAGATAGCATGCTACCTTCGCCGCTAGAAAAACTTTGATTATTTAGGTTTCTACTTTTTAATCTTTGTAAGAAGTGACTGGCCATGTTGTTTGGCCATATGTAAATACAAAAATAAAAAAACTAGTTGAATTTGTATTTAATTTCTTTTATATATGTAAACGGTCTCAGTATAACGACATGACGGCATTACTAACCGGTAAAAAATAATTAAGTAATACATATTTACTCTTGAGTCTAGTCGAAAAATAGAATATTTTTTAGCTATATAAGGAACTATCATAGGCAATTTAGTGGAACAAACTATCTGTGATATGTATCATAGACAGTTCTAAAATACATCCGTCTATGATACGGTCACATACCACAATTTGTTCTAAAATACAACCGTGTATAATATAGTCGCATATCATAGTCTATTTTTAAAATACAACCATATGTCATAGATAGTTATATTACAGAGCCATCTGTGATACTTATCACAAACGGTTTTTAATACTAACCATCTGTGATATAGCTGTGATGTGTGTTTATCACATACGGTTCTACTTTAGAACCATCTATGATGTCCTGCCCTATTTATATTTGGACTCTAGGGTTTGCCGCGCCCTCACTCAAACTCTCCCTCCTCCCTGGAGCCTTCTCCTCGAGCCTGACACGCCTCCTCCCTCGAGCCCACCGCCTCCTCCCCAAGCATGAGCCACTGCTCGCACACCTCCCCCCTCGAGCCTGTCGCCTCCTCCTCGAGCACGAGCCACTGCCTCCCCGAATCCGGTGCCCCTCCTCCCCCAATCCTCCCCCAAGCCCAACGCGTCTCCTCCCTGAGCCTACCGCCTACTCCTCGAGCACGAGCCGCTACCTCCCTGAACCTGGCATCGCTCCTCCCCTAAGCCCGGCCCGCCTCCTCTCTGAGCTCGCCTCCTCCCCTCCCCGGAGCACGTGTCGCCTCCTCCTTGAGCCCAACACTAGCTTCATCTTCTACAACACCATCCAATGCCTCCTTCAAGTGCTTCTCTGCTAGGTTGAACTAATTCCCTCTTGCCTTTGTTTTCCTTATTTACGGATTCTTGTTGGTACTTTGTTAATAGTTAATACACTGCTTGATGTTTCCTCCTTTCATATACTGTTAGAATAAATTTGGTGGCCATATGTTAATGCATTCTTGTTTTGATCATTCAGTTTTTGCCTCAATCACTTGTGATAAACTTCTATGTGATTTTTGGGCTGCTAAAGATAAAAAAGATTACAAATGCATTTCTAGATTGATGCTGTTTTTGAAAGATCACAGTTGTATGTTATTTTTGGTAGATGCTAGGGTGATTATGTAGGTATATGTAGATATAAATGTACTACTTATTTCCTTGTCAAGTAATTGATTTATAATAATTGACTTCATTGATGGATTTGCATATGTACTATCAGGGATATTTAATGTAAATGTACTAATTTTATATGTAGCATGTAACCATCTGTGATGATACATAATCTATCATAAACGATTTCATCTATAAACTGTCTGTGATACATGAGCTATCACATGCTATCACAGGCGGTTTCATCAGTTATCACAGACGGTTTCATCGATTATCATAGACGGTTCTGAGTTAACAACCATCTGTAATAGTCTGCATCACAGACGGTTCGAAAATCGTCTATGATGACCTCATGTCATTATTGACCCGTAAACTCAGACGGCTTATAAAACCATCTGTGATGGTGTTTTTGAACAGTCTATAATAACATTTTCTGCAGTAGTGTGAGTTGTGGGGCCTGAAGGGGAGACATGTGATTTGGAAAGGCACAGGGGTTGGCACTCGTAGGGGGAGAGGGCGTTGGCGCTTGTGGGTAGAGAGGGCAGGGGAGCAGCAGTGGTACGGGGAATCAATCGAGGGATAGTAAACTGTTGTCGAAACTCCACTAGAATTAATTGAGAGATTAATAACCCCACTGGAAGTTTTTCTCACTATACTTTTTGAGAAAAACTAGCTATTTCAATAATCAGACAGACTCACATTACAGTCATTCAAAAACACTGATATAATGAACTCAGGAGCTACACTTAGCCAAGATATATAGTTTTTGACCACACACGCAGCCTTCGCTAAAAACATTGACTAGAAGTGATGTTGTTCTGTGAGCAATTATTCAGAAAAGTGATCTTGCTTTGTTAGTAATTGTTACAAAAATAACTGAGGGGTTTGCTGTGGGAGGGGGCGTGCATGAACCACACGATTCTGAGCTTCACTTTTGTACCTCGTTGCATCACTGAAACAAAATCAGTAACATAAATGAGCAAATTTATAGTTGTGTAATTTGCTTGCACTCATCTTACAAGTTGTTTTACTTATGATGCATTTTACTCTTTTTTTGTTTCTTACATCTTCGAGGTAGCTAGATACCTTTACATTCCTACCTTGTTTCTTACATCTCCGAGGTAGCTAGACACCTTTACATTCCTACTTGGAGATGCATGTAACGCCCCCAGTTTTGGGAACAGGAACGTCGCACCACCTGCAATAGCCCAGGAGTTCAGTTGTGGATAGAAGGAGTATCATGCCTGCTCACGAACAGTAAAAAAATAATTTGAGTAAAATATGACCTAACAGTCAACTTTAGTATCAATACGGGCGTCTAAGCCCAAAATTTAACTTACATTCAGAAGAACCAAAGAAAACTCCACAGGAACGCTCAAGTGCGGTTGTAATCCTAACACGAAAACTTACAACATCCTCTTTTCTTCTAGTATCTATTGTGGTGGAAACATTGCAAGACTGAGTACAAACAACTGTACTCAACAAATCACATGGAGAAAATGCTATATATCTACTTGCAAGGATTCTCAAGTGAAGGTAGTATAGTTGTTTTGTTATAATATGTGGATGCAGTTTTGTTTGTAAACATTTTTAAACACAAAGGAATAATATTTACTTAAGGATTTGGGGGGGGGGGGGTTTCAAAACTTGATTAATAGACCTTAGCATTTTTCAACTCATTCCAAATCTACTTATGCCTCGCTGTTGGAATCACCCATGAACATAGCTTCTTTTACTGGAAGCACAGTGTATTCACGATACTGTTGTGATTACTCCGTAGAGTTGCCCAGCTTTACCCACAAGAATTTCTTAACCCTCATGACTGAGTTAAGAAAATAAGGTCGTTTCACTGCTTATCTCTTTATATAGGCTCTACCCGATAGACCTCGAACTCAGACCCAGGTATCCACCGACATGGCCAGATATCTTCTGCCCGTCCTGAGAGGAATCTACTGTTGTTTAGAATGGTTTTACCCCCTCCCATACTAACTCTTCTCACTCCTGTAGAGATTCAATCGATTTGGCAACTACTAAACCAGGTTTGACGAGTCAATACTTGTGGTTGGGCGATCACTATGTTCTTTGCTCAGCATAAGGTCATCCTTAATTCTCCAACTTTACCACCATCTCACTCTGAGACATTTTCTAACTCACATTCTCAACGGCAGCATTACTTAACCAACACATAGTTCTCATGACAACCATTTCCCAAGAAACACTTTTGCAAAATTACTAGCCAAATGACTTGTTAAATAGTAGTATGAAATGGTTGAGTTTCCTACACTACCATGGTTATTTAAATAGTAGCTTTAGCATTACTAAGTTTTGTCAAGGTGAATATGGCCATCAAAGTAAACATGATTTTTTTTCAAGTGGTAGGATGTAACTAGGTATCATGTTATTCTAAATATTTATTGTATGCAAAATATCAGAGTGTATATAATAGGTAATGAAAAATACTAATAAGTAAATAATTAACAGAATGTAGATTCAACATGATCAAAACATGTGACTTGCCTCCTTCTCGTTGTTCTCGGTCTTCTCTATTGGCTTCAAGCTTACTTCAATTTCTCTTGTTGCCCTTCTGTTGACTAACTCGCTTGGTCCGTTCACTAGCGTAGAAAACGAGAGCAAATAAGTTCCTGTTTTGCAGAATGAAAGTTGGAAAAAAGGAATTAAATAACAAGAAAAGACCTAAAAGGAAATGGGTTGGGTGGTTGGAGTTCAACAATGCTTGGGTTGTCTGACAGGGTTAGAGTTGGGCCGGATAGGCTCGAGACAGTCAAAAGGGTTATAGACGTGCTAGACAAATTTTGGAAGTGGATAATTGATTTTAGAATAGTGTGTTTAGATTTTATCAAGAGTTGATTTGACAAAAGGGAGGTCGAAAATGGATTCACAGGGTCGAAATGGTCAAAACAGTGGTATTTGTGATTTTAGGGTTTCGGATGAACAGTACCGGGTTTGATACTGTTCATTGCGGGTATTACTGTTCGTACTCGGAGAACTTTACGAGTACGTAGGTGGTCGAAGGCATTGTAGGAGCTAAAAGATGTGGTAATAACTAGGTTACGACTAGAAAGACTAAGTGCTCAGTGTGGCCATGACCCATAGCGTAGTCGTAAACCATGTCACGGTCGTAAACCATAGTTTGGTCAAAAGCTACACCGTGGTCACTAACCACAACATGGTCATAAATCACAACGCGGTCGTAACGACAACGTGGTCGTAAACCACAACGTGGTCATAACGACAACGAGGTCGAAACGACTCCGAGTTGCCGCAGTAGTTCGGGTACAACTATGAAGTCGAATAAGCGATCGAGGTTCAACTTTGAAAGTGAAGTCGATGGAGATTGGATGGTGAATGAGTTACTACGGAGATCGGATGACGTCCGAGCAACCACGGAGATCGGGTTGCGCTCGAGTGACTTAGAAGATCGGACGGCAACCGAGTGGTCTAAGCACATCGGACGGCGTTTGAGCGGCTCAAGTGTTGGATTCAGAAGTGGAGCGGTCGAGGCTCTCTCAATTACAATGTGGTCGGAGGATTCAAGCAGAGGAGTAGCCGGAGGGCGGTCGGAGAACTCAAGTAGAGGAGCGGCCGAAGAATCCATGGTCAGAACAGCAACGAGCGACCACAGAAGAGTTCCTGGGGCCACGAGGATTCCATTTTTGAGGTTGGCCGAGATCGAGAGGCGGTGATCTTGGCTAATGGCGAGAGGAGGTGCTGCGGCCAGGGTATAGCACAAGGCGGCTCCGGTGGAGTTCCGGCAAGTTGTTAGGGTTTTTAACCATCTACAGGACAAGGCGAACTCAGAGGCAGTGGTGGTTTTTACTAGGATGGTCTGAGCTAGGCTGTCCACGGAGAGAGTGCTCTAATCGGCGGTAGCTCACAGTGCCGGCGAGGAAGAGATTAACGAAAGGCTTGGATAGTTAGGCTATGAGTTCCTAATGACCTAAAGGTCCTTTGGTTGCTAGGAATTGAAAAAGCATCAATTGAATCACGAGATTGGGTGGGAAGGATTATGGGCGTAGGGAGAGAAATGGCGGCGATGTAGGGCGGAGATGGTCGATTAGGTGGTTCCGATGAGTGGTGAGGAGTGACAAGGGGCTCTCTGTGACGGCAATTGGGTTATAAAGGCAAGGAGAGATGGTGGGAACAGTGAGGTGGTTTGGCTGTGTCTCTTGCGCAAGGATGGAGAGAGGTGACATCGCGAGAGGAGCAGGAGAGGTGGCACTGGCTTCCTGCAAGCGTTGACGAGGGAGTGAAGATTGCGGTATGACATGGGCGCATGCGACAAGGAAGAAAGGCGGTGTGCCGCGGTAAGGAGAGAGCACGGGCGTGAGCCAGCGGTGCGCGAAGCGAGAAGGGAAGCAGAGCTGGTGGCTGACGGGTGGGATCCAGCGTTAGCTCGGTGTGAACACACGGGCGGAGGCAGCCGCAATCCTGGGTGGGACGGTGTGGCGTGTGGAGGTGGCTGAACAGAGAGGCTTGGGGAGGCGACAGCGTGCGAAGGCGCTGGCGAATGGGGAAAGGCGGGGACCCAAAAAGGGAAAGCACATTTTCAAGGGATTTGCCAAATTGGGGGGGGGGGGACTAAATTCAGATGAAATTCATGGATTTTAAAAAATTTGGAAATTTTCGGGTTGTTTCAATACATTCCTCTAGTTCTTTTCGTACTAGTAGCCTTCAAACTACAGAGCCACAAACCCTAGCTAGAGGGGGTACTAATTAACCTACCAAACTAGTATAGGTATAAATATGCGAGAGAATACGTATGGTATATCTATTTTGAGTGCAATCACATATACTCTACCGTTGGCTGATGGGGCTTGGATAGATCAAATTCAGGTGGATTTGAGAGCTAATTAAATGAATCGACAATTTTGCAAATATCCAAAGGTTTACTCTCACTATATGTATCATCAAATCCCAAATTCTCCAAGACATATATATCTTAAATGCAATCTCTCAAAGACAAAATACTAACAAAACCTAACTAGTCTCTCTATATGTTGCATCTCCTAGCTTGAGGAGTAAGGGGTGAAGCAAGAGACAGATGATTTTAAGGGGATTAAAGAAGGAATTAGATAGAAAGGAAAAGGAAGGGAATGATGGCGCGAGGCAACAATGGGTCGAGGGGGATTTGTTTGGTGAGCGGTCGGGTCTCTTTTGCGTGTGTGGGTCCCACGCACATTGGAGAGTAGACAAAGGTCGCTGTTCTCTTACGTCTTCTCCCCCTCACCACCATCAGCTTGCATGCCTGCTTGTCTCTCTCTCTCCTTGCCTCTCTACCTCGCAAGCTCTTTCACCCTCGCTATAGCTGCACCTTCCTCTTCCTCTTCATTTCATCTATCCGTCTCTTGCCTTAGATATTTCTTTCGGTCTTCTTTCCTCTGTAGGAATATTTTTACCTTTAGATTTCTCCCCTTGTGTATTCATGGCAGCCATAGATTGTGCTCCATTTCTCTAGTAATCAATCCACTTGGTTTCTTTTTTGTTCCTTTGATCAATCCAGTTCTGCGCATTCATCAACCCCGTTCCCGTTCGCGTTCTCTGCAACACTCTCTCTCCTCTCCTCTCTGCTCCCTGTGATCAGGAGGAGGAAAGGGAAGAGGAACAAGTAATTAGTCAACAATTTGCATGCATGTGTGGCTCATGCTAGGCAGGCAGGTATCTGATGCTACTGTGAATTTTTCATATATACATTGATTCGTTTCTGCTTCTTGTGTTGTTATTTTCTGAGATCCTTAAATTTTTTGCTGGTATTGTTGTACGTGCTTCTGTGACATTCTTCTTGGGATCTGAACCAGATAATTAGGGAGAAAGACTGAGGAGAGAGTGCACATAGAGCAACTAAGTCGGAGAAGAGACAAAGTTCATTTCTGTCTCCTAGCTACTGTAGCTGCTAGCTAGATCTCTGTATTGCTACCAGGTTTCTTCACATCTCACTGATTTGAATCCAAACTGCTGATCCAAGAAAGGTATATACAGCTCTCTCTCTCTCTCTCTCTGCGCGAAATCTATCGATCTTATGTTGTCATATCTTCGGCTTGCATTGAAGTATATATAAAACTAGTTACATGTGTCCTACAAAACCTTAGATAGAAGTCTATCTATTATATGGCATAAGAGTGATGTTCTATTTGATTCATATGCAAATCTAACAAGATAATTTTTGATCGTGTGGAAGCAAGTAATAGCTAGCTAGCATTCCTGGACTGATCCATACAAATTGTATGTAGTAAACATATATAAATATATACATATGTTTTTGTAAATTTATAGATTTTTAGAGAATTGTAAATTTATATGTTGATGTACAAGTATTATATGCATTTAAATCCATTCTAATTAGATATCTTATTCAGATATCTCTTTCAGTTCATCCTTTCCCTACCTCGATCACCTTTTTAGAAAGTTAATCCAACTTCAAACTTAGCAGATGATACAATCTTTATTTTCATACTGATTTCACATATATATGTATAGAAATATATGTATGATTTATGCATGCGGTTGTGAAATGGTGTTGTCTTCTGCAGAGATGTTTTACGGGATAGAAATTAATAATATGCATGCTCGCATGATTAGCTAGCTAGTATATTTTCAGCTGCATATATATATATATATATATAGAGAGAGAGAGAGAGAGAGAGAGAGAACGTTGTTGTGATATACGTACGTTGATTATATTCAATGATATTTGACATTGTGTTTAGAATTGAATCTATTTATTCTTGTTAATTAAGGTACTTGAAACATTTACTTATCATTCTTATCATTCTTATCAATGCAAAATGCTGCCCTTGGCTTATGCCACTTCCTATTGTCCTTGAACTCTAAGTGCAATGATGGTCGATTACAAATTTCAGCCAAATCTTGCCTAGCCTTCACATTGTCTTTGCTCTTATCAGGTATGTCAAAGCATGTGTTCCATATAGCCTCAGCTACATTTTTCTCATTATGCATTACATCAATGTTGTGTGGGAGGAGTAACTTGTGAAAGTACGGAAGTTGCCAAAAGCAATTTACATGGGTCCAATTGTGTATTTTACCAAAACTCTTTGTATGACCTACAAGTCTATCCATACATTCTCGCACTTCCTCTCCTGATAAAATCCTTGGTGCTTCATCTAGCACTATTGTGTTCTTTCGAAAGCTATTGGCTTGGGTCCTGAATTCATGGTTCATAGGTAGGAAACGCCTATGGCAATCGAACCAGCATGCTTTGCCACCGTTACGAAGTCGAAATGCTTTGGTATCGCAAAGACAAACTGGGCATGCAAATAAGCCATGAGTACTCCATCCAGCAAAGTTACCATAAGCAGGACAATCATGGACAGACCATAGATAGGCTACCCTCATGGTAAATTTTTCCTTTTGTGAAGCATCCCATGTTTCAACCCCCTCCCACAATTCAAGAAGTTCATCAACTAACGGCTGCATAAGAACACCTAACTTGGTTCCAGGATGTTTTGGGCCTGCTATAACAAGTGCAAGGAATATGTACTCAGACTTCAAAAGCACACCAGGGGGTAAGTTCAAAGGAGACACAAAGACCGGCCAACAAGAGTACGGAGCTGCACCCAAACTAAATGGTGTGAAACCATCGGTTGCAATAACAAGTCGCACATTTCTAGGATCTGAACCAAAGTCTGAAAAATCTATATCAAACTGTTTCCATGCTTCACCATCACATGGGTGCACAAGTTTATTGGAAGTGGACTGTCTATGTGATTGCATTGTCTTTGCGGTCCCCTCATGTGCATATAACCTTTGCAGTCGATCTTTAATGGGGAGATACCGCAACACTTTCTGTGGAACCTTATTGTTTCCTTCCTCGTAGCGAGGGGTGTCACAAAAATCACACTTGTCTTTATTGGCATTATTTTTGTAATATAACATACAATTATTGTAGCATACATCAATTTTAGTATATGTCATACCAAGACCCTGTAATAGTTTCTTTGAATGGTAGAAGTCCTCTGCCAACTTAGAACCCGATGGAAGTAGTTCGTGGATCAATTTTAATGTACTGTCATAGTGTGCAATCGACATATTGAACTCAGACTTGAGAGCTAGCAGACGGGCTACAGCAGAAAGACTTGAGTGCATTGTGTTATCATGAACCAATTCATCGGCACTAGCAACCATTTTATAGAAAGCACTGACAGAAGGTGTTGGCTCTTCATCTCTTATGGGTGGTTGGACAGCACCTAGATCAACCAACATATTATCTATATGATCAACTTCATCAAATCCCTCATGGGAAATTGAAGATGCATGTCCCTCTTGCCTAACAATTGTCTCCCCATGTGATGTCCATGTTTTGTAATTTTCTTTAAACCCATACTTACACAAGTGCATCTCTATAACATTCCTTTTGTGCATCACATAGTTGCGACACATGGCACATGGACATCTAATAGTACTAGAAATAACTAAACCATTTATGGAGAAGGCATGATCCAAAAACCGGTTTGTTTGTTCAATCCATTCATTAGAGAGTGCAGAACCATGACCCCAACCACTATACATCCACTCTCGATCTGCCATTATATATTTCTGTTTCAACAAGATAAGTTTGCCATTTAGTAAAAAAAAAATATTGATGTCACACCATTACTTAGCACTTGCAAGTTTACCTTACATAGCAAATACAAACACTGCAGTCAAGTCTACATATATAGGGAACTGGATGTTACAAATTAACAGACTAAGAATTAATTGGAAGAATTTCATCTCAAAGAAATATTATGATAATTTGAAACTTCCCCACTAAAACCCATAGCTCGGCATCAATCTTGTCTCATGTCTAGTTGAAGATCGAGCGATGCAGCCATTCATGTACATAACAACATGTGACACAATTATGCTTGCATTTCCTAAATAAGAAGTGATTTGGCCACTTGGGTGTACTCAGACCTAATAATTTACATTGGGTCATGGAGGAACTTACTAGGTTCTTTTCGAAGTTGCTCGCCCAACAGGTCAGCTTTCTTCAGTGTTCCGGCTCGTCACACCGACTCAAACACACCTTGTTCCGGCTCACAAATAACTTGCTGAAAGAAACACACATTTACCAACATCAGTGCACTGCATTGATCGTGCAAAACTGCACACCCGCAAGTGTACGGGCTGCCGCTAAGATAGCAGCAAAAGTCGTGTTCTCCACAGGGACTAAATTACTGGTGACACTACCCTTAACCAAAGCTAAGTCGCACAAACAGGGATTCTAAGACTGGCTGTTGAACCTATACAGACTTAAGGCTGGTGGTCAGTTCTAGCAAAAGAAGGACAGCTTGAGAGAAGAGAAGAAGAGAGAGAAACCAGAGAGAAGAGGGGAAGAAAGAAGAGAGAAGAGAAGAACTAAAGGAAAGAGAGAGGAAGATAAGAGAGATGAACTAAGGGAACAAAGGAAAGAAAAGAAATAAGAAGAATACTCGGGCTACCAGCAAGGAAAAGAACACCTACAGAAGAGCATAGGATTAGCAAAAGAGTCTAGAGAAAAGAAGAGAAGAAAGAAAGGGGTAAGTAATTAAGAGCTAGTAGGGAAGAGAGAATAGGAGACTGAGACTAAGGAATCACTTTACTGAGAGAAGAACAGAGAGAGAACTAAAGAAGGCGTACTTGCGAGAAAGAGAGAAGAGCTAACGGGAGAGAGGGAGAGATGAAACAGAGGTAAGAATGAAGCGTCGGGGACTAACGAGAGGAAGAGGACAGGCGACAAATCTACAACCCCAACCCGAGACAGCAAGCACAATAGTCAGACAAACACCAGGATAAAATAAGACAAGCGATTAAAATGCAATAACACAAGCTCTACTACTGCAGGAATTAAGATGTAAACCTAACTTAGTAATGACATTAAAATAACAGCATGACAATAACATTTTACTAATCAGTAATTAACAGAAATGCATACTAAATATTAAATCAGGCAAAAGGATCTACTCTAATCACAGAAGATGATCTCAACATCACAATAAGAAATAAAACACCCTACCAGCAGAAGTATCAAGCTTATAAACATCTAATAACTATCAAGCAGGAACCATGAATCTAAACAGGAACAAATAATCTGAATAATCATCTCCCAAGCGCAAGAACAACTAAAAGGCACCTTATAATCCCAGATCCGAAATATTTAGCACATGAACTTAACAGATCCAACACATAAAAATCTCAGATGAACAAGAACAACACTACAAACATACAGATCTGCAAAATATCTCACATGCACATCATTCATCCAACACATAAGCATCACAGATTCACAAATAACAATCTCATGCGCATCACAGATATCCCATACAAGCATCACAGGAAAGCATTGCAATATTTAAAATGAAGATTGGGAGATGTTACAACCCTGAAGAGTGGCAGATCCGTTGTGAAGACAGTATGTAGTGGACGCAGGCAGTAGGAAGTAGATCTGATGCAGAATCCGAAGGGGTAGCCGTGTAGAAGTAGCAGATCAGCCGTAGATGTAGTAGGGGAAGCAGATCCTGGGGTAGAACCCGTAGAGGTAGCAGGCGGTAGGGAAGCAGAGGAGGAGTAGCAGATCTGTGCGTAGAGGAAGAAGAGGAAGCAGATCCGCGCTGGCCACCGTAGAGGAAGCAGATCCAAGCCGAAGAAGTCGAGGAACTCGCAGATCCAGTCTTAGTGAGGGCAGATCCGGGCGTGGAAGGGGAAGATCCGTGAGCTTCAGATGTTGATGCAGCAGATCCACCCGGTAGAAGGTGTAGGAGTGGCTGGTGGAGATGCTCGGGAGAGGGGAGGCGAGCGGATGAGATCTGGGAAGAGGCTAGGGAGGCTGCATGTTTGGGTGGAGAGGTGCTGAGCGATGAGGAGGCGGTGGAGTGGGGCGGCCGGGTGATAGAGCTCGGTGGAGTGGAGATCGTGGAGGCTCTGGAGGAGATGGAGGGCTTCGGGAGTGTGGTCACGAAGGAGATGAGCGGTTCGGAGAAGGGCGACGGCGCGGTCAGGAGGGAGATGAGCGGTGGAGCCAGAGAAGGGCGGGGTGGTGAAGCGCGGTCAAAAGGGAGGCAGCGCGGTCACAAGGGAGGCGGTGCGGTGGAGCCGGCGGCGCGGTCCGGAGAAGGGCGGCGGCGCGGTCAGGAGGGAGACGAGCGGTGGTGGAGCGCGGAGGCGTGGCCGGCGGTGGTCCGGAGGCGGATTGAGGCGAAATGAGGCGGCGGCGGGATGGAGAATGCCAGGCGGCTGCGGGATGGGAAAATAGATCTGAGAGATAGTGGGAGGAGAGAAGGTGGGACTTAGGGTTTTTAGGTCACTTGTTTTTCCTGTGTGTTTAAACCCTCAAGAAAAATATCGATAAAAAAATAATTAAAATAATTTCCCCGCGGGAGTGAATTGTTGACGAGCAGATGACAGAAACAATTTTTGTGAAGGTGGATAACCTGCAGGAAAAACATTTTCCTCAGGGGTATCGAGGGCCTCCACGATAATTTAAATTTTCCTGTGGGTTCAAACTACACCATCACTATAATTATAATTTTCATGTGAGCTTACGTTAAACCGTCACTATAATTATCATTTTACTGTGAGCATAAGTGAAACCATCACTATAATATATTTTCCTGTGTGTTTGTTGCGGGCCCGTCACAAAAATAATAAACCCTCACGAAAGATTGCTAGTCTGGTGGTGAGAGGGGAGAGGGTGATGTTTGTTTGTAGAGGAAGATAAAATGATGCCTGCATGAAAGCTCTCATGTGAGACCCCATCATGCAACCCCTCTATCCCACTAATTAACCCCCCATACTACTATGCTGTTTTCACACTACATACAAATACAGCTTGTTAGATATATTATTTGAACATTGATGCATATGCGCTTCTTATTCTCAAAGCAACACAAAAAGGGGAATGGAACCTATGCTAAGCACATATAGATGCACTTCGAAAGAGTACTCCAGATCTGAATAAAAAATTAAGAAAAGATACGCAACGAAGGGAAAAGGCTTGTACTTCATTATTGTGCTCATTCCATGCTGGAAGAGTATGTATCACGGAATCATGGATGCAGACCCACCGCTTGCCAAATATAACAAGGTCAATCTATTTTATCCTGCCTGTCTCAGCAATAAGTCAAATCATTGGGCTCCAAAACGCAGGCCGCTCAATTCAGATCAAGATGCCTTATAGTCCGTTCCAGGCTATTTTTCAGTTCCACAAGAAAATTGCTAGGGAAAAATAATTGGCAAAATAGCTTGAGTAAGTCTGCAGAGCTACGAAAGTGAATATCAAAACTCTGATTCTAGGTATCATCGAGGGAGTTCAACTCAATGCTAGTCTACAAGAACGGAAAGGGGCTATCTTGCAAAAAGAAAAGGAAAAATTTAATACAATCTACTCTGTGGCTGTGGTATGCGATCTGCGTGAAGCCAGAAGCCCAACCAGTAATCCTTTGGAAATGCCATTGGTTTAGGTTACTCTTGACTCTAAACTCCAAACCTGGTGCTATGATTGAACTTATGAGCATATGTTCCCCCATCTTTGACCAAGCTTAATAAAGAAACCATGAAATGCAAGCGTATTTGATTTTCTATATTTTGGGTGATGTCAAGCCCTACATATGTACCTAGGTATTATATACCAACATATATAGCACATTTTCAACAAGCAGTTAATCAAAATAAGTATGCAAACTATACGTGTTGCCTCCAGGTTCTGATAATTGACTGATTATCGGAAATATCGGCCGTATCAGCCGCCCCTAGTAAAATTTCAAACCGGTTTCGAAAAACTTAGTTTGAATGAATTTTATTAGGTATAGAAGAAATTATTTGTAAAATTTGTTTTAAAAAATTTCAATCGATTATCGACCAAATTAGTTTGAAATTCAAATTTTGTTTGAAAATTTCATCCCGAAATTCTCTAAAAATTTCCAATTATCATTAATTTCGTTTTTATTGGTCCCCACCAGTGAAAAAGTTAAACCGGTATTGAAAACCCTGGTTGTCTCATGTGATACGTGTTGGGTTAGGTTTAGTCCCATATGAGTTGTGCGAAAGGAAGAAACACAACTTATAAATGTGAGGGAGTTTCTATCCATTGGACTAATCTTTTAGAGGGAAAATGCCCGATACCACTTACAAGGTGTTGCTTAAAGGGGCTTGCAAAAGTGCAGCCCGTGGACTTAAATGCCCAACCCACGGTCCTATGGCCCAGGTAGAGAAAAACCTGGTTGGACCCAGGGGGTCCGATCTGACAAGTGGCATCAGGGCAAATGTTGGATTGGGTTTAGTTCCACATGAGTTGTGGGAAAGAAAGAAACATAATTTATAAGTGTGAGGGGGTCTCCACCAATTGGACTCTCCCTCACACCCATTGAACTAGCCTTTTAGGGGGAGAAAACCTAATACTACTTATAAAATTGTTGTTTAAAAGGACTTGCAAAAATACAGCCCATAGGTTTAAATGCTCAACCTACGGTCGTATGGCCTGGATTGAGAAAAACCTGAATGGACCCAGGGTCCGATATGATAACACGCTGTAGAAAAGAAAATTCGACTATGGACTGTGCAACATAGATACATATAACGATATTCGATATATATTGAAATAGAGTTACGGTTATCATGGTTCCTCAAAGCTTTCGTGAAGCTGAATATCACTTGGTGGCGCGTTATGTTCCTGGATGGTTAATAACAACAGTACAAGCTGAAATAATATGGCGTGGAAGATTGGTAGTGACTTGGCCAGAAACCAGTCCTGTCTGCCTGCCGCTGGGATCAGGAACAGTAATGCTACCGTCTGCAGTGGCAGCAGCGGGGGCGTTGCTGGCAGAGCCGGGGTCCTCACATGTTTTGGCAAATGTGTACAGTAGTTACGTATATTTTAAGAATTTTATTATTGTTAATACTATTTGTTCTCTCATTAAATATAATTATATTGTACAGTTTATTTGGCTCTCTTGTTTGTAAATCCTGGCTTCGTTCATAGCAGCAAATGCTACAATAATTGCCGTGTGTATCTGGCCTGGAATTAGTCTTTGCATGCCTAAACTCCACCTACATAACATACAGCACCCACGACCCAGCGATATACTCATGAGTTGAGTTGGGCATATAGACCAACCACACATGAAGGCCATTGCCGAGCCACAAGCGAGCCACAGTGAACAATAATGGGACTTTCTCTGAAGGCAGAAGCAAGCATGCGTATGGTGTGGAGCTCACTTGGGGGCCAACCAGCAAGGGGACAATGCTTCTTCCCTCAGTGATTGCTGTTTACTCCACCAGCGACCAAACATCCAGAAAAAGCAAGGCTAAAGGACCCAAAGAAAAACGATATGTTGAGTTACCTTTAAGCCTGAGCGCAGGTGTTTGTCCAAGCTAACTCCTAAGTACCTCTCAGTGGTTTGTTATGGATGGATTCTTTTAAACTGATAGTTTATAACTTATAGATTAAATATTTAAATTCTGGTTATTTGTGAGAGGTAGTACGCACAGAAAAATAGTTACATGCGATTTTGGCCGGTACGGCTGAACTCAATACACATTTTACTACAATCTTCCTATTGACACCACCTTGAAAAAACACACAGTTTAAAAGCTAATTACTGTAGACAGTACGAGTATAAGCCATCTTTAAACTGAAA